>CM050165.1:196131103-196731103 GCA_027410445.1 Discoglossus pictus | reverse complement strand
CATTGTATATGAATCCTTCCATTTAGCTGCAAGACATAGAAACTTACTCGCTGATGATACAGAGTGGGAAAGATGCTTAGAAGAAGCAGCACAATGTCAAATGCCGCGACAGATGAGAGAACAATTTGCTTTTATTTGTATCTTCTCAAATGCTCCAAATGCATTAGCTTTGTGGGAGACTTTTAAAAGTAATATGGCTGAAGACTTTATGCGACGATACAATGAACCCATTGCACACTTAAAAGCGTTAATGGAAATCCAAGAAGTCTTTTTAACTCATGGATTAAGTTGTGCAAGTTTTAATTTGCCTGATCCAGGTCTTATAGATGACATTAACTTTGAAGACTATGACATTCAACTACAAGCAGAAAGAACAGAAGAAAGACTTGCAACTTTAAATACACTACAATTGCAAGCATTTCATGCCATTAAAAATGCTATAGATGATGACATGGTGACAGAGCGTTATTTCTATCTTGATGGACCTGGCGGATCAGGAAAAACATATTTGTACAATTTATTAATGAGTTCAGTACGAGCACAAGGAAAAATAGCAATGGCGTTTGCCACTACTGGAATTGCTGCACTTTTATTAGAAGGTGGAAGAACTGTTCATAGTGGATTTAAACTGCCAGTGCCTATTTTAGAAAATTCTGTGTCAGATATTCGCATGACATCCTTACAAGCAAAGAAATTGAAGAAATGTAAATTAATTATAATAGATGAGGCCACAATGATGTCATGCTATGCTCTCCAATGTATTGACCGTTTGCTTCGTGAAGTCATGGAGAATACTTTTCCATTTGGTGGAAAGGTAATGTTGTTGGGTGGCGATTTCAGACAAACATTACCTGTCGTTGTACATGGAAATCGAACTGACATTATCGAAACATGTATAAAGTCAAGTATAGTATGGAAACATTTTACCCATCTTCAACTGCAACAAAATATGAGATCAGAAGGCCAAACTGATTTCAATGATTGGCTTATTAAAATTGGAGAAGGGAGAACAGAAAAAATACTACATTTACCTGATGACACTGTAGAGATCCCACCTCATATGATTTGTCAACAAGATATTATATCGGCTATATTTGAAGGGAGCATAAATAACGAAGAATATTCCGAGCTTGCCAACCAAGTCATACTGACGTGTAAAAATAAAGATGCATTAATCCTCAATAATAAAATCTTAAAAAAAATTTATGCACCACAAAGAAATTATCACAGTGCTGATTCTGTACTTGCTGATGACAATGAAAGTCAGGCTAACTTTTCGACTGAATTCATAAACTCTTTAACTCCTTCTGGAATGCCACCACATATTTTGCAGCTAAAGAAAGGTGCAATTATCATGTTACTGCGAAATATGAATCCCAAAAAAGGCCTATGCAATGGCACAAGATTAATTGTTCAACAATTAAAGGACCATTTTATAGATGCTGAAATTTTAACTGGGACCCATAGAGGAGAGAGAGTTTTCATACCAAGAATAGATTTAGCACCAAGTGAAAGTAGTCTCCCTTTTATACTTCAAAGAAGACAATTTCCCATTATTATGGCATTTGCCATGACCATTAATAAATCACAAGGTCAAACTTTCAAATCTGTGGGTATTTTCTTGGAAGAACCAGTTTTTGCACATGGTCAATTGTACGTTGCGTTGTCAAGGTGCAAAAATCCACAGGCTATTAAAGTTTACATTGAAAACAATGAAAGTCAAGGTGATTTATTAGAAGATGGACGTATTTTTACTAAAAACATTGTCTACTATGAAGTACTATAACTTTGAAGGATACTAATTAAAGATGCCAAGATTTTTTAAAAGCATTGCAAAATACATAACAATTGGTTGTTTAATTCAGTCATAATTAATGGAAGTCATGTTTATGAATGATTCGCCTCACAAAATACTTGCCTTGCATTGTTAGTAAAAATTAAGTTAAAATGTTAAGTCACTATGTTAATGTTTCTAATGTTACAAGTTTAAAAAATATATTTTCAAGTTATTTCATTCAACATATTACAAAGTGGATGTTAAGAGGTCAAGCACCTTTTAAGTCACAATGTAAATATTGTCTGTTATCTTAAGATTACTACCTACATTAATGTTTATCGCCAATTTATGTGCTCAGTAATAAATTAGTTTAATTACGTACGTTTTAAGAAGAGTTTGACTGTATGCCTTCCTCTACATTCAATGTATATTCAAGTTAACAATTATTGTGATAGAAATTGAATTTTAATACTGATTAATTTAAATGTCAATTGTTTTTACATTCAAATGTTAATACTTTTAATAAAAAATTACTTTACAAAATGTATTCACTATGTTCATGTTTATAATGTTCAAAATTATACCAATGTTTTGTCAACTTCTAAACTTACATAAAAAATAAAGTTCAACTTTAAAAATATATACTTTGATGGTTATTGCTTACATATATTTTAAACTTCATCTTAAAATTTGCAACGTTTAAAAAAGGATTTTTACTTTTGGCTTTCCTATTCATTCAATGTATATTCAAGTTAACAATTCTTCAGATACTAATTACATTTTAAAAAACCATTACATCAACATTTTACAAAAATACACGTTCATATTAAAATACTTACAAGTGTCAAAAATATATGTTAATAACTAAACAACTTGACAAACATATACATAACATTGCCGTCATTTTTTGACGGGCAAGTCGCTAGTATATATATAGTTGTCGTACTGCGAGTTGTCATCCCGATTTGCGGGGCTAGCATAGTGAGCCCTGTAACTGCGGCCCTCGCGAAGCGAGGGACGAAGTTGCTGGGGTGTAGGCCGTAGGATGGCGCTCATTGCAGGGGTGGAGATGAGCGCCATAGGCGCTCATCACGAGACTCGTGGGACTTAGCTGCAATGAGCACCGAAGGCGCTCATTGCTGGGGTGGAGATGAGCGCCACAGGCGCTCATAGCGATGCCTGCTGGACTTAGCTGCAATGAGCGCTGAAGGCCATCGAGAGCCCCGTAGTCCCTTCTTCCCTTTGCATTATGCAATGAACCCCCGGCTATTGCTGTTAGAGAAAACCTGAACATAAAGGGTATCCAGGTAGTAGAGACAACACAAATTGAGCCTTTTTGCAGATTGTCTCATGCTTACTTTTACTGAACCATTGACTAGTCTCCCTAACTTATTTCATGCTCTTGAGCTTTTTGGCTGCATTTCTGGTTTGAAAATGAACCCAAGCAAAAGTTAAGCGCTTAATGTTTCCTTACCAAAAAATTTAGAAGATCAACTAGTAGGGAACTTTTCGTTTAAATGGGTCCAACACCACCTTAAATATCTGGGGGTTTTCATTCCTAGAAAATCTGGCCTAACATACTCTGCAGACTTTCCCACGCTTATAAAAAAAAGTACTACATGACATCGACATCGTGGCCTGGTAGGATTCATGCCATAAAAAAGGAACTTATTACCCAAGCTGCTGTATCTCTTCCGCACTATCCCGACAGCGATCCAGGCTGAGGACATTTTGGTTCTTCAGAGAGCAATCTCTCGCTTTATCTGTGATAACAAAAACCAAAGATTAATAAGATGGCCATCATGGCACCCAAACTCAGAGAAGGGCTAGCCCTTCTAGATTTATTGAAGCATTGTAAAGCCACTAGATTGGCCCAAATAACTAAAAATATCCTTGGAGAACGAGACCTCTGTATTAGCCAGATATTATGGCTTAGATAACATCATAAACGTAACACTTCTTCCCTCCCCAATTGTATAGTTCAGTCATTGGCGATCTTGTCTCAAACTCACAAAATAATACCACTTGTAGTGCCAGGTTCAAGGCTCACCCTCCTATGGTTATACCAGAAGACTACACTGATTAATATGCTATCACAATTTAAATGGTGGTTAGATAATGATTTAACTTTAACTGCTGATCTCCTAAGGGAGAATCAGGAATGGTCCCCCGCGATATTCAGAGACCAACATCACCTACCTTTAAAGGAATGGCTCAATCTTTCCCAGTTCTTCTCAATCTTTTACATATCACTGTTACTAAAGTACTCAAACGTAATACTCTAGCTAGATCAACACCCTTCGAAAAATGCTGTATGGATAATCCTAATGATAATGGTAATATATCCACTATATACAATTTCCTATTAGACCAGTCCATACCGTCAAAACTTCACCATCAGCACTCTTGGGAATCAGAACTTGCTATTACTTTGACCAATTCATAAACAAGCTGCTGGCTCCTCACTAAACACTATTCTAAGGGAAAATGTGCACAAAACTATCATGAAATGGTACTTAACATCTGCCAGAATTAAACTTTCCAACCACTCCAACAACTGCTTCAGCGGTTGTAACGACTTAGGCAACCTTAAACATGTCCTCTGGGACTGCCCAAAGATTGCCCATATGCGGTCGGAGACCTATCATATTTAGAAGAGATTGTGGGATCACAAGATTCCCCAAAGGCCGGAGGAAGCTCTTTTAGGCCTTCCAATAGAGGAGTTTTTGCAAAGAAGCTCAACTGTTATCAAATCATGTGTTTTTGGTAGTACAAATTATACTAGCCAAATCCTGGAAGTCGACATATAGTGCAGTTTTGGCAAAACTCAAATGTATCTATTCCATGAGCAATATCTCAGCCGACCTAGACTCTACACATAGAAAATGGGCTTCATCCTGGGACACCTGGACCCTTCTGGTTGTATGGTAGATATTCAAGATTAAAATAATAAGTGATGGGTAATCTTTCAGGGCAACCATGACTATATATTCCATCCCTCCTAACCCTTTTTTTATTTTATTTTCTTCTTCTTTTCCTCTAGTCTTGGCTTTCCTTTACTTAATATTCTCTTTTTTCCTTTGATTAAGGATGCACTTACACATACGTGATTATGCAATATACTGTATGTGTAATTTAAAACGGTAATATCTAAAAGAAAAAAAAAAGACTCAAGCAAGATTAGGAGAAAGTTATTATGATATGTTTTTACTTCCCAAGTGATGTACCTTTACTGTTTATGTTTTGCTTTTGACACTTTTGAGTTAATATATTAACCTTATTTCCTCAATAAAAATAATAATAAATAAACCACTCCATCTAATCAAAGTAACCAGTAAGTCACATAGCCCTTACCAGTGATCTTCATCTGCTCAATTAAACAGATGCATACATGTATGGACTATGTAATCCAATCCAGTTACACACATGCAGTGTGTTCCCAAAACAAAAATCTGGAAAAAAGTAGTCCAATCCTAAAAAAGGCGGAGGAGGATAAAAAAACAAACAAAAAAACTGCATGTACAGTACTTACATGATCTTCATCTGCAAGCATTACTGACCTTTAGGTAGTTGTCATTATATCTCACTAGCCATGACCATTAATATTGATGTGTCATCTCACAATAAATTCTTAGCTGTGACCACAGTGCGGAGTTCACCATCTCCATCTGATATCGTTTAGCAACATTGATATCACATTCATCAGCTATACAGCTGTTAGCACGCTTTAAAGCATACTCATTATATCATACGTTTGGGAAACCTATCAATTAATATGGAGAGGACACAAAGGTCAGAAGCCATATTCAATGTTACTTACATCAGACACAAGGATCGTTCTCAGACTGATATTGAGGAGAGGATCACATGCTTCACTAGTGCATATATTAATACTGGCTGTCATTAACATGCCATTGTGAGACTTTGCAAGTCCATTGCCATTGCTGTATTTGTCTAAATTTAAGCTAACAACAATCATGTCTTATAAATCTGAGAGCCGCTGTGAATATATTACAGAGTTACATAGTTACATAGTAATTGAAATTGAAAAAAGACTTTTAGTCCATCAAGTTCAATCAAAAGCAAACATACATTTAAAACAGAATAAGGGCTTATAAAAGATAGGGATTGCAGCAACTCTTCTCAACTGCATTCCTCAGTTACCATCAATTGGTGAAAATGTTAAACAGAACCCTATATGTCCACAGAGAAGAGGATCATGGATCATGCATACAAAATATCACCATCACATAAGCCATGATCCAATACTCTGTAGCCAGGCTAGATTAGGTTAACATTTGGACCAGTAGAGTGTCACTGAGGAGTGCTGTTGAGAAGGTCCAAAATATGTGCAGCCCCTTAATCTTCCTCCGCCTTGGCACAGGGCCCAACTCCCTGTGGGCGGCCACCTTCTCCCTATTAGTGGGGGGTTATGGGGGGAGGCATCCCCCCAGCAGGAAGTGGCACCAGAGGCGGCAGAAGTATTGTGGGAGGAGTTGTCAGTCTGCAGTTGGACAGGGGAGGCCTCCGGGGTGGAGGAGGCGGTGCTTGGAACCTCTTTCTGGTTCACTGAATTCTGGAGCAGCCTGGCCAGGTAGGACCTCACGATGAGTTTGTGTCTCCTCTCCTCCCGATGCTGCCTCCGCAGGATGCCCACTAGCTCAGCGGGGTTGCAGGAGATACTGGCCTCTTGCTCTACCGACTGTGGACGGGATACTGGGATCCCTCCTCTGACCTTGAAGCCTGTCTTTCCTCCATGCTTCCAATCGCCCTGGGATCAGGCCCCTCCCCCTCTGATCCTGAGCTTGACGTGCCTATAACTATGGGCAACTGAAGACGCCCCTCTCCCTCTCCTCCACTCCTCTCGCCTCCACTCTTGTCTCCCCCACTCCTCTCTCTACCACTACTCTCCCCACCACTACTTTCTTCACCACTCCTCTCTCCCCCACTCCTCTCCTCACCACTTCTCTCCCCACCACTCCTCTCTCCTCCACTCCTCTCCCCAGCACTTATCTCTCCTCCACTCCTCTCCCCACCACTCCTCATTCCTCCACTTCCCAGGACCACCCTTCTCTCCTCTCTCTCCTCCTCTACACTCTTCCTCTTCTCCTCCCCACTTATCCCCTCCTCTCCCCTTCTCTCTCCACCCTCCATCATAATCCCCAAAACAATAGAAACAGAAATCAACAAAAGTATATGTTTATATATTTATAAGTGAGAAAAAATACTTTTAATGTGTAATTTTAAATTGTTGGGGTACAGGGTGGGGGTGGGGTGTGTGGATGTAGTTACCTATCTATATGTGTATCTATGTGTGTTATTTACTCTATGTGTATTTATATTTTGTGTTATCAACCATTAAGTGTAAAATAAGTATTTGAGAAATAGAAATCAATACAATCGTAAGAACCTGCTCTGTCAAAACACCTACTTTCTCTCTCTCAATGCTCCGACCACCAACTCCGGGACCTGCGTGCTACTTTGTGAGAAAATACAACACAGTCAACGCAGGGGCGTCAGGATCACAGCTTTATTATCTCTCCCTGTCAATCATTATCCGTTAGCCCGCTTTCTATTGGCTCACAGGGCTGGGGTGCACTGTAATTATGGGATTGGATTGCAACTGCAGGTCTCATGTATTCCAGCCCACTAACAACTTGCGGCGGTGAGAAGGGTTTACGGTTTTAGGCTTTAGCCCTGTAAATGCGGGCTTGAGTCAATTAAATACAGCTGTAACTAACAAATTTCTAACCTGCAGACACCCACAGGCATTGTAATTACGGGCTTGGAATTGAATAGGGGCCCTAGTGTACTAATTTGTACATGTGATAAACAAGTACACAGCACAAGTTTTCTTTTCTAGCCCCATTCTAATAGCTTATAGCCTGCTGATCTTTGAGCAAGGCTCCCCACTATATATTTGTGTGCAAATTAAAAATGTAATACTGAAAAAGTGGGAATTTTTTTTTCACAAGGCTTCTGATGGAAAACATTTCCTATAAAAACTCTCCATTTTACTTTTCCAATCTTTTAGTAGGTAAAAAAAATTCTACATCCCGTATTGCAGACAAGTAAGTGACAACCTTTTATAGGTTCAGACTTTCCTTTCATACTTGACAAAAAACACAGCAACATTAATGTGATTTGCCAATGAAATATCTGGAGTATGTATAAAACCAATTAATCCTTGGTAAGTGATAATGACAGCTGTCCTGAACACCAGCTTTGTTCCTGCACTTTAACATGCTGGTGTTCCCAGTGCTCAGATCGCAGTGTCAGACACCCTGTTCTGTAACCAACTTTTGATCTGCACATTAGCTAAATCAAAGCAATACTTCTTTTGTCTGCAGCTTCCTGGCCATCTAGGAATCCCTTAGTTTTGCTAAATACTAGTCCTGCAGCCATTATTTGCCCCGATTACAGCAAATCCTAATAGGCATATGATTTAGAAATGTAAAGGATTCTAATTATCATGTTTCTTTACGGGATTCTATTGTATCATGTGCTAAGGGGAAAATACTTGTTCAAAGAGAAATATACCAAATATAGAACAGTAGAAAATTGCAGACTAAAATAGCTATACCAAGAAGCGTTTGTTAAGAAGGAAGAAACAGACCTTGAAATACTACGAACATGAGCTTAGTCATTTTCACATCAGTAAATTTTATGCATATATTTTTAAATTATTTAATGATTATCACCAAAAACACTATGGAGTGGATTACATTTTGTTTCAATGCTAGCACAGGTTTTCCAGCTGGGTAGGCACAATCCACCAAAGAGTGGCATGTAGAATCCAATTAACTGCATTAAGCATCTGTTATTGTGAACAGCAGAATAGCCCGCAGTTACTCACTTAAACTCCATGCATCACAAAATTAAATGCACCCAATGCACTGCCCAGAAGCCCAGGCTAATACAATAATTGCTAATCATTCAAAGATATATGAACCCTGACTTGCTTTTAAAGGACGCTGCAGTACCATTGCAGTCTATTTTATTTACTGCCATTTTGAGATGCCACATTTCTCTTGTAACAGATAGAAGTTTTTTTCTGAATTCAAGGTTTGCATCCAATTGTAGAAAAGTAGGTAAGCAGAAATCCACTGTGGCATAATAATATATTATAGCTGTATGTTTTGTCACATGTTGCCCATTATTAAATATAATGTTGTAGTGGTCCCTTAAATGCAGTGATTGTGTAGAACCAAACAACAATAACATGCCCTAGATAAGGATTACAGCTTAAGATATCAGCAAATAACATGACTGCTGTATTTAAAGAAGGTAAGTCTACAATTTTTCTTATTGTTACTATTTGATCTATGGGAATAAAAGAAGATTACTGCCCAGATTGTATCTCTTTTATCCTAGTAAATTCTTCATAGAAATCACATAAAATAGTTGTCGTAATTGCGAATAGTCATCACGCTATGTTAAAAATTACGGGCTTGCGCATGCACAATAGCGTGACCAGCAAACTTGCAATTACGAACAACTATGCGCATGTGCATTGAGCAGCGCTCATCACGAGGCCAGTAATGTAGAGAGGGGGAGGCTCGCAATAACCACATTGCTGCCCGTCATGTCATGTCAACAGCCGCAAACCGCCTCTCATTGCGACCTGGATGACGACCAAAATGGGTGACAGTGCCGTGCGGCCGAGAGAGGCATGGCCTCCAGCACCGAGAGATGGTTCTGGTCCACTTTTAGGTAAGTAATCCGGGGGCAGAGACTGGTGGGAGGTCGGGGGACGGTATGTGTGATACAGCAGAGAGATGGCACACAAGCAGGACTTACAAGACACACACAACCGGGAGAGACAGGACTAGAGAGACAGACACAGGGCTACAGAGACACACAGCCAAGACACAGAGGACTACAGACACAGGACTAAAGAGAGACAGACACACAGCCAGAGACAGAAACATGGACTAGACACACACCGCTAGAAGAGACAGACACAGCCAGGAGACACAGGGCTAGAGACAGCAACACCATCAGAAAAGACAACCAGACCCCGGATACACCCACCCCAGACCTCAGAAACTGCTATAGACGGGCAATTTGCTAGTATGAAATAATATTATAATAAGCCATGAGTATAAAAAGATCTATTAATTTTAACATACTATGATTGTGGCTTGGGACTTCTGTATTGAATGTATTGAAACAACATGTTGACCTGGAGTTCAAGGAGGAGGGTAATTCTACTGTGAGCTGTACTTTTATTTAATCTTACAATAGTGTCCTCCATTCTCATATGCAGCTATGCTGTAACTTGGACAATTATTTTTTTTATCTGTTTCCACAGCAGGATATCAAACTTGGTTATCGGTTAGATTTCAGTTAATTGTAGTAAAATTGCTTTCAACAATGAAGGATGTCCTTCAAAAAGTATGCAATAAAGCAAAATGCCTATTTCCCAAGTGCTTGACACCAATATGTATCAATATAGTTAATCAGAAAGGGAAATAATTGATTAATTTTTTTTAGGGTAAATATCACACCTTAAAATTATTAAACAGTCTTATAGAGGAATAACATAAAGATATACACAAACAATAACTATTATCCTTGAAAGGATACCTCCTGTACAGGAAGGCTAGCCTAAAAGCTAACTAAACACTGTATATATGTAATCTTAAACTAGTATAAACAAATATATAGATATGCAAATTTTTCAGCCTGCCCCCCCCTGATTGCTCAACCCCAGCCATTCCTAGACCGCTCAGCCTGGCACACCCTGATGTCCCCCTGGGCATCCTTGGCCACACCAGCTCCCAAAATGCTATATCCCCTGTCGGCACGTCTTCTCTCGGGGTAGGTGGTTGCTCCCAGTACAACATATGATAGTTAACACATTACAATTTATATTTCCTATTACATTTGCCCATAATCAAGATAGCATATTCAAAAGAACATTCATTAAAAATGGAATGTCAGTGGCCCTGTGTGGTTCAAATGGCTCACACTGGGACAAAATGGAGAAAAATTTAGGAAATATTGAGGTCCAGCTGAAAGTTAGATATTAGCATAGAAATCAGATACCTCAGAAACAACAAACAGCACACCATTTTGATGTGAACTAAATATCAGGGCTGCAAGGTTTTAAGACAGACATAGAGCCTAATGAAACTTTCTTGGACTCAGGTAGTTGCCTCCAAGAAACGGATCACCATTCAGGGACAAAAATAAAGAATTTGAGTAGTACCAGTAGCACAGACAGGAACTGCAGTAAAAGAGAGTGAAAAATATTAGCATGAGCTCACCATGCCTGTGAGTTACCACAACGTTGGAAAATCCTTGTACGAGTTTTAAGACCTACAGTATGTGTGGGCCATGTTAGCAACAAAATGTTGACAATCTAATAAAGACATTTTGATTTTAATTAGTCTCTAGTTGAGGAATACAACCCAAAAATAACTGATATAGTTAACAAGATAAACCAATATCCCATAACCAAGAAGGACACTATCTCATAGGTTACTAGAACTCTATTTTAATTTTAAAGGCAAAAAATAATACGTAACCTTTATTGTAATAGTTAAGAAAATTTGAAATTTAAGACTACATGGCTACTAGACAATTTTAGCTCATGGGAAGAGATCAATACGAGAACATTTGTTGTCCTCAATGCAATAGAATAACAGAATAAGCACCATATACTTTGCGTCAGTTGCTAAGGCTCTTCAATCCCAATATGGCTAATATAACAGGTGCAATATGTTTATAGTTCTTGTAGATTTATGGTGCATATGTCAATAAAGTATTTTATTGCCATTTAGCAAAGGCTCTGTGAGTATAACCCTCAATATACTGTTCCTTTAGGTTCAAATTTTTGATGTACCAATGCACATATGGGTGTGGAATTGCATAGTCCTACAATACTATGAGCCTCATTCAATTGCAGGCCCGTAACTCGCTTGCAGACGGCCGTATATCTGCGACCGTGTTGCAGGCTCTCATTCCCCTCCGATTGTGAGGCTATTTAATTGCTCCAGGTCGCACGTTGCGATCCTGAAGCCAGCTCCGTAAACTATACACTGGTTTGGAGCAGTTGTGGGCGGGAACCGTATCAATTCAACAAGCCCGTAACCACCCGAATCGGCCAATAGAAAACGAGACTGTCATAAATTCGTCAATCAATCAGGTTCGGAGGTCCTACATGCGATCCGACTCGCACAACTTTAAAAATTAAGAATTATGAAAATGAATACATATACTGTTCTAGTCCATATGGGTGACCTGATATGTATTAACTCATTGAGACCCATGAACATTTAACCCTGAAATTACACATAGAAATATAACTTATTTTCTGCAGTTGTGCGAGCTTGAGACTGTTGTGCAATTAATTCTGTCTTTCACCGCTCTCCCCATAATTTACAGTGCAGGATTGCTGTTTTATTTGCATTTACAGTGCTACGAATTGATGTTTAACCCCTTTGCGGATCCTCTCGAGTACACGTAGGATTTTCTCCTCGATTTGCGGTTTACGAGTGTGGATTTGTTTGCGAGATTGGGGATTTGGAGCAATTGAATACCAATTTGCAATTTTTGCCCTGCGCAAGTGACATATTAATGGCTTCTGGATGGTGTTAGGTTACGAGTTACGAGTTGGACGGCAGACATTTTTTCAAGCTTGTAACTCCTAACCCGATCCGAGCACGCAATACAGACCCCCATAAGCCCTTCATGAACCCTTTCACTCATAGGGGTCAATACAGACCCCCATAAGCACTTAATTGTCACTCATCGGGGTCAATGAAGACCCCCATAAGCCCTTAAATAACCCTGTCACTCATGGTGGTCAATACAGACCCCATAATCCATTAATTAACCCTGTCACTCATAGGGGTCAATACAGACCCCCATAAGCCCTTCATTAACCCTGTCACTCATGGGGGTCAATACAGACCCCCCATAATCCCTTAATTAACCCTGTCACTCATGGGGGTCAATACAGACCCCCATAAGCACTTAATTGTCACTCATCGGGGTCAATGAAGACCCCCATAAGCCCTTAAATAACCCTGTCACTCATGGTGGTCAATACAGACCCCATAATCCATTAATTAACCCTGTCACTCATGGGGGTCAATACAGACCCCCCATAATCCCTTAATTAACCCTGTCACTCATGGGGGTCAATACAGACCCCCATAATCCCTTAATTAACCCTTTCACTCATGGGGGTCAATGAAGACCCCCATAAGCCCTTAATTAACCCTGTCACTCATGGGGGTCAATACAGACCCCCCATAATCCATTAATTAACCCTGTCACTCATAGGGGTCAATACAGACCCCCATAAGCCCTTCACTACCCTGTCACCCATGGGGGTCAGTACAGACCCCCATAATCCCTTAATTAACCCTGTCACTCATGGGGGTCAATATAGACCCCCATCAGCCCTTAATTAAATCGTTCACTCATGTGGGGCCATTAAGCCATCTGATTGGTTTAAAAAGAGATTGACAGGTGCATTAGCCAATCAGAATGGGATATGGTGGTGTATCCCATTCTGATTGGCTCGCACCTTGGCACTTTCTGATTGGCTGAAATTTGATTGGCAGCGTTTTCAGCCAATCAGAAGGCGCCATTGCTGATTTTCTTCCAGATAAGGCTCTAGGGGGCTAATTAGTGTCCGGGAGGTCCGCAAGTGCGGACCTCCTTTCTTTTTTTGTTTTTTTTGCAGCGCGGATTCTTCCAGGGCCACCCAGCCGGGGCAGAAGAGGAGGAGCACCGGGACATCATGCCAAGGTAAGTTCAATGTATATTATGTGTGTTTTATTTTTTGGGTATGTATTTAGTACTAATGTAATGTTAATTTTTAACAGGGGCCACGCCGGAGAAGAAAATAAGAAGGATGGGGACATGCTGGAAACGTGAGTAGAATATTTACAATATTTAGAATGTTTCTTTTTTGTATGTAATGTGTTGTACTAATTTGATTTTTGTTTTTTTTCCCTATGGGGCTGATCTGAAGGGACATTTGCAAAGGTAAGTGGTCTTAATTATTTTATTTTAGGCTATATTTAGGGTTTGTGTATGTAGATACGATTTCATGTATTTAAGATAGGGGGTATGTATGTATTTTAGATAGGGGGTATTGTATTTGATTTGATTTGTTTTGCATTGTAATGTATATATTTTGTATGTATTTCCTTTTCAGGTGTGTAATTTTTTTTAATTTTCTGTAGTGGGGGGGGGGGGGGGGTTGTAATGTAGGTTTTTTTTCTGTAATGTTGATTTTTTTATTTTTGTGACTTAGGTTTTTTATTTTCTGTAATGTAGATATTTATTTTCTGTGACTTGGGCTTTTTTATTTTCTGTGTCGTAGGTTTTATTATTTTCTGAAATTAGTGTGGTGGGGGTTTATTAGTGGGTAGGTAGGTAGTATAGATGTTAATAGGTTAATGTACAGGGGAGGTTAGTTTAGATTGAATGGTTTATTTGGGGGTATAGTGTAGTGTAGTGTTTGTACTTAGTGTCATGAGCGTCCTGGAGAACCCTCATAGCACTTATGGGGTAATGTTAGGCTTCTAACTGTCCCATAAGGGTCTTTAGATACCCTTATGGGACTAATGGGTTTAAATAGAGGCTTATGAGGGTCTGTATAGATACCTATAATAGACTGGGTTAAAATGGTGTAGTGCTTACACTTTGTGTCATGAGGGTCCAGGATGGCCCTCATGGCACTTATAGTGTTATTACATGGGTTCCATTAATGTGCTATAGGGGTCTATATAGTTGAGGCACACAGTACACTTACATTGTGTGACAAGCAGCATTTTAACACTTTTTTATTGCCCCGTCATTTTTGCCAGGCAACTTGCTAGTAGATTAATAATTACTAAATAACTAGATTACTGGACATTCACGGCGGCTTCACTCTTCAATATATATATATATATATATATATATATATATATATCACATATATAGTTGTGAGCGTACGGGCCGTTGCTCATGCTTGCGGGCTCGCGCAGCGTAGCGAGGGCTGCGGGCAAGGGCCTCAGTTGCTGCGCTCCATCCCAGCAACTGAGGCCCTTGCCCGCAGCCCTCGCTGCCCTTGCCCGCAGCCCTCGCGTAGCGAGGGCTGCGGGCAAGGGCCTCAGTTGCTGGGATGGAGCGCTTTCGGAGCTCCATCCCCGCAACTGAGGCCCGCAGCCCTCGCTGCCCGCAGCCCTCGCGTAGCTGGGATGGAGGCTACAGCACTCTAACCACGAAAAACACTTATGAATAATACGCTAAGACAACTCCCACACATTAAGACATCGCAAAAATCGGACGCAACCCGCGGACAGGAAAAAAGCAAAAACACAATAAATACACACAACACGTACATAAAAAGCTTACCTACAGCAAGAGGAAGCATCCAGGACCTCAAAACAACTACTTACACCTTCACTTAACTAAAAATCAAAGAGTTTAGACACTACAAAATTCTCTAAGCGAGAGAAAAAATGGCGGACGAACAAAACGAAAACGAGGCTACAGCACTATAACCACGGAAAACACTTACGGATAATCTGCTAAGACACATACCACACATTACCCGCCATTAAACGACCTACGGATAATACACGAAGACTCATACCACACATTACCCGCCATTTTACGCTAATGCAGAAGTACACAACTACGCTAACGGTTTTGGCTTGCGCGCGCACACTATTACACTGCACACGTTCATCACGCTCACACAGCACCTCCACACCACTAATGCTGCAGCAACATCAAACAAGGTTCACAGCTCTTCAACACAATGCTTCAAAATAGGTAAAGTATATTTATTTATTAATTATTATTATATATTTCAGTAGTACACGCAAAACAACATTAGCTACCTTACAATTCCATATGTATATTAATAACTAAACAACTTTCCAAACATACACATCTCATTGCCGTCATTTTTTGACGGGCAAGTCGCTAATATATATATATATATTTATATGTGCAAGTATATATATCAGAATCATATGTTTATTTCTTTAAGTGTCTCAATTTCATATACTTAACATTATCATTATCTTTTATTTATAAAGCTCTAATATATTCTACTGCACAAGAGTTTATCGTATTATAACAGACAATAATTACACAAGACAGACACACAGATATATTGATGGATCTGTCCAAGAGATTTTACAGTCTAGACTCTAAAGAGAACACTTGAATATTAGCATTGCACTTGATTTGCTTGGAGAGCGTATGCTAACTGTATTTTTTTGTAAATAAAATAGTATTGCAGCCAAATATTTAAAAGAAAAATAAGCTCCTGTCGCTGAATGGAATATATGTTTGACGCTAACATCTTCACTAGTATCTATTGTGTGGTTTCCAAAAGTCAATTTATATTAAGGCATATAGGGAGTAGTTTGCATGAGAATTGAGATTTAAAGCAGTAAAATGAGAAATTGCATTACAATGTATGTTATTTTGCTTACAATAGTCAATGTTACTAATATTACAAACAAAAGGGTTCCTTGTGCTATATGTTTTTTTGTTTTGTTTTTATAAAAAGCCAAGAGATGAGAATAAAACAATCTTTGACTTGGAGTTCCAGTCTGATATATTGATTACATTTTATTAAGAGAAGCTTGAAGGGAAAACTTGAAAGAAAATAAGTACTTTTTCTCTGTAGTCTGGTTGGCTTTTGACATTGAATGAAGTTCTATATTTTGAATACAGATACAGTTTTATCAAATACAACCTTGTGCACAATAAAAAGACCTAAAAGCAATTCAGTCCTTTGAATGCAGGAAAGTGCAGGCTGAAGTACTTTCCCTCTCACCCTTTTACTGCATAAAATTGGAGTTAATGCAATGGGAAAGATAAGAACAGGGACTTGATTATCAAAGGAACTAGGTTTACAGGGACTAACACAGAATACAATGGAAAGGGAGTTCTGTGTAATTTACTGAGTATTGCATTATTATATCCTGTGCTTGTGTATCTAAAATTTAACTATGCCTTCAATATGTAATAACGTGATATATCAAAGGTCTGGGAAGTGTAACAATTTAAGATGAAAAAACATATTTCAGAGCAAAAGATTAGCAGAAAACGAGTATATTACAAAGGGATTTGCATAATGAATTTAAGCAACTTGATATTGTTATTTGGCATGCTACATAATAATAGCAACTTATATGTTGCATTGCAGTGAATACATAAGGAATGAAGCAATCTGACAATTATTTGAATTTTCTGCTATTATCTGTCATTTGAATCAAGTTCCTTATTTTAGCCCTTGTGAGCATGGGCGTAGGAGTCAAAAAAAATCTGGGGGGGGGATAAAGATTAAAAGGACAAAAAAACTGTGCCCCTCAGTGGTGCAGTTCAACAGCCTCCAAGAAAAGAGAGGGTAAGCCAACCAACAAATATGAAGAAAATATACAATAGAGGTGCTCTACACAATATAAACAGAATATCAAAGCAATGGTACTTATCCATCCCCAATGGAAGCAGTGATCCGAGGCAATACAGATTCTCCATCAATTCTAATGGTATCAGTCCTAGTCCAAGTATGGATGAAAGATGAGCTGCAATCCCAAAGATTTTGAGAGACATTCCTGCAAAGGAAATCAGCTTGATAAAAAAGAATTTGGAGGAGAGGGCAAAAAAAAAAAAAAAAAACAGAAAAAAATGATGGTGAGGTAAGTTTGGGTTATTTTAATATATGTATAAATATTGTACTTACAAAACATAAAAAAAAAAGTGGTTATCTACATAATACTAAAAAACTCAATTATTTGCCATAAAACATATGTAGAAATTTTTTTTAGTGTATGTATTATGGCAGATTATTTACACTTTTGTGATTTAAAAAAGAAGTTCTACTTATATATTATGGTAGATAATTGACTTTTTCAGTATATAACATTTTATTAATCTCACACCTCGTGGTTTCATGTCTATTTATCTTTACAAGACTTTTGTGTACCGTGAGAGACTGTGACATGTGCAGGTTTTTTGTTTTGCTTATGTGTTTAGTTTTTCAAGGGTGTATTAAAATAACTTAAATTTGCACCATACATTTTTGCTGTTTTTTACCTTTTTGTGTGCACTACTCCAAATTCTTCTTTTTAACAAACTAGTATAACAGAAAGGCAAAGATAATGTGTTCAGAATCTGCAGAGAGCAAAAATAACATAAGGAAGAGAGAGAGAGATGGAGAATAGAGGGAGAAATGTAGAAATTGGGAGAAAAAAAATAGTACTTTAAAGAAAGAGTAATAGATAACTGGAATAGCCTTCCAGTGAAAGTTGTAGAGTCAAACACAGTTAAGGAAGTGACACATTCCTGGGATAAGCATAAGGTCTCCTTAGGACTTAATAAGCCAGACCTTTTGGTTAATAGAATGATCAGACTAGATGGTCCTTTTTAGTTGCTTGTAATCAAATCAAGGTTTCTATGTTAAAGGGAGGAGGAAAGTCAAAAGAAAAAGAAATAGACAGACAAGGGAGAGAGAGAGAAGTGTGAGAGACATGAAAGACAATGGAAGAACCTGAAAGTGACAAGGAAGAGATAAGGGGTTAGGGTAGGCAAGAGAAAAGAGGGAGAATAGAGGGGGGGAAAAGAAGGATTATGAGATGGGAGGGAGGAGAGGCAAAGACAGAGAAGGGAAGAGAGAAGAGAGAAAAGGAATAAGAATGGAGTAAGGGAGGGAGAGAAAAGGGAAGAAAAAGGTCTAGAGAGTAGGAGAAGAGGGAGAGAGAGGCGAGGCTAACTGGAGGGAGACAGTGGGAATTGGAGGGGAGAGAAGGTTGCAAGAGATGCTACATAAAGTTTTATGCTGCTAGACATGTCACAATGTTCCCCATGTTATTATACACATATAACTATAAATAAAAACACATACAGTCAGGTCCATAAATATTGGGACATCAACATAATTCTAATCTTTTTGGCTCTATACACCACCACAATGGATTTGAAATGAAACGAACAAGATGTGCTTTAACTGCAAACTTTGGCTTTAATTGGAGGGTATTTACATCCAAATCAGGTAAACGGTGTAGGAATTACAACAGTTTGTATATGTGCCTCCCACTTTTTAAGGGACCAAAAGTAATGGGACAGATTAACAGTCATAAAACAAACTTTCACTTTTTAATACTTGGTTGCAAATCCTTTGCAGTCAATTACAGCCTGAAGTCTGGAATGCATAGACATCACCAGACGCTGGGTTTCATCCCTGGTGATGCTCTGCCAAACCTCTATTGCAACTGTCTTCAGTTCCTGCTTGTTCTTGGGGCATTTTCCCTTCAGTTTTGTCTTCAGCAAGTGAAATGCATGCTCAATCGGATTCAGATCAGGTGATTGACTTGGCCATTGCATAACATTCCACTTCTTTCCCTTAAAAAACTCTTTGGTTGCTTTTGCAGTATGCTTCGAGTCATTGTCCATCTGCACTGTGAAGCGCCGTCCAATGAGTTCTGAAGCATTTGGCTGAATATGAGCAGATAATATTGCCCGAAACACTTCAGAATTCATCCTGCTGCTTTTGTCAGCAGTCACATCATCAACAAATACAAGAGAACCAGTTCCATTGGCAGCCATACATGCCCACGCCATGACACTACCACCACCATGCTTCACTGATGAGGTGGTATGCTTTGGATCATGAGCAGTTCCTTTGTGTCTCCATACTCTTCTCTTCCCATCACTCTGGTACAAGTTGATCTTAGTCTCATCTGTCCATCAAGGCCTACTACATCTGTGAGATTCTCAGAATATTGCCCTCCCTCCCTCCCCCTCACCCACCCATCCACCCCAACTCAAATTAAATTTATAGAGCCATGGAAATCACCTGACTTCCTACTTGCAGATATATCATCTCAACACTAGGGGTCAGCCAACATACTAGTCTTTCACCTCAGATCCCTCCCCTCTTCCTCTAAAATAAAACTCATTCTATCTTTCACCTGCTTCCTGACCCTTGCTATTCCTATTTGTTTCTCTTCCCCCGTTCTCTGCCCTTTAATTCCCTTTAGATTCTAAGTAGCGAGTTTCCAGTCTTGTAGGGTGCTTTGGGATAAAGCACTTTCTGCTAAGATTCTAAGCTCAAAACAGGGCCCTTCAACTTTTGAATTTATTAAACGTGTATTTCCCATGTTCTTATCCCCTGTACAGTGCTACGGAATATGTTGGCGCAATACAAATAAAAGATAATAATAATAATAATAATAATGTTGTTCCAGAACTGTGAAGGCTTTTTTAGGTGTTGTTTGGAAAACTCTAATCTGGCCTTCCTGTTTTTGAGGCTCACCAATAGTTTAAATCTTGTGGTGAACCCTCTGTATTTACTCTGGTGAAGTCTTCTCTTGATTGTTGACTTTGACACACATACACCTACCTCCTGGAGAGTGTTCTTGATCTGGCCAACTGTTGTGAAGGGGGTTTTCTTCACCAGGGAAATAATTATTCGGTCATCGACCACAGTTGTTTTCAGTGGTCTTGCGGGTCTTTTGGTGTTGCTGAGCTCACCGGTGCGTTCTTTCTTTTTAAGTATGTTCCAAACAGTTGATTTGGCCACACCTAATGTTTTTGCTATCTCTCTGATGGGTTTGGTTGTTTTTTTTCAGCCTAATGATGGCTTGCTTCACTGATAGTGACAGCTCTTTGGATCTCATATTGAGAGTTAACAGCAACAAATGCAAATAGCACACTTGAAATGAACACTGGAGCATGTATCTGCTCTTTGTAAATGGGATAATGAGGGAATAACACACACCTGGCCATGGAACAGCTGAGCAGCCAATTGTCCCATTACTTTTGGTCCCTTAAAAAGTGGGAGGCACATATACAAACTGTTGTAATTCCTACACCGTTCACCTGATTTGGATGTAAATACCCTCAAATTAAAGCTAAAAGTCTGCAGTTAAAGCTCATCTTGTTAGTTTCATTTCAAATCCATTGTGGTGGTGTATAGAGCCAAAAAGTTTAGAATTGTGTCGATGTCCCAATATTTATGGACCTGACTGTATATGCAAAGCAGATAAAATACAGAAATGCATTTGTACTGTAGTCATAGATGGCTTGGAATCTACTGGCACGTTTTGCTAATGAATTATTCCACTATCATATCACTGCATAACCCAGGCTTCCTCCCTCCACACTATCATATACCTACATAACACAGGTTTCCTCCCACCTCACTATCATATCACTGCATGGAACAGGTTTCCCCCTCTTCCCTATCATATCACTGTATAACACAGGATTATTCCCACCTCTCTATTATATCACTGCATAACACAGGCTTCTTCTCTCATCACTTCCCTCCAGTTTTTATCCTTCATGACACTTTCCATTTTGTGTGTGGATATGTGGGATATGGTTGATGAAGGAAAAGAAGGACAAGGGAAGAGGAATCAGTGAAGAGCAAGAAGCATAAGCTGAGAAGGTAGGTAGAAATTGAAACGTGGAAGAGTGAAGACTGAAAAAAATAAATAAAGAACAGATAGTAGAGAGTAGAAGTGAGTTGGAAAGATATTAATTAAAAGAATATATTACAAGAGCAAAAAATAAATACACGTTGTGATGCAAAAAATACATGCCTAAAAATTATACTAGCATTGTGTAATTACGATAGTGTGGGTCCCTGTGTTCAAATACTGTTTCTTCTACTTCTGGCCAGGTAGCCTACTGAGCCCTGGCTGCTTATTTCATCCTCCCAGGCTTGTTAAAATTGTGTATGTGTGAGGGGGTGGGGGTCAAAAGCTTTTCTGGCTCAAAAGCTTTCTTGGGAGAGACATGCTGCTCTATACTCTAGTGGCCAAATCCGGTAATGCATGATTAAGTTTAATTTTGCTATTTTGTGTGACCCCTATTCATATATTCTCTTGGCCCTATTCATATAATTATATAATATCCCCTAGTTCCTAAGCCCTGCTTGTGAATTACGTTCTCTTGTTGATTAGCCACACACTTGGCTTTCTACTGCAAACTACTAGAAGCAAGCAAAAAGGTACATATATGATGCTAATTTGTATATTTTTAGTTAAAAATAGTGACTTAAATTGTTGCTCTGAAGTTTGACCTAGATATACTCTTTTATAATAAAACTAGGAAAATTGCCAGTCAAGAATGATTAAAATTGTAAGGCTGGCAATGCTGTTTGCCACACAGTGTAAGGCTTTTGCTCCTTTGAGCACCTTCGGCGCTCATCACGAGCCCCACGCTTAGCGCCTTTGGTGCTCATCACTTGACTTGCAATGAGCACCTTCGACGCTCATTGCGAGCTTCTCTCCCTGTGTACTTCAACTTTCCTACTTTGCACAGGTCACCTTTCGGTGCTCATCGCGAACCCCACTCTGCAAGTTTTGTGCTTGGGAATGCCATGTGTGTCTTTCTCCCCCTGTCCCTTCCCTGTGTCTTTCTCCTCTGTGTGTCTGCTGTATGTTTGCGTGTTACATGATGACTGCCGTTGTCCCTGGCTTTGCTCCACCTCGTTTTCATCCAGTTTCAGAATTTTTAAGTTTTTCGTCTGAACTTTTTTTCCTCGCTGAGCCGATTTTGTATTGACGAAAACCCCCAAATATGGCTCAAATGCGCTTGCAACCTCACTCCCAGGCTTCCTGGCTCTCCCCCTGTGCTGTGTGTGAGTGTGCTATTATTTTTTATTTATTATTTTGTTTGTTTTTCTTGTTTTTAGAGTTACACGCTTGGCTCCCAGTCGTGTGCCTCAACGAGTGAAACCGCGTGCCTCAACTGCTCACCTCGCTTTGCAAGGTGAGCAGTGCAGTAAGCACCTTTGGCGCTCATTGCAGCCTAAGTCCCACGTAGTTGATGGCTCGCCTCCCTTCGCGAGGCTCGCAAATTGTAACCAACATCATAATTCTTCCCAACACTGACAACTATTGTAGTGATATTACAGACCTCCATACAGACCTTATATATAAGAAACTAAATTTATCAGGGTTAGATACATAGCACAAGTAGTGATGGGAAGCCACTCTCAAATCTATGTTATTGACTGTAAGCTTATTTCCTTCTGGTTTTAGTGAATTGACTTAATAGGATAACACAGGAACCGTATTGCTCATTTGAAGTGTAACATCCAAAGGCAACAAAGGTCAAGATACCCAAGATTGGGTGACGATTTTAGACAAGAGGTTGACCAACTATAAAGATTCAGTTTAAGTGAGCAGTGCCTATACAAGGTTATATTATTCTGCACTACAGATTGCTTTGTCCTGGTTTTGACCTCTGCCTGTGACCTTGCTGACTGCCTCCCCTGCCACTGACTGCAGATACATTTATGATAACTCTCTTGCCATATTGATGTAGACCTCAACTCAAGGGAGGCTGAAATCTTACTCATTGTAATTTTTCCTTGAATAATCAACAGCCCAAGGAGTTCTGAAACATGAACTACCTGCATATTGGGTAATGACCATGAAAAGCAAACAGGCTTGGACTTCAAGCATGTCTCAAATGTTGTACTGTCCACTGTGGAGACTACAGTATTAATGATAGTCTTTAAGTGATCTTGTGAGACTCCTATGTTATTCACTATGTGCTAATTTTCAGTCTCCGAAAGAGCGTACACACAACAGTGTTGCCAAAACATACATATACAAAATCATGTACATTTCTTAAGTAGCCACTCCCATTGTCAATACTGGGGACAGGGGCTGTGCCAAAGAGGTCTTATTGGCTTTATGGTACAACAAAGAGTATACAAGATCCTAGTTGTCCTTACTGTTGGTAGATTTGTTATGACCACTTACCATTTGTAACTATTACTGTAGGTCTGTAAAATACCATATACCATTTGTAACTGTTACTGTGATTTGTTTGTAGGTCCTTTATATCCTACTAGTTGTGCCATCCATGGCAAATGGTGAATCACCATTTGTAGAGGTTACAGTGATTCAGTGAGGAGAGATCAAGATGATTATTTTTTCACAACTGAGTACAAAAAGTATGGGAGAGGGGATATATATCAGAGTAATGGGGTCCCAACTCAGTAAACCAGTTCTAGAACCACCCCTTTGGAGAAGTTATCTAATTGAAAATAGCTGAAATGTACAATTCTGCCCTCAATCTTAACCAGTTAACAGTTCAGAGTAAACAAAGCAAATTTTCTAAACTATAGATCACTGCTTTCCTTTCGGGTGTTTAGGTCTTTCTGATTTCAACACTCTTGAGTCAGCTAAAATAACACAAAAAATGCAGATTAGCGTAGAGAGTGTTACAAAGGAGTCTTACAGAGAAGATCTTATGAGCAGTCTGCCATAAACTTCGGATAACACTTCTTATATAGTGTCCTACAAATAGTTTCCCTGTATGCATACACAAAGGACCAGTATAATCCAGCCAGAGTCAGTGACAATATTCCAAAAAGTCAAAGCCTGTGGCCATAATCTTGTGCATATCAGAGAGGCACACTGTCAGTACATGAAATTATGTTACATTTTGTGGAAACTGCAAAATCAATAAAACTATGTGTTAGGCTAAAATGTTAAAAAGCTGTATTCTGTGTTAGATGTACATAATATGGTGTTTAAAAGCAACATGGAGTACACATGACCCATCTTCAACACCAAGAGATGTCGACTCCATAAGGGACTTGTGTACCAGAGAAAGCTCACTGGGAAACCGAACATGGCAGGAGATTTTGTGCCTGTAGAGCCACAGAGCTGTTAACCCAGTATGATCTGTGCTCATGCAATAAAACTGAGGAGTTGTCAATAATGAAATCCTTTGCACAAATTTCACAGTCCAGGTAAAAAAACACGTATTTTAGTGAGGGATTTGCCACAGGTAATAGATAACAAAACAAATAAGAAAGATCACACCAAGCAAACAATAAACAATTATTCTTTGGCCATCCAGGAGAGGAGGAAAAAAGCATCCAAATATGTTGTTGAATCTCACTCAATTGGATTGCAGTATGATGTGTCACTAGAAAGATCAGGAAAAAAAGACAACAATGGCAAGCGCACATAACATAGCTCCAATGCAATGTCCTCCACACAAAAGCCAATCAACCACTAATAACTAGATCATGGAGCCACCCCTTATACCTGTTTTCTTGTTCATAATGGGCATTGAGATGATGGAGATGATTAATAGTCAATAGTAATATTACCATGATCATTATCATCAACTGGGACATAGGTTTAGCAATTATCATCTAACATTGTACAAAACGTTCCTGACGTGTAACTACTGATATTACCAACAACAAAGCCAGGCCTCTTTGAGGTTATAAACTGCAAAATAAAATAAAAAAAATCAATCAGATTGCTTCTTAATATGAGACCCTCTGGCCATGAGGTGATTTCCAGACACAGAGATATGAGTATGTGGCTTACTCCCACAGATCTTACATCTTTTTTCTTGAAAGCAGATACATGCATGTTCATTTCCAGGTCAATGAACAAGAGTTTGGCCTGTCCCCCTTTTCTTGGGTGCAGAATCAAAGCAATACTTCTGTCTGGGCTTTGTCTTTATTTGGCAAAAAGTGTATCAGATCTTTTATATGTAATTATCTTTTGCTATCAGGATAAACACTCTGTAGGGACTTCCTCTCATCATACATTTATGGTAGGTCTCAGTCTAGACATTAATTTCTTTATTTCTTTAACTTCCTTTTTGTAGGACACCATTTCAAGGTGGTCTCCAACGTGTGGTCTTCTTCTTCTGAGTACAGGCAAAAGTTTGGCAAAAATAAAAATCCTTGCACACAAGACCTGTCATACAAGGCCTCACATTCATATTACAAATGTACATCCTTTTATCACACACACACACACACATGTCCCAAGAGAAATCCTCCCTAACTGCAACTTAAACTTCACATATGCACAGCTGTGATTAACAAGGGGTTGTAAAAAACGGAAATAAACTACAAAACATAGTCAAAAGTAATGATATCATGTTAGTAAAATATATGGATATATAACATGCATAAGCAGCAATTGGTATTTTACTACTGCAAAGACAGCAAGGTTGTCATTAGAATGGTTTTAATACTACTATATTGTGTCTCTAACGTGACTAAAGGACTATTTAATCTATCTTGTCACTGGTAGTGTACTGATTATATATTAAACCAAATATTTCACTTGTTAGCTTACCTATCTCTTCTTCTAATGATGATATCACATCAATCCTGATAGACAGAAGTGTCATTTTGTTTTATTATTCCTCAAGTTTAGTAACATGAGGATAACTCCATTGTGAGCATATCATTCACAGCTAGAAAAAAAAATCTGGCCAAGAAAAAATGGGCCAGCATAAAAATAAGAACCAAAAAAAGAAAAACTTAAACAATACAATAACATTTTTAGTTTGGTTGATGATTTTGACCATCCATGCTTAATATAATCCATAAAATATTCAACATGGTTGGTTGTTATCATTAAAAAAAATATCATGTCTTTGAAACAAGTACCTGTGTTTCTATATGTTCGTGTGAGTGAAGCTCAGTCATTAATATATTTTGGGTAAGAGAAGCTGGTGATCAATTTGGAACTTTGTATTGTACATCACTTATTTAATTTAAGAAAAAAGAGATATATGGATCAATTCCATGCATGCACCATGCAACCCCTTTCACCCAATTATCTTGTATTGTATCACAATTACTGATTCCACCTTATAATATCTCTATAGGAATTATACCTCGTATCTGTCATAATATAGTCATGTGTCATAATGTATACATATTACAGGTCAATAGAGTGTAAAGGTGTAAAGGACACAGCACAAAGATCCTAAATAGTCTGCAGAATCTCTGATTCACTTCAATAATTGCAAGAAATTCTATTTTTGTTTTATATTCAATTTTTTTAACAAACACTATTTGTTTAATTTTAACCAAATTTCTTGAAATGCTGGCCTCGAATTACTGTATGAGCTGCAGGTTTCTGAAAATTATCAATTTAGCAAAGATTATATTGCTTTGAAAAAGTGACATCCCTCCCGGGAAAGAAATTTAAACTAATATCAGGAATGAACATTATCTTAACCCATAGCTCACATAATGCACATAGAACTTCCACTTCACTTTACTTGTCTTAAAATACACTTCCAATACTGACATAGAATATATATTCGGATAACACAGGCCAAAACACATTTTGGTGCCTCAAATGTTAGACCTGTTTCTGGGCAGAGTTGACCTGCTGATTCCAAACATGGCATCAGTTTTCCTGTCTCTGCTCTAGTTTTTGAGATACAGAACATATGCCATATACTACTTTATGGTTTATGATACAAACTTTCCAGTCATTAGACACACAATAAGCTCCTTTTGTAAGACTTCCGAAAGTGGGAACTGCCACGACAATCCCGCATAAGATAGCAACAATAGTCTGCCATCATGTGTGCATCCCATCTTTCTTGGTCTCTAGCTTCCATTGTTTTTATGTCTTGGTGAAATCTTTCACCTTGCTCTTTGCTTCAGTCACCAAGGTTCTCTGGAAAGTGATCTAAGTGACTGTACAGATAATGGACTTTAACATTCATGTTACAGCCAAGCCTGTTGAAATGAAAGAGCATATCCTCTACTAATTGTGTGTATGTGTCTGCCTTCTTGTTGCCAAGAAAGTGTTTCACAACAAGAACAAATGAAGAAAAGGCACATGATTCAATTTCATTCACTGATACTATGAAATGTGGGTCATTCATAAGTTGTCTGATCCATTGGAAACTCCTGCCTTCAGTTTTTCCATGGTAAGTTCAGGTAATTAAATTTCCTTGGCTGAAATGAGCCGTCTCTTGGCCGTGGGTTATATGGAGCCACCTTCTCAGTTCACCCTGCAAGATTATCGCAGAAAAGTATTTGTTATTTAGTGGGTCAGCATGCCAGGTACATCTCTCTGCCCATCTGAGCTCCATCAAGTTCATGTTCATTGCTTCAGTGACTTCACCTATCCATCTCTGCCTCTGACGTCCCTTTATTCTTGTGCTTTATTCTTGTTCTGAGAATCCTGCTGTCTGTTGATATGGCCAACATTTTTTAGCTGCAGTCTCATGCTCATACATCCAATCCAGTCCAGCCTTATGCATGATGTCCTCTGGATATATGTTGAATAAATAAGATGACAATATACAACCTTGTCGCACTCCATTCTCTTGTCCCATGCTTGGTTCTGACCGTAGCTTCTTGGTCCACATACAGATTCTTTAGGAGGAGGATGAGATGATCTGGTATTCCCATCTCTTTAAGAACATGCCACATTTTGTTGTTATCCACAAAGGCTTTAGAATAGTCTATGAAGGAGAAGTATATGCTCTTAATAATAATCATGATCTCAAATAACTATTTCTCTTGGGGTAAGTTCATCATCTCCTTCCTTTATGGGACACTGAAGTAGCTGCTTTGACTTGCTCATAAAATCTTCCATCTCATCCGCTCATATTTCCCACCAGTAGTCCTTACCCTCTTTTTGCCTGAGTACCTTTTATCTCTCCATATGATACCTTTCTGCCTTGTTAGATAGACATACCCTTTAATATTGAATGGCCAGTCCTTAAGGTGCTCTCTCTTGTCAATACACCATATGTCCTTTCTCTCAGGTTCCCTGCATTGCTTTAATTTCTTCCCTCACTGTGGAAGTCATATTCTTTGTATGCTCTGACTCTAAAACCCTGATGCTACGGCTGCCTCTCCTCCTTGCCCCCTTGGTCCACATCCATCCCTATTATAGTTCCATCTTTAATAAGTAATGGATAAATAATCTGCTCAGCCTCTTTTGCTTCTGTTTTTTTTCACCCTACCTTTGAATTAACATTGTTATCATACACTGTACATTATTCAGAGTAGACTTTTTGTAAATACAGTCAATATAATAAAAGTGAATTAAACTCTAGATAAAATCACAGAATTAATCAGTACATACATCCCCTATGTAAAGAAAAACATAATTAGTACTGAATTTCAACATTTCAGAAAGATGATGATAAATATATAACTTAACTGTTAAGCTGCAGAACCTGCAGGATGTATTTATTATTATCATACACATGCTGGATATTCGATGAATGAAAAATGCCTAATAATTAAGAATCATAAAGATTAACATTCTCACAGGGTCATAATCACTTGTCAATTAATGCAATGAAAGAGAACCCCTGATTTAAACCTCCACTGGGGAAGCCATTTACGCAACAGGACATCTGAAGTACTGTGATATAGTCAGTTGCATCACCCTTGTACAAAGTTACCCTCATATTGTTTAAAGGCACATTTATTAATTCCTGGAATTAAATGTTACTATAGAGGAAATTCAATTCTCACCTTTTTGTGCCTTAACAAAGAGAGTTTGAGGATTTTTAGTATGGAACCTATTTAAGAAAGGGATCCTTCTCTAACGCTACACATTGTGTCGAGTCTTTTTATGTCTTTATCAATGAAGTCATTTTAAAGTAAACAAATAAAGGTTATATTTCATCTCCCCCTTTTTCTTTTGCTTTGTAATTCATTTAGACACTGCTATGATCTGTAATTACATCATACATTCCAACCTAGGTCAGCGTGTAGATAACATTAACCATTTAGCTAAATAGAACTAGGCAAACAGAATAAACTGACTCTTACACTCCCCTTCCCAACCTAAAATACACAGTATATAACAATCAGAGACAGTGGCTGTGTCATATGTAACTATTTATGTATGTTGTAGCTTCTAGGGTATCAGTACTGCCCAGTAAGTTAGGCTGCAGGCTATGGAGTTGTTGCCACAGGTTCAAATCTCTGCACAGTTTGTTGTTTAACAATAAGAAATACATTAATTAGGTTATATAATTAAACAAAGTTTAATGTGTGACAACTATGTGCATGACATTCAAATCAATGATTTATTGATCCAAAAAAACCTCAGACACAGCAAGTTTAGCAATAAACCAACATGCAATATCATGGAGTATAAAAATGAATATATCTAAAATAGAATGTATCAAAGTTACAGACTCCAACTTTATAATCTACAGTATGCAGATTCCCATGGAATAACTGAAAATCACCATATCTAGGACAATTCTTGATCAAATTTAAAAATGTAAACAACTTTCCACAGGCCTTTCTAAACTCCATTTGATGGTGCAGAACACATATGGTGACTTTCATGTCTCTATAAGAAGAGTGAAATGTTATTTTTTTTTTTTAAATTTTGGTTGGAAAACAAGTCCTTGCATCAGAGTGAGGGCTAAAGTAACTTTTGCAATGTCCCAACAGTTCCTGAAATGTTTCCATTATTGTTACATATAGCCACAAGGTGGTAGCAATTGTAGAAAATGCTTTGTTTCATAATTCCACAAGATGGCATCAAAGCTACACTACATAAAATCTATATAAACTTTGTCATTGTAAAAAAAAAAAATGAAAATCAGTAAATTAAGGTATTGCGGTTTAACTAATGCTTAACAGCCTCACTAAAATCCCAGCCTTGAAAATCCAACATGTAGCAAGTAAGGGCTGCGTGCTTGAAATTGACCCTTTTACAGCGCTATTAAATTAGAATGGGCTGTGAGATACGAGTGAAAGTCACTATTTCATAAATTAGTTCTCGGCCATCGGACTTGCGTGCTCGAATGCAAACAATTAAGCAAGCACGTAGTTACGGTTTCAGATGGAGCCAATGGAAAAAGAGATTGTTAGCGTTACTTCACTGAAAAACTGGAGGGTAGGTTTCGAAGTCCTACGTGCTTCAATTACTGTTTGTGATCGGACCCACAGTCCAGATATAATGCAATATTAATAAAGCCGTCAATACGATATTTTATTACAAGCGAGTTACAGTATATGTCGTAACACATTGATTGCAGGGATCGATATAACGCAAAATATAAACATGAAAAATTTATTTTTGGGGGCCGATTTGCGGGCTTGAGAAGGTTGTGCTATTAATTCTAAGACCTAACATCAATTTCCTTTATAAAAAAGTAAAGTAGAGTGTTGTTATTTGCATTACAAGTGCTACATATTGGACTTTACCCCCCTTGCGGGTGCTCTCAAGCACACTTGGCTTTTGGGCTCCATTTGCGTGTTACGTGCTTGCTCCACATTGCAATTTAATAGTTGAATTGAACAAGTAGTGGTTACGGGCTGGACAGATCAAAGGATTTATGTGCGTGAAGCTCAACGATGCTCAGCACGTATCCTATTATCACGCAAGTCTGCTGCGCGCAACGTTACAGGGCTAATTTAATAGCCGTAACGCGTAAGTTTGGAGTTACAGGCTATGTTCTACAACGTAGCCCAAATTTAATGAGGCTGTAATTAAGCAGAGTGTTTGCCGACTGGGCAGATCCAGATCTCGCTATAAGTGGATCTCTTTATCTTGTCAATTAGTGCTAGGTTAAATGTAAAATAATATAAAAAGGCTCCAGGTTTAGTCAGACTTAATTTAAAACTAGTATATTAAACTAAAAGGAAGCTCAATAGCTAGTCAGGCTACAGCTACTGTTCTTGACTAGGATAGTTACTCTTCAGCAGCTCACATTGTCTAACATACAGAGTTTTGTAACAATAAAAGGTAAGTGCTAAAACTCTTCGGTAACTCATATGTTTTAAACGTTAAGTGTATGCATTCATGTGAGTGTAACTTGTGTTTAGGTGAAACTTCCTTTTAAAGTGGTCTTTCAAATGATCTGGGGGGAAAAGAAATGCTTGGAAACTACTTGTGTTCACTTGGAAGTATGTAGTGCAGGATTAGAATGACAGCATGAAATAGCAGAGAGAAAGACACCAATGAACATGATGGTGGCAGTGCTTGCATATATTTGTTGATGTTGTTCAGTCCTTCAATCGTGTCTAATTTTCGGTGACCATATGGATGCAGCATGACAGGCACATCTGTTTCTGTTTCTGGTTGTGTTTATCCATAGGGTTTTCCTGGCAAAGATTCTGGAGTAAATTGCCAGTTCCTTCTCCAATCCACATTGATTTGCTATGACCTGCCCATCTTGGGCGACCCTACATGGTATAGCTAACAGCTTCATTGGGGTGCACAAGCCCCTTCACCACAACAAGGTAGCGATCCAGAAGGGGCATATATTTCGCTGTTGTGAAATATGCCATATTATTTTCTTTTATTTGTAATCCATCAACATATTCCGTAGCGTTATGTATTTGTATTTTACACTGAATGACTATTAGATGTTTGGAGTTTGCTGACTATACCCCACAAATTGTTCAGTGCTGCATCTCCATAATTTCTCTTGAGCCATTTCTATCCAACTGTCCTTTCCTTAAAGTGATGCAACAGAAGATCAAAATGTGATATATTTTAAAACTATATGTAACTAATGACAAATACTTTATCAATTTAATGTTAGCTGACATTGAAGATTGCCATTTTAATGTTTTGATCTACTCACATAGTTCCATAAACATATGTATTTTGTTAATAACAGATCATTGCCATCAATTATTGCTTCTCCCCTGAGGTACTGGGTCCATTTATAAGCAGGTAATATTTGTGTGATTCTCTAGTGAAAAGAACCTGTTGATGGGGACGTCACTAGGTGTTGTACAGTGTTTTAGCTTAAAGGTATTCTTTAACTCTCAAAACATGTTGAATATGACTTAGATTAATTATGTCTAATGTGTGTTCAGGGGTCCAGGAAAAAGGAATTATTGTAGTTTAGTATTTAGAGGCCTTCAGCTCTGGGAGGGGTTTCTATTGTGAGTTTCTTTTCAGGCACATTCTTTGTGGGGGCTCTACATGAGATATTTCATCAATAAAGGGACACTGCAGAAACAAAACATATATATGTTTAAAAATGTTGTGTCTAAGTATAATAAACGTCTTTGCTGTTTCTTGGATCTGTTCATGATACTTTGATTAAGGTTTTTGTGTGAGAGAGTGGAGTTTACATGTCTGCAGGAGCAGTACTTGCAGTTATCATTTCAAGCTACTTGCTTCTGAAAATGTGTGAAGGGAGTAGGACAAAATGATTAAAGTTCCAAATAAAATCATCTACCTTCTGTATAACAGCTTATTAGATAAATAGATTAAAAATCCAACCACAGCACTTTGAAGAAATGACAACAAGGAAAATCAGGAAAGATTAAGGATGACATCTCCTATATCTAGTCACCAGACCTTTCAAGCTAGAAGTCTGAAATAAGATTCATTTTGTTTGTTTTTAAGGCTCAGCCAAGTTAATCTTTAGGCAACATTTTCTTCATATAACTATGTGAACTAGGTTACTTAATTCATGTCATCCTCCTCAATTTAATGTTTATAAAAATAATGCACTTCACTTGCCTCTAAGGGTAACAATTTCTTAGCTTCTGGAACCTGTTTCCTGTTCTCTCTCCCAAATGTTGTCATGTTTCACATCTGTCACCTAAGATTACAGCCAAGAGGGAAGGGGTTCAAATTAAAGTTAATTCATTAGTCATTAGTTACACATTTATATAAAAAATAAAATGCTTCCCCTTAAATTAAAGCTGTTATACACAATGCAAACTTTTTCTTTGTATTTTATTACAGATTCACATCAGCTACTGATGAACTATTCTGGGCATTATGACTTCCGTTTAATGAACTTTTCTAATTAAGCTATTACCTGTAGTTCATTAACCAGCTGGACTAAAAGAAAATTAAATTACTATTGTCTGTTCCACCTCATGTAAAAGTGACCAATAAAAGCAGGTATTCATTTGAATAATTTAAATGTTATCTTTCCTGTGCTTCACCAAGCTGAGGTATATTTTTGATTTACAATGCTAATCCTTTAAGACAATATATACAGACTTACAGCCTTATTAAATTGCGAACCGGCCAATTGAATAGGGCTCTATTTAAGCACATAGCATATTTCTTTTACAGAAGTTTTTAGTTAGTGAAGACCTTGCTTTTGGATAGAAGTTCACTAACTAAAAACTTCTGTAAAAAAATATGCTATGTGCTTAAATCGAGCCCTATTCAATTGGCCGAATTGCAATTTAATAAGGCTGTTAGTAAATACAGTGCCTTGCAAAAGTATTCATCCCCCCCTTGACCTTTTACCTATTTTGTTACATTACAGCCTTAAGTTCAATGTTTTGTTAATCTGAATTTTATGTGATGGATCAGAACACAATAGTCTAAGTTAGTAAAGTGAAATGAAAAAAATATACACATAAAACTATATTTTAGAAATAGAAAACAGAAAATTGGCATGTGCGTATGTATTCACCCCCTTTGTTATGAAGCCCATAAAAAGCTCTGGTGCAACCAATTACCTTCAGAAGTCACATAATTAGAGAAATGATGTCCACCTGTGTGCAATCTAAGTGTCACATGATCTGTCATTACATATACAAACCTTTTTTTGACAGGCCCAAGAGGCTGCAACACCTAAGCAAGAGGCACCACTAACCAGACACTGCCATGAAGACCAAGGAACTCTCCAAACAAGTAAGGGCCAATGTTGTAGAGAAGTAAAAGTCAGGGTTAGGTTATAAAAAAATATCCAAATCTTTGATGATACCCAGGAGCACCTTCATATCTATCATAACCAAATGGAAAGAACATGGCACAACAGCAAACCTGCCAAGAGACGGCCGCCCACCAAAACTCACAGACCGGGCAAGGAGTGCATTAATCAGAGAGGCAGCACAGAGACCTAAGGTAACCCTGGAGGAGCTGCAGAGTTCCACAGCAGAGACTGGAGTATCTGTACATAGGACGACAATAAGCCGTATGCTCCATAGAGTTGGGCTTTATGGCAGAGTGGCCAGAAGAAAGCCATTACTTTCAGCAAAAAACTAAATGGCACATATTTTTTTTTTATCATATAAACTTTATTGAGAGTAATATGAATGACAACAACAAATAAAACATTTCAGGAGTGAAAGCACATTGAAACTGAACATGAATGCCCTCCAAAATGCGCTACAGATGCTGTTCTAAATTTCCTCAAGGTAACTCGTTTTCAAAATTTTTAGTGATTTTTATAATACATATTAAAATCTAATAACTCCAAAGAAATAGTAAGTTAGCTGAGCTTAAATAGATTCAGTACAAAGAGTAAAAGGGAGAGAGATTTAAGTTTACTCTAGCTTGCCAAAACAAAGGGAAGCTCAACATTCCTCCAATCACCTCACCCCCTCCGCCCCCTCTCTGTCAGTTTATTTTGTCCTGTTAATCTTACCTCACCTCCAGCAGAAAAGTCAGCCTTCCTCCAGCTCCGTCCGATGCATATTGCCCCCTGCTCCACTCCCCATCAGGCCGCACTACAAAAGCCCCACCTGACCTCCCAAACTACCCTTCCCTAAGGAGTACAGTCTAGTGACCTAATCCAAGGTTCCCAAATTTCCAAGAATGCGTGAAGAGGGTCTAAAAGAATATAAGTCATCCTTTCATTAATGAACAGGTAATTTACTTTATTAATTACTTCTTGAAAATTAATAGATTGGTCTTTCCATCTTCTGGCAATGATGTTCTTAGCTGCTAGATAAATCATTTGAGCTAGCCTATTGCCTTTTTTTCCTAATTCCAAATGGTGTATTCCTAGAAGGCATGTTGCTATCGAAGGTGTAATTGGGGTGTTCAATAGTCCTGAGATTAGTGTGGCTGCCCTATCCCAAATCTCAGCCACCCTGGGGCACTGCCACCAAGCGTGGATGAAATACCCCCTTCCCTGACATCCCCTAAAGCACCTGTCTGAGATTGTTGGAAAAGCCTTGTTCAGTCTAACTGGAGTCATGTATGCTCGGTGTAAAATTTTTAGAGAGGTTTCCAGGAGGCTGAAGTTAATTGAGCCCCTAGAAAGGTTAGAACAAGCCTCGGCCCAAGTTTTTCCCTCTCAGTTTTGTTGTAGATCAGACTCCCACTTTATCATGAAGGAGGGCTTCGTAAGACCCAGGGGGGAGGTAAATATGTCATAGAGATTCCTTAAGGTTCCCTTCAAGAGCACCACATTCTTACAGATTGTAGAAAGCCAGGAAGCCATAGGGAGTCCATGTTTCTTCACCACTTCCCCTATCCAAAATCTTATTTTTATAAGGTTAAATAGCTCTCGCTGGGGCACAGTGTAATCCTTTTTCACCCTGTCTAGTGTTACGATTCTGTCACTATCCATCCATGTTCCTAATTTGTCCAAGTTGTGCGAGATCCAAAAATGTCTCGATTCTACCGATAAGGAAGTTAAAAGGGTGGGCGATGAGAATACAGAAGTTAGGGGAGATAAGGTGTGGGCTAATTTATGTTCACGTCTGGCCCGATTCCAGATCTTTAAAGTGAATCTGGTAATAGGGTTACTTATCCAGTCCTCATAAGTCTCCGAGGGAGGAGCCCATAAAATAATTCCACAAGTCAGGGAAGCCATTAAAGCGTCCTCGATAAACACCCAGTTTGGTTGGTGAGGGACGGAGTGTGCCAGGGGGATAAAGGCAAGCTGCGCCGCTTTGAAATAATTGGAAAAATTTGGGCATGATAAACCGCCCTTGGATTTGTGCCTATACATTATCTTCCTTGCAATCTTTGGAGGTCTGTTCCTCCATATAAATTTAAATACCAGGGATTGGAAACGGGATAGTTCTGCGTTGTTTATATGAATGGGCAAAGTCCTGGCAAGGTGGAGCAGCCTTGGTAAGATGTTCATCTTGACCGTGGCAATCCAGCCCGTCCAGGAGATGTGCCGCTTCGACCAGATGTTCAAGTCCCTCTGTAGTGTTCTGAAGAGGGGAGGGAAGTTAGCTTTATATATTTCTGTTAGTGTACTAGTTAAATTAATTCCCAAGTATTTGATGTGGGAGGTGGGCCATAGGAAATTATACGTCAGTTTCAATTGGTTCAATATATCTGGGGGAATGCCTACACTAAGGGCCTCTGTCTTGTCCTGATTCAGCCTAAGCCCTGACAGGGAGCTATACTGGGTAATCGTTTCCATCATAGCCTGAATCGAGGAGCCCGGGTTCGTTAGGGTACAAAGGAGGTCATCAGCAAATAAAGAACATTTCGCATGCTGATGTCCCACCCGCACACCACCTATTTTGGAATTTGCTCTGATCGCCTGGGCCAATGGTTCGATTGCTAGTGCGAATAGAAGTGGGGATAGAGGGCAGCCCTGCCTAGTACCACGTTCGATATTGATATAGGCTCTTTGAGAACCAGGCAGCTTAAGGCTGGCTTTGGGTGACGTATAATATGTGCGCAACAGACTGATAAACTGGCCCTTAAACCCAAATCTAGATAACGTGGCGAACAGGAATGGCCATTCCAGCATATCAAACGCTTTTTCAATGTCCAGGGCTAGAATACACACAGGGAGGCCATCTGATCTAGCCATGTGTATGATGTTTAGAGTCCTCCTGATATTGTCCCCCGTCTGCCTGTGTGGGATAAAGCCCGACTGATCCTTGTGGATCAGTGCTGGGAGGAAGACCGAGATCCTTTTGGCAACATTTTTTGCTAGCAGCTTAATGTCTCCATTCAGGAGTGCAATTGGCCGATAGTTTTTAGCCTCTTTAGGGTCCCTATCCTCCTTGGGGAACAAGGTCAGGTCAGCATTATTAAGCTCGGGGGGGTTGCCTCTCCTCTCAGAATTGAATTAAAAAGAATACATAGGGGAAGGGCTAGTATTTCTGGGAATTTCTTATAGTAACTGTTGGTAAACCCATCCGGGCCAGGTGATTTTCCAAGCTTTAGCTCTTTTATTGTCTCTAGAACTTCCTCCACCGTTACCACCCTGTTTAGGTTCTGCAGGTCCCCTGCAGATACTTGCAGAAGATCAAGGGAATTTAGATAGGAGGTAATATAATGTTCTGAGGTCGAGTTATGAGAGGAGTAATGAGATTGATAAAAGTCGCTAAATGTCTCTTGGATTTCATTCTGGCTGAATGTAATGGTGCCCGTCCCTGTCCTAATTTGCGAGATTCTAGATTGTGAGTACCGTGCCTTCAGGCTCCTCACCAGCAATTTGTCGGGCTTATTCGCCTTCGAGTAAAATAGATGCTGTGTTCTCCTTAGTGCCTTATCAGTCCTAGCCGCTAATATACCTTCAAGTTCCAATCTGGCCCTATCTATCTGACCCCTAAGAGAGGGGGAGGGAGATAACTGGTTCTGCTTCTCTAATTGCGCTAAGTTCCTCATGAGATCATTCTCTCGTTGGCGGGCCTTTTTTTTATGATGTGAAGCGATTTTGATGAAGTCCCCCGTATGTAGGCCTTATGGGCCACCCAAACCCATCCTGAGCCCGACTCCCCACCCGCATTGGTTTCAAAGAACGCTTTCAACTCGGCTGCAATTTGCTCCTGAACTGCGGGCAACGCTAATAGGTACTCATTTAACTTCCAGGAGTAGGGCAGATTAGTCTGGGTCCCCAGATCCACCTCCAGAGAGACTGCTGTATGGTCTGACCAAGTGCACGGATTTATGTTTGCTTCTCTGGAGTGATCAAGTAGTACGGAGTTCACAAGTAGAGCATCAATACAGGAGTAGGTCCCATGGGTTGCGGAATAAAAAGTATATTCTTTCCCCCGCGGGTGGTGCCCCCTCCAAGCATCCACTAGGTCTAAAGAGTGCAGGAGCCTCCTAATCTGCTTTATTTTGTTTGAGTAGAGGTTATGAGCGGAGGGTTTGGACCTATCTGCCACTTGATCCAAGACCAAGTTGAGGTCACCCCCTATTATTAGTTGTCCCCAGTTCCCCCCCTCTAGAGCTTTTAAAAATTGTATCAGCGTCTTATGGGGAGCTACAGTGGGCGCATAAAACGATGCTAAAGAGATCAAGGTTCCTTGAACCGTACCTTTAATGATATAAAAGTAACCCTCCCGGTCCACTACTTTCGCTTCCAATTGGAACTGGAAATTCCTGTGAAGTAAGATCGCTACCCCTTCCTTTTTAAATGTTTGGGTTCTATGATAAAATTGGGGGTAGTCTTTACTAAAATAAGTAGGGGCTTTATTTTTGGCAAAGTGGGTTTCCTGAAGAAAGATGACTGAAGGTCTAAATTTTTTGTAATATAGGAAAGCCTTCCTTCTTTTGAAGGAGGAGTTAAACCCCTTCACGTTATGGGTGATTATCGTGACAGGAACATTCATGTGTAGTCAAGTGTAATAAGCCTAAGCTCTGCGTGTCCCATCATACCTTTCTGAAGCGGCTGTGTGGAGGGAGCGGGGGGCGGCCCGCCCGGCCCAGGGCCGGAAGTCGGCCAGAGTGTGGACCACTATAGCTGCCTGATCTGCCGGAAGCATAAGGGAGAGAGAGTTGGTTAGTTAATTCTAAAGACAGATGTATTTTTGCAAACAGAGTGTATCTAACGTAGATTGCAAGCCAGCAGCTCAGGTAGGGGTGACCTCTGCCCCGCTGGAATGCAATTACACAAGCCATAGGAAAGTAATTGGGGTTTAGGTGTTGGCCCTTCGTCCACAAGCAGGAGGGGTGACAGGAGAAGGAGCTGGGGGAGGAGAGAGAGCGACGGCTTGAGTGGAGGGGTATGGGTATACAGTAAAGCAGGGAGAGGATGGGCAAGGCCCACGAAAGTAGAAAACAGGTGAGAAGAGAGAATAGGGAACGAGTAAAGGGGGAGAGCACTCTCCCTGTTGCGTTACCACTTAGTAGAACTTGTCCTTTTAACCTAGCCTGCATGGCTCCAGGAAGGTCTGACTAGAATCATGGGTCCTCCCGCCGGCAGGGGGAATTGCTGGGGGGCTAAATAAATGGAAAAAGAAAACAAGAGCAAACAGAGAACAACCTGGTAACCGACATTATGTTCTATACAAATAACTTGCATAATTTTAAACCTTCTAGGAAGAGGAGTAACAAGATGATAAAGACTTCCTACTTTTTAAAGCAATAACAGTAGCTAAGGCTATAGCTGGTTAAACCTTCTTATAGGGAGGGGAAAAGAAACAGGTTAGTATGAGTCTTTAGCTGGTATGTGTATCCATTCCAAGCTTTAAGCGTTCTGTTCTTCTTTGTTTCCAAGAGGGGAAGTGCCCCCGGCTAAGAGGTCGATGCACCCCCTCAGGTGTAGATACTGCTCAAAATCAGCTGAAACAGGGATAGCAATGCCCCCTCCCAGCTGCAACAGCCTTCTGCTCATCAAAGGTAGGAAAAAAAGTATCTGGGAAAATTTGGAAAGGTTTTTACACCGTCCGAGTGTTCCTATCTTGGTCCCGTCTCTGGGTGAGGGCCCCAGATGCCTGGTCTGGGGTTTTCTTTTGTCTAGTGACTTCTATCCATTGCCTCTGAGGCAGCTGTGTGGTAAGGGGTGCTGGGGACCCAGTTGCTGGTTCTTCTAATGTTAGCGCCAGCCTTTTAAGGAGATCTAGGCACTCCTCCAGAGAGCGAGATGTGTGATGCGCCCCATTGAAGGAGAAGGATAGAGCAAAAGGAAATGCCATGGCGTTGAAGTATCTCCAGGGCCGGCTTCATTAACCTCCGCTTCTGTAATGTGACGGGGGAGAGGTCCGCATAGAATTGTAGCTTGGAACCGTCCGGACCAGCAATCGTTGCCATCTTGCGTGTAGTAGCCAGCATTAGATCTCCGGAGTGCTGGCGTAGAAGCCTCACAATGATGTCCATTGGAAGGTCTTGATTCTTGCTCCCTCCTAGGGCCCTGTGGGCCCGTTCCACCTCCCAGACATGATCCGGGGCTTCTGATAGGATATTGTCGATGGTGGCTTTGAGGTAGCAGGGGAGATCAACCACTGCTGTCGGGACCCCTCTTTTTCTTATATTGAACCTTCTCGTTCGGTTCTCCAGATCTTCAAGTTTATCTTCAATGCTAGAGATGCGGGATGTATTCTCTGCAATGTTCACTCTACCTCTTTCCTGGGTCGCTACTATCCTGTCCGCTGTCTCCTACAGAAGATTGGTCCGCTGTCCTAGCTCGTGCAGGTCCTTTTGCAGGGCTGTGACTGCCCTATTGATATGCGTCTCCAGAAGAGCCTCAAACTTTGCCAGTGAATTCTCAGTGATATTCACCTCTGGTTGTGAGGATGCGGCTTGCAGCTCAAAGTCTGAGTGATCGGAGTGTTCTGATTCTGAGCCCTGGGTACCAGTGTTGAAAGCCCCGGTTCTCCTGAAATGCTCCTCAATCCTTTTAGTTGGGAGGGATTTTTTGTTCTTCCCCATTTTTGTCCCTGAGATGTACTTTGTCTCAGGATTCATATGCTAATTCTCTGATGCGTGGGGGTCTCTCTTATGTCTCCTCGTAGCCTTTTTTGCTTTCGTTGTGCCTCAGAAAGTCAGGTGTCGGTGCCAGGAGTGCTGCTCAACATGACGTAGCCCCCACCGGCAGAAGTTCCCCTTTGTCTTGGGGGGATCTACATCCTTGAGGGACAAGCCTTTTTAGTTACTGTTGGCTTTTTGCTCCAGTGCCAGACTGCTGAAGCAAGTACCCAGATCCACTAGATGGCAGTGGAGGCCTACAATGTCAGACTACTTTCACTCTTGAAGCTATGCCTTTTCAGGCTGAAGTGAGTGGAGATCAGCAAACTGTTGCTTATGCCACTGCGTGTTAAATTGGCACAAAATAATTCTCGCTGTTATTCTGGTCAGTTGTGCATCAACTGATCCTGTCTGTTTGTGAAAGAACAGGTATGTTAGCAGTGCAAAAGCGTGTTACCTAATAAAGATATGCAAAGTCCAGTACAGTTGCTGTAGTAGAGAGAGGGCCACTATGCCCAAAGCTTGCAGGGTAATTCCCCTCTTGAGCAGCCTGGCTCTAGTGTAGCAGTCTCTGGGAGCTAGACTGTAATGCTGTGGCTTGTTCTGTGGGACTCTGGCTGGGCAGCCCACCTCTGCCACTCTGGTCCCCCTGGGAATGCTGTTTTTAGGCTGTTAGGGGTGTTAAGAGAGTGTTTTGGTCTGGCAGTGGCCCCTTTACTAGGTCACCCCTGGGAGCCCCCGACCCTGCCCTGGGGTACTCACTGCTTCTGGGCCTTCCTCCTCACGCCAGCCAAGTGTAAGGCCAAGATGGCCGCCACCCGATTCAGGGGCCCCTCCGGTACTTGTGGCCTCCGGGGCAGGGCCGGACGGGTCCTGTGCTGCACTCACAGTCCAGGGCCTGCTCAAATCTCCTCCAGGTGAGCCCTGGCAGCGTCTTCACCCTCCAGTGCCTTGGTAGGGCGCGTTTTCGCGGGTGTCGCCTTTGATGTGTCCGGAATCGCCCGGGGGGGGGGGTTTGGGGTGCCCCCTCCGCTTCCCCCACCTGCTGTGAGTGTTCTTGAGCCGCCCTAGCTGGGTTTTTGACTTCTTTTGAGCCCCAACTATGTGTTTGGAGCAGGAGCCTAAGGCATGCACGTCCTGCTCCTCCAAACGCTAGCTCCGCCTCTAAATGGCACATTTTGAGTTTGCGAAAAGGCATGTTGGAGACTCCAAAAATGTATGGAGGAAGGTGCTCTGGTCTTATGAGACTAAAATGTAACTTTTTGGCCATCAAAGAAAACGCTATGTCTGGCACAAACCCAACACATCACATCACCCAAAGAACACCATCCCCACAGTGAAACATGGTGGTGGCAGCATCATACTGTGGGGATGTTTTTCAGCAGCCGGGACTGGGAAACTGGTCAGAGTTGAGGGGTTTAAGGGGAATCTTGCAAATGTGTTGGAATGGCCTAGTCAAAGCCCAGACCTCAATCCAATAGAAAATCTGTGGTCAGACTTAAAGATTGCTGTTCACAAGCGCAAACCATACAACTTGAAGGAGCTGGAGCAGTTTTGCAAGGAGGAATGGGCAAAAATCCCAGTGGTAAGATGTGGCAAGCTCATAGAGACTTATCCAAAGCCACTTGGAGCTGTGATTGCCGCAAGAGGTGGCTCCACAAAGTATTGACTTTAGGGGGGTGAATAGTTATGCACATTGACTTTTTCCGTTATTTTGTCCTATTTGTTGTTTGCTTCACAATAAAAAAATAAATAAAAAAAAAACATCTTCAAAGTTGTGGGCATGTTCTGTAAATTAAATGATGCAAATCCTCAAACAATCCATGTTAATTCCCAGTTGTGAGGCAAGAAAATACGAAAAATGCCAAGGGGGGTGAATGTTTTTGCAAGGCACTGTAAATGCTCTTTGTCATTGAATATAGTATTTATTGCAGGCTAATGGACGAAGGGAAAAAATACAATTAATAAAGTTAAAGCTTTACGTCATTGGCTTGTATGGATTTAGCTCCTCTACACGTCATGACTTGCAAGGGTGTCTTCTGTACCATTATATTTAATATGTATTTGTACTGAATCTTATAAATTATTAAATTAGCTATCAATTAAAGGGACATTATAGGGGTACAAGTCATGGTAATTAAACATATAAATTACATTGAGCATAATGAAGATCCTATTAGCCCAATTATATATTGTTATGAATTTGTACAGTTACAAAATACTGCAATTTAAAAATGATCCTTGCAGCTGTAAAGTTATAAAACAGCTTAGTTATGCTTTGCTTTGTGTCTTCTAATGGCTCCATTGTGAAAATCTAAGACAAAACTATTATTTTTCATAATAGCTGAAGAGAAAAATATTATGAGTGATTTTAAAGACATCCAGGCCATCTTTTAACCTTTTAACAATAAACATACCTGTTAACATCTTGCAGTATAGTGAATGTCATATAATTTTACATCAGCTTCGCTAAGATTTCACTTTCATGAGGAAGTCTTGTAAAAGTTAAATTTTTTAGAGCTGACAAATCTGTTAGTATTATTATTATTAGTTGAGTCACCATAGTTAGCTGTATGTGACATCTTGCTTGGAAACATTTAGGTTAGGATATCACCTAACTTAAAAATTTCCAAATTATCCACCTGTAAAACTAGTGAATGATATGCAGATATACTGGATGAAGTAACAGATTATTACTACTCTTTTCTAACAAGATTCTTATTTCAAATGAAGCCTGTTAATGTTTTATTTGTAGTAGGCAGCTGGATAAAAACAAATATTTGGGTATAACATGTACAGAATTATAACTGATTTATATATATTACAAATGTATTAGGTTGCTGCTGTAAATTCACAAAGATGAAATGACTCACATGTACTTAGAGATGACAAATTGTAGTATATATGTCCCACAGGCGTACATAGGAATGGAGAGGTTCTCCAGTTGTTCTCCCCTCACCCTTTAGTATAACTGACCCAATATGTTGAGAATGTCATGTGTACAGTGAACAGTGGATATTGCACAATGGGCTAAAAAAAGAAACTGGGCACACACCTAATGGAACAGACTGAACACCCACTGGGCATAAGAATATGGATTAAGGACACCCTCAGTACATGCACAATAGAATAGGTTGAACACATAATAGTCTGAACAAGAGCATTATTAATCAGCAAAAAGTCATATAGCTAGCTTTTAATTAGAAACAAATAAATGTTGATGCCACTGCATGGACTCTGGAGAGATCCATGATACATTTGTGGATGTTGTGTATGTGAGAGGGACATTTACACATGTAATATTAGTTATTACTATTATCATATTCTGTAGTGCTAAATACAGGGGATATAGTGAGTACATAAGACAAATGTGACATACTGGTACAGAAAGAGCAGAGGGCATTGTTGTCATAAGAGCTTACAATATATGTGGGTTAAAGATATCAGGCACATAAGGCAATGGGGTTGCTTCTCTGTCATCAGCAGATTAATGCACGAGTCTTGTTTGTACTCCTGATGTTAGTGATTGATTTGGTAAGCTTCTTTGAATAGATGGGCTTTCATTCTGTTTGAAACTATGAAGAATCTGACAGAACAGGCTTGTGAATTTTTCACAGGGTAAGGGCTGCAAGAGAAAAGTCTTGGAGATGAGAGGGTGAGGATGTGATGACAAATAACAAGAGGTATATATCATGGGAATAACAGAGGGGCAGTTAGGGGAGTTTCTAGAGATTAAATTTGATATGTAGGACAGTCCAGAGTTGAGGGCTTTGTAGGTGAGTGTCTGTATTTTCAAATGAATTCTAGCTGCTATGGGAATCCAGTGAAATAATTGAAAGAGTGGGGCAGCCGATGAGAAATGGCTGGTTAGCCTAGCAGAGGCAGTTAAGAAGTATTGGAGTGGGGAGTGCAAAGTAAGGGAAGGCCAGCTAAGAGTGAATTACAGTAGTCAATGCAGGAAATGATCATTGCATGAAAGATTTTGGTTGTTTCTTGTTTGACAAAAGAACAGCAGTTAGGTATAGGAGGAAAAGAAGAAGTAGTGCCGTTTGCTTTGACTATTAAGTGATCATTGGTTACTTTAGTACGCTCTGTCTCATTATAGAGTCAAACATGGATCCCAAATTGCAGAAAGTCAAGTAAGGTGTTTGATGACAGAAAATGGGTTAGATGGTTAAAGTGTAGTCTTTCTAGTAGCTTGGAGGCAAAAGGAAGCAGAGACATAGGGCGGTAGTTACAGAGCATAGATGGATCGAGAAAGGCTTTCTTTAGGATTTTTGTAAGAAGTGAATGTTTGAAGCAACAGGGAGAGATTCCAACTATGAGGGAGAGATTGGAGAGGTGGGTTAGAGCTGGTGATAAGGTGGAAGAGAGAGAGAGAGAATAAGTTGTGAAGCAAAAGGGTCAGGTGGACATATAGTTTGATGAGAGGCTGAAAGGAGTGAAGCCACTTCATCCTCTGTGACTGGAGTGAAAAGGTTGAGTGAGGCTGTTGAACTGGAGGCTGTCAGAAGTGGAAAACTTAAATAAAGCAAGAAAAATACACTAAATTAGTAATAGTGTACCCTGGTAATTAATTTTCAATAAGTAGGTATAAGTAAATAAAAAATAAAATTGTATTTTAACATTTAAATGGAAAAATGACAGATAAAAATAAATAAAAACACAGCCACTCGCAATATTGTAGTTTTTAGCTATCTTGGAGGAGTATATATAAATTCAATACCTTAGTACCACACTAATAATCAATGTAGTGCCATGAATTAGTATTACTAACTAGCCAGAGTACTAACAATTATTATCAGTTACTTATATCAGACCATTTAATTATTAAATATTACAAATTGTATATCCCTACCCAAAAAGCAAAATTAGAATTACACAGTATCTGTACTTATGCATGAAAAAATAAATAACTTAAAATATGCAAGTATATCAATACTACAAACTTAAATGGATATAGAAATGGGTGTAAGAAGCAAGGCACCATAAACCATTAAATAATTCATATACATTTGCATAACAATTATAAAGAAACACATTATCACAAATTAGTGCGTTCCAATAGTTGTGTATAACTGCACCATCAACTAATTAATTCAAAAGACATCTACTATTTTAAAGTGCTCTGTGCTTATTCTATTTAGGCAAATGCCAAAAAACATGTTAGTGTTTACTACAAAATACATATAAAACCCACAATTGATAAATGTATAATAGATAAAGTGCTCTAAAGAAACTATCAGCCTTATTAAATTGCGATTTGGCCAATTGAACATGGCTCTATATAAGCACAGAACATATATTTTTTACAGAAGTTTTTAGTTAGTGAACTTCTATCCAAAAGCAAGGTCTTCAATAACTAAAAACTTCTGTAAAAAAATATGCTCTGTGCTTATATAGAGCCCTATTCAATTGGCCAAATAGCAATTTAATAAGGCTGTATATGTCTGTAATGCTAAATTGCTTAATAAATATATCCAGCTAGGACCAAGTACATTACTAAATAATACAGATATTCAACTGACTTTTGTCTTATTCTATTATTTTCTAATACATTCCAATATATTCCCAACAGTGTGTATCTATCAATACACAGTATCACAATTGTAATCTGAGCATAGCATATGCTCTTGTTATTATATTGACATAACTGTATCTGGGACTCTCTTATGTATTGTCTCTCCTCACTTGAGCCACGCCTTCCGACGGCAAGTCGCAGCGTGTGACAGCATTGGGTAAGCGCTACTATCAGGTCAACACGTGTTTCATGAGGGCTTCATCTGGACTGTACTAGTATCCTGCTATTGTGTAATACAGACAATATATCAAAATTAATTTTGTAAATAAATAGTACATTTGTGTTCACATTTGAACGTCTAAAACAAGTAAAAAAAAAACTGTTTCCAGCTCAGAATTCCGAAATACAGTTATTACACAGCATTCTGGGAATCTGAGCAGGGACATGCAAATGTGCCTACAAATGCCCCTCTCTTCAATCGATAAACCATTTTAAACATGGCTTCCTTTAAGATTATGCCCGCTGCATTACACAGCTTTTATGCAAAGCCAAGGTTGGATTATACACAAGCTGGGAATCCTACCCACGGAAAGCCATTTAGTAGGTAGTTCAACATAACAGTAATTTAATACTAGCGACTTGGCCGTCAAAAATGACAGCATGATATATCTGCTGTTTGTCTCTTCCGCCTCTCCCCATCCCCTGTGTCTCTTTCCCCCACTCCCTCTTGTGTCTCTTTTCCCCTCTCTCCCCTATTTCTCACCCCTGTGTCTTTTTTCCCCTCTCCTTCCCCTGTGTCTCTTTTCCCCTTTTCCCTCCACTGTGTCTCTTCCCTCCCTCTCCCATGTGTGTCTCCCCTTCTCTCCCCTGTGTCTCTACCCCCCTCTCACACCCATGTTTCTTTCACCCTCTCCATCCCTTGTGCCTCATTGCCCCCCTCTCCCTCTCCTGTGTCTCTTCGACCCACTTCCTCCCCTGTGTCTCTTTGCCCTGCCCTCCCTCCTCTGTGTCTCTCCCCCTCACCCCTGTGTCTCTTCCCCTCCATTCCCTCTCGTGTTTCTTTTCCCCGCCCTCCCCCATTTCTAACCCATGTGTCTCTTTCCCCCCACTCCCTCCCCTGTGTCTCTTTCCCCCATCACCCTCTCCTGTGTCTATTTCCCCCTCTACTCCCTCCCCTGTGTCTTTTTGCCCTGCTCTCCCTCCCCTGTGTCTTTTCCTCCCCCTCCCTCACCCTTGTGTATCTTTCCCCCCCCCCCACTCCCTCCCCTGTGTCTCTTTCCCCCTCTCCCTCCCCTGTGTCTTTCTCCCCCCTCTGCCTTCCCTGAGCTCCATTTGCCATTTACGGGGTTGAAAACATTTGCCCAAGCCCGCAAAGGTCTTCTGAGTTACGACCTTGAAAATAGTTACGGCTTTAACGGTCACCATTTTTTTTTAAGCCTGTTACTCGGAAGCCATTTAGAGCCCGCAAAAAGATGCCAATCTAATAGCAAATTAGCTTGTAACCTCACTTAAAGGCTCCCTGCCTCTCTCCCTGCACCCATTGGACATTTGAATGTCCAAAACAAGTTAAAAATTTCCGAGAAATACAGTTGTTATACTGCATTTTGGGAAGCTGGACAGGGACATGCAAATGTGCCCACAAATGCCCCGCTCTTCAATCCATAAACCATTTTAAACATGGCTTCCTTTAAGCTTATGCCTGCTTCATTACACAGCTTTTATGCAAAGCCATGGTTGGATTATACACAAGCTGGGAATCCTACCCACGGAAAGCCATTTCAAGGTTACTGCTTATCAACAGCGTGGAGCTGGATCACAGCTTGTGTTGTGGACCTCATGAGTAGGTAGTTTACCACATCAATCATTTAATATATGGTGGGCAAAATAGCGATAGAACCCCTCCACCGTACAGTAGTACAGTATATAAATAGTACATTTGTGTTCAAATTTGAATGTCTAAAATAACTTAAAAAACATGTTGTCCAGCTCAGAATTCCGAGAAATTACATTTATGGGCACTACTCCCTACTCAGCTTCCCAGAATGCAGTGTAATAACTGTATTTCTCAGAATTATGATCTGGAAACAGGTTTTTTAACTTGTTTTAGGCATTCAAATGTGGACACAAATGCACTATTTATTTACAGTAGTATTGTACGGTGGAGGGCTTCTATCGCTCTTTTGCTCACCATATATTAAATGAAAATCAATTTATTAATTATTACTAGATTGTAATGTATAATAAGTCTAAATGTGCCATAGATATGATTACTGACACTATGTAATTAATACATTATTATATGTCTCTACATAGACAAAACTGTCCTTAAATCAACATATTTATATTGCTCATTATAATTAAAATAATCAATCTATATTAGTAATAAATATGTAATCTAAGAGGTATATAGAATCAAATATAGCGTCCACTTTTGACATAAATATGATTCTCAAATTAACCACCATGCTCTCTCCATGGGAGTGGCAGGGAGTAACTTGTAATTTATTGTCAGTGCAAAAATCAATTTTGGGGATTTTTGCCTTGCATTTCGGCTTTGTCAGGAAGTTCACTCATAGCAGTACTCTCACAAAAATTTGGGTATGGGGGTGTATCATAACTAGATAGAATGTACTGTGAGGGCACTTGTAAAAGATTTTTCATGGATTAGCAAAGGGGACTTGTGATGATCTGCTCTTCTTATGGGGCTTGAGAAGGCTTAGTAGAACTGACCCTACTCCGCAGTAATGTTTTTGGTTTGTTTGGAATCCCCTCTGCAAGTCAGACACTCCCCAGTATGCTCAGATCCTTTTCGGCAGCAGGAAAACAGCTGGGCTGTAGCTAGATAGTTAGTTGACCAGAGTAACAACCATGATACTTGGAGAAATTAACTCACGGGTCCACACCATTATCTATGTGATCGGGAAGCAACTGTTTTATTTTGACAGATAATTGCAGGAAATTTACCCCACATGGTGTCCGACGGCGGTAGCATCCTGTCTTGCACCTCTAATAAACATAATGCTGTCTGTGACTGTCTAGAATAGAGCACATGGGAGATGGGATTAACTTAAAAGGATAAAAACAGATAACAATACAATAGAAGTTGTTAGTCCTTCGTTCTTAGTCTGAAATGCAGGGGTGCATAGTAAATCATGGTAAGCCCAAGAGCCCAGAAAATAGTACAAAGTCCAGGGCTACCATAACAGGCTTATGTTTGTAAAGGTAAAGGGCAACATTGTAAGTTGTTTGATGAGTAAGCGTGATTAGCATTATATTTTCTCAAGGAAATTTCCTGATAAACTTGTTAAACATGTTGGAAAATATCCAACTTGTTGGTAGATATGTGTATATATAAAACATTTTTGTGTATGAATATATAGTGATAAGAGCCAAAAATAGTCATGTATCAGATGACTTACTTTATCCATGGAGACTGTCTTCGATAAATGACATTTACATAATGTGTATGCATGCAATTTATTTTGAAAGGGTATCATAATACGTTTTTATTGTTTATTTACTGATTAGCAATAAAATCAGTATTTGTGCAAAATAAATTCACTGCAGCTTCTAAAACTTACATTTGAACTTTCGTCTAGATAAAACTTCTACTGCCCATTAAGTGTCCACGTGGTGGAAGAGGATATTATACATTTAAGGTTTGCCTGTAGTAGTCACTGTAGGGAAAAGAGGAGAATATTCTGTGACTCCTAACAGAAGTAAGATATGAGGTACTATTAACCATACAGATATATAAGCATGGATAAATCAAACAACTCTATATACTCATCAGAGTTACATGCACCACATATATGCACATTATTGTTTAAATTATAAAAATAGTAGAGGGAAACACTGTAATAGTAATATGAAATATAGATATTTTTCTACAAATCATGGCCTCCATTGTAAATCAAGTGCTCTAAGTTAGGGCACTGCCGTAAATCCTAAATTCTACACTAATGTAAATCTTTTGATCCCACAGCTGTAAATCCTGCCTTAGCCGCAACAGATTTTTGTGCAGGGAGTGTTTGTGTTAGTGTTTGTTCCTAGGCAAAATGGTTTTGTGACATGTATTAACCACCTGAGTACTGGGTTGTGTGTTACTCTGGATTTTGTATCATAAAATGGGCTTAATACTAACATATCATATTTTTCTATTACTTATATAATGATATTGGATTGTTAAGTACTTTTTGTGCTATACTGTCACTTTAAATGTTTCTGGTGGACTCAGCAAGGGTTTGAAAACTACTTGGTCTTTGATACCCGTAAATCTTTCTTCTTTTTGCGGTTACAGCAGTGCCCTGATCTGTGATTCATCCGTAAAATCTTATTAGCATAGGGTTTGGGTGTCAAAGTGTACAGGAGTAATTTATTGTCAGAGATTTTTGCCTAGCTTTTCAGTTTTGTCACGAAGTTCACTCGTAGCAGTAACCCATAGGAGTTCTCTCACAGTGTTTTAGGGATGAGAGATTAACATAACTAGGTAAGATTCACTGAGCTGCTACGGCACTTGTAATTGCTTTTTTATGTATTAGTATAGAGGCCCATGTACAGTGGATATAAAAAGTCTACACACCCCTGTTAAAATGTCAGGTTTCTGTGCTATAAAAAAATGAGACAAAGATAAATCATTTCAGAACTTTTTCCGCCTTTAATGTGACCTATAAACTGTACAACTCAATTGAAAAACAAACTGAAATATTTTAGGTTGAGGGAAGAAAAAATATAAATAAATAAATAATATGGTTGCATAAGTATGCACACCCTTAAACTAATACTTTGTTGAAGCACCTTTTGATTTTATTACAGCACTCAGTGTTTTTGGGTATGAGTCTATCAGCATGGCACATTTTGACTTGGCAAGATTTGCCCACTCTTCTTTGCAAAAACACTCCAAATCTGTCAGATTGCGAGGGCATCTCCTGTGCACAGCCCTCTTCAGATCACCCCACAGATTTTCAATCGGATTCAGGTCTGGGCTCTGGCTGGGCCATTCCAAAACTTTAATCTTCTTCTGGTTAAATCATTCCTTTGTTGATTTGGATGTATGCTTTGGGTCGTTGTCATGCTGAAAGATGAAGTTCCTCTTCATGTTCAGCTTTCTAGCAGAAGCCTAAAGGTTTAGTGCCAATATTAACTGGTATTTGGAACTGTTGATAATTCCCTCTATCTTAAAAAAGGCCCCAGTTCCACCTGAAGAAAAACAGCCCCAAAGCATGATGCTGTTTCCACCATGCTTCACTGTGGGTATGGTGTTCTTTTGGTGATGTGCAGTGTTGTTTTTGCGCCAAACATATCTTTTGGAATGATGGCCAAAAAGTTCAACCTTGGTTTCAACAGACCATAACACCTTTTCCCACATGCTTTTGGGAGACTTCAGATGTGTTTTTGCAAAATGTAGCCTGGCTTGGATGGTTTTCTTCTTAAAAAAAAGGCTTTCGTCTTGCCACTCTACCCCATAGCCCAGACATATGAAGAATACGGGAGATTGTTGTCACATGTACCACACAGCCAGTACTTGCCAGATATTCCTGCAGCTCCTTTAATGTTGCTGTAGGCCTCTTGGTAGCCTCCCAGACCAGTTTTCTTCTCATCTTTTCATCAATTTTGGAGGATGCTCCAGTTCTTGGTAATGTTACTGTTGTGCCATATTTTCTCCACTTGATGATGACTGTCGTTACTGTGTTCCATGGTATATCTAATGCCTTGGAACTTCTTTTGTACCCTTCTCCTGCCTGATACCTTTTAACAATGAGATCCCTCTGATGCTTTGGAAGCTCCCTATGGACCATGGCTTTTGCTGTGGGATGCAACTAAGAAAATTTGAGGAAAGACCAACTAGAGCAGCTGAACTTTATTTGGGGTTAATCAGAGGCACTTTAAATGATGGCAGGTGTATGCTGACTCCTAGTTAACATGATTTGGAATGTGATTGCTTAATTCTGAACACAGCTACATCCCTAGTTATAAGATGGTGTGCAGACTTATGCAACCACAGTATTTTTTTTTTCTTCCCTCCACCTAAAAGATTTCAGTTTGTTTTTCAATTGAGTTGTACAGTTCATAGGTCATATTAAAGGTGGAAAAAGTTTTTTACAACACGGAAACCTGACATTTTAACAGGGGTGTGTAGACTTTTCGTATCCACTGTAAGTATGTGTTGTGGAAATATATGTTGGTAACATCACATATATATGTAAACTGAGTGGAGTTTATCTATTTCTTGGTAAATTAAAGGACAACTGTGGTCATATTTAAAAGATAATATTTTTAAGAACTACAATGAGACAATATGCAAAATTGTTTACAAAACTGAAAATAAAATACAGCCTATAATATATTAACCCATTTAAAGCAATTATACTTCTCTGGGAAACATCTGCACAATGAGAGGTTGGCATATAAACTGCCCCTGATCTCATTAAGAGGAAAGTTAAGGTCAGTAGTTTAGAAGGACATACCCTCCCAAGAAAGTAACAGACAGAGAAAAGAAAACGGATGCCTGCAGTAAAGAATAGTTGTGTATAAAAGATAAAAATGCAAAGGTGTGGTATATTTTTCTTTTTTCTTTGCTTTCTAAAGCCTTTTGCCGATATCACATTTATTTATACCAAAAAGTTATTTAGCAAGAACATTCACACAGTGTTTCTGTAAAAATCTCTAACACATATACAGTACTGGTGGATAAACTCTTATATACAACAACATAGATTTACAATGTATTTTGATGCTATGGCCATGGACTATAAATAACTTTTAAGAGGCTGCTTCAAGTTTGAGAAAATTGTTAAGGTGCAAAATAATATTTGTCAGGTCAGTTAAAGACTGAGAAGATTGTTGATCTTAAAGAGCAGGCAGAGACCAGGGCCAAAGCTTTGCCGGACTGCTGCAGTCCATTCTTATCTATATCATATTTTAAACAACTAAGCATTATAATGGGCAAATAAATTTAGAAATACATAAATAAACTCAGCTGCTACAATTATGCATTTTATATACAATTCTTTTTACTGTCCTGATCTATTTTTTTATCTCATTTTACTTATTCAAGAGTGTGTGTCCTTGGAAGCCAAGTGAGCTATCCATTACTTTTGTTGAAAACACTAGCAGTTTTAGATGCTATTTTGTGTTTGTACTATAATATATCCATCAGTGTTACAAAATACACCATAAGAAATCAAAGTAAGCAACAGTCCTAACTCCCAACCAGTGATGGTGCTAGTGAATGGAGGGCCCTGGTGCAGAATTTCTTTTTAATCTTTAGATTGCCCCTTGCGTCTCAAGTTTCTGGATCTACCATTTAATCAATAAGTGGAGTGGTAGGAAATAAATCTACATAAATCAAAATCTCTTAATAGGTCATGCTCCACACCATGAAGTAACCATTGTTTGGAACGCTTCTGTAATTTCAAAGGGTTACATGGATTTTGGATTAGGATTGTGCAAATAGGTGGACACCATTGTAGAATTTGAGATATTTTGAGTGAAATATATAGTTTGGTGTTAGATCTACCACATCTGAAAGAAGGATAAAACAAAATTGTATAATCAGGAACAAGCAAAAAAAAGTCACAACAGGAAAACAGATCAGTTATCTCTAGTTCAGTTCCTGGAGCCTTAAAGACACCAATTTGTGTTTTGTTTTATGTAAATCTTTTAACTAGATGACTTAATTATGTTTATCCTCCTTAATGCAATTGTCATATAAAATTGGTACTTCATTTACTTTTGATATGCTTCTGAACAACAGATTCTCACCTTCAGAAAACCTCTCCTTTCTTCCTGTTCTCTCTCATGTAAGCACCATATTTCACAAATGTAACCTAAGGCCAAATTCACAGGGGGGTTTTATATCATAGTAGATATTATGTCTCTTTATGTCTGAGAATAATATGAGAAGACTTTCTTGTTAATGTGATGTTGCAGCAAAACGATCTGAGGAATTCAAGGAGCACCCCCTCCCTTAATTCATTTTTATTATATAGACACATTAACCACTGACACCTGTTCAGTCCCCAAAATCTGCTAACAAGTTGCATAGCCATAGATGGTTACTAACCTTTCTACCATGCCCATCCTAATTAAACTTCCTCCCTTGCTGCACTGTCTTTCCCTTTTATGACATAGTACACAAATGAAAACCCAGACTGTGGCAACAGCGAGAAACCATAGTACACCTTACTCCCTGCCATTTCCCCATAGTCATAATTGACATACATGTGATTGTTTGTTATGTTGTTGTAATGCTGTAAATGTAAATGAATAAATAAACAAGCAAACCGCCCTCAAAAAACATTCACAAATACAGGGAATGAATGATGAAGGGCACCCAGGCCTTTGCATGCACAATAATTGCGCGTCGACAACAGGGCGACAATATCAGTGCGCCGAACAACAGGGCGCCGACATCAGCGCGCCAATAGCAGCTCGCTGTTAAAAAATTAGTGCCAAATGCGTTGTCAAAAGAGCGCAAGTTTTCAAATTTTGTATCCCCTAACGTTCTGAACCCCACTTTCCCTAACCGTTAGACCCCTATGCCTAACCCTTTAACCTGTTGATGAAGACATTTGCAGCCAGGCATTGTGTCCATGTTTGTACTGCTCAGTCTTCTTTTGTGTCTGTAGTGTATCTTTCTTTTGAGAAGCAAAGCTCTGTCCCAGGGTTTCTCAGTGTACAGTGCATGGTTGCCAAGTCTTCCTGTGTTGTGTTGTATTGTGCTAATGAAAAGTTACCCATATGTTTTGTATGTAGTTTTTGGAATTTGTTCCAGTATGAAATCAGAGACATATATACACTTACAAGCAGATTACATGCTAGGTTGAGGTAATTATTATTAAGCAAAAACTTATTTGAAAAGCTTATTTTAAATGGATATGTAAATGTTCTGGATTTTAGTAGGTATATTATATACCTGTGTATCTACTTGTATCTACTTACCTGTGTATCTACTTACTTTTATGTACTTTATTTTATTAAGAGGGGCTTATAAGCTCGGTCTTTACTACCAAAAATCAAACAAATAGTATATGCTTGGGTCCGTCCTCTACAATTCATTAACTACTGACTGTGCAGTTTCAGACTAACCAATCCACGGGGGGAGCTACCTCCGGTTAAGGTGGTGCAATGCACTGAGGCCCTGCTCTCAGAATGCAGTGGAAACGGAAGCCCTGGGGGGAGGAGCCGCCAGACCTACCAGGCGCTTAAAACCCTAAATAAAAATCCATAGAAAATCCTATCGAAAGCTTTTTCAAAATCAAAATGAATTATAGCTAATTCTTGTTTTTTATCTAAAATATAAAAACTAATATCCCTTATAGCACAGAGATTTTGACTGATATTTCTACCTGGGATGCCACACACCTGGGAAAGGGCTATAACTTATTACAGTTCTCAACCAAGAAGCTAATAATTGAGTAAAAATGTTGTAATCACAATTTAAAAGAGTAAAAAGCCTCCAATGTGTTATATTGTTCCATTCCCCCTTGTTTATAAATTAAAACCACCACCCCTTGCTTCCATGAAGCTAGTAAAATGTTATTGGAGGAGACCTTCTCAATTAAATTAAAAAAATATTTTTTTTCTAAAACATCCCAGAATATAGTATAAAGATCAACTCATTGTTTTCCTGTATTTCTCTGTTTAAAAAACTTTTAATTGTATTTAAAATCTTGGGGGTTTTAAAACTACTCTCTAAAATGTCTTCATCAACGGTATTAAAAGAAGACTCTATCTTATCTAAAAAGTATTCCTCTAAAAAATAATCATTTTTTTAAAGAAAATAAGTCAAAATAACATTTAAAAATGATCTGTTTTATTTTATCTACTTCTGTCTCTCCCTCTATGTTTTCAATAATAATTTTCTTATTTTCTATCTTTTAAAAAAAAATAACACTTTTCATCTTCTTCTAAAACCTTTATTCTGAAATTAAAAAAAATATTTGTTTTCCTTTTTCCTTTTAAAACTGTTTGTATTTCTTCTTTTACTTTAAATAAATCTTCATCAACTTCAAAGCCATGGCTTCTGGCTTTGTACAATGCCTGTAGGCGGAATTGTAACATTAGATATTCTTCTCTCTTTTCTCTTGCCTTTTTTGTCTTATTTTAATAAAATAATGTTTTATTTTTTGTTTAATCTTATCCCCCCATAAAATAATATCTTCTTCATTTCTGGAATAACTCCATTGTCCATATTGGTTTTTTTAATTCTCTCTAATTTCTTCCTCTTCTATTAGTGACAAATCTAATTTCCAATAAGTATTTTTTGATTTCATTTTGTCAGACATTTCACACTCAAGTGTTAATAACTTATGGTCTAAAAAAATATTTTCCCATAAATTACTATTAGAAATTTTAAAATCCTTTGATAAAAAAAAATAATCTATTTGAGATTTTGATAAGACATTACTCCAAGTAAAACTAGTATACCTTTTGACATTCTCTATCCATCCTTGCCTTTTAAAATACTTACAGATCCATTCATTCTCACTTGTGCACTTTCACTCTGGCCACACAATTAAAATCTCCACCTAAAATCAAAAGATTATTATCAACTAAAACACGATTAAGGATTAAAAAAAAACTAAATTTTATCTTTTTTTTTCTGGTGGGGCATACACATTTATACATTTAAATTTCAAATTATAAAATTGAACATAGGCACTTAAAAGATGCCCAGGTATACCTACTCCTACACTTTGATTTTTTTTACCCTGGGACCACACTTGTGGTCTTTTTCCCCAATCTTTTTCTATATAATCATATTCAGATCTCTTTTCAATCCAGCATTAATGTAAAAATAAAATATTGTCTTTCCTAGTTTTTAAAAAATCGTACAGAGCCGCTCTACATATTTCTGTTTCTTAGGCTCTGTACATTTAAAGTAGGAACTTGAAACATTGGAAAAAATTAAAAGGCACTCTTGGCACCAACGTTCCCACCCTCTGAACAGATTTCACTTGGTGCAGGACTGTCAATCGGTTCTATTCCAATGTCCAAATTCTCTGTATCAGAGGAAGATACATCCTATGCCATTAGCCCTTCAAAAAGGTTAGAGGATTCGAAGGCTAAAAGAAAACTTTCAGTATTATCTTTATCTCCTTCAGGGGACTGCACCAGCACAGGAAGCATGGCTGGGTCCACCTGAATATACGCTGTGAGGTCAGTTTCACACCTCCACTTTGAAATCTTTTTTTCCCAGGAATTTGTATGGCAGAACACCCTACTTTTAGATTGAGGAGAGGTTTCTGTCACTTCCATTGTTGTTGGTTGTGCCACAGTTGATGGTACCGTAGACTCCTGGGAGTCAACACAGTCTGCTGTAGTTGGGACCACATTCGGATAAGGGACTGCCACTGTCCACTTCCCATTTTTGTCTTCTTTGTAGTCCGTTCTCTTCAGCATGTCCTCCTCTTCATCACTGAGGGTGAATTTGCCCTTATCATTCATCTGTTCCTTTTTCTGCAACTCTGGTCTGTACTTCTTCTCCCATCTCCATGAAGAAGCCTTATTAGGACAGTCCTTGTGCAGATGGTCACTCTTACCACATAAGTCACACTTCTTTGAGGTGCAGTTTTTTGTTTCATGCTCCACACTGCCACAACATCTGCAGACCTGTGGCTTGGCACACAGGCCATGCCCATACATCTTGCAATTCCATCAATAGGAGGGCATCTGATTGAAGAACAAGAAACCTCTGTTCCTCCCAATGGAGAAAACTGATGGAGGTCTCCTGTAGCCGTTCCACCCAGCACCAGGCCAGCCAACCAAATGTTCATGCAGCAACTGCTTAGGAACCTGATGATGTTCTCATTCGACACATGAGAATTGTACATATGTACGGTGATCATCTATTCAGTGTCACCAAAGAGGGATGTTACTATCACACCCCTCATAATTGATGAATCCACCAAGCCTCTACACGAATCCAACACTCTGTTCGCATAGTATTCTAAAATTAGGTCAGATTGTAGGTCTCCTACGGAATTCCAGAAAAATGTGTCATATGACAAACCAAAAGTCTCATGTAGAAGCTTTTTTTGAAGAAAATATCAATTCTTCTCCTCATGATAAGCAGGTTGAACTTCGGAACGAAGCATGTCAATCCATGAGCAGTTCTTCTGGCCACCCTCTCTCCCTCCACCACTCCCTCCACCACTCTCGGATCTGGTACCAGGCACAACGCCAACTACTCCTCCAGCAAAACGCTCTGCCATTACAGCAGCGCAGATCACAACTTGTTTATCTTTGCGGGGCACTGTTCCAAATAGTAGCCAGCAGCTTAAGATGTTACACACTGATGCTACAAGGCCGAGACAGTGCTGTGCTTAGAATTCCTTCCAAACAAAACCACAAATGATCTTGCCAAAAGACAGAGACGCAATCAATTACCCACAAACATCTGAGTCAAGCTTAAGTGGCCCTCATCAGTGTGGGGCTGGTTCCTAGCCTGTGTAGCAGATTTATGAGGAAGTAGTTTACCACAACAATTATTTAATTTATGGTGGGCAAAAGATCGATAGAAGCCCTTCACCATACAGTAGTACAACAAATCAATAGTACATTTGTGTTCACATTTGAAAACATATTTTCTGCCCAGAATTCAGAGTTCCTGCCTGAGTTCCTGGGCAGGAACATGCAAATGTGCCCACAAAGGCTTTGCTCTTGTAATCCATAACGATTATAAACATGGCTTCTTTTAAGCATATGCCTGCTCATGGGCGGAGCTACCGCCGGTGCAACAGGTGCAATGCACCGGGGCCCTTGTCCTCCTGGGGACCCCAGTGCAGTGTATTTTCTTTTAAACATTAAATGTATTTAAAAAAATGCAGTTTAGGGGCCCCACCCATACCCCGGTACCTCAGCACCTTCCTTCCTCCTGGCTTCCTGCCTATTGCTTCAGCAGCAACAGGAGCCCCATGGGGGAGGAGCCAGGCACCGGATAAAGGCCCAGCTGCAGGGAACAGAGGAAGGAGTATAGAGGTCGGAGGTAAGTGAGGAAATAGAGAAATGAGGGAGGTGAGGGTGTAGAGTGAGAGGGAAAGAGATAAGGGTGAGAGAGATGGAGGAGATAAAAGCTGACAGGGAAAGAGAGGGGGAGAGCTGACAGGGAGAGAGAGATGGAGAGGAGAGCTGATAGGGAGAGACAGGAAGAGAGAGATGGAGACTAGAGCTGACAGGGAGAGAAAGTGGGGAGCTGACAGGGAGAGAGAGAGGAGAGCTGACAGGGAGAGAGGGGGGAAAGAGTGATGGAGGAGAGTTGACAGGGGGAGATTGGGGGAGAGCTGACAGGGAGACAGGGGGAAGGAGTGATGGAGGACAGCTGATGGAGAGATAGGGGGAGTGCTGACAGGGAGAGAAAGGGGGGAAAGAGTGATGGAGGAGAGCTGACAGGGAGAGTGAGAGGGAGAGCTGACAGGGAGAGAGAGGGGGAAAGAGTGATGGAGGAGAGTTGATGGAGAGAGAGGGGGAGAGTTAACAGGGAGAGAGGGGAAAAGAATGATGGAGGAGAGCTGACTGTGAGAGAGAGGGGGAGAGCTGACAGGGGGAGAGAGAGGGAAAGAGTGATGGAGGAGAGCTGTCAGGGAGAGAGAGGGGGAGAGCTAACATGGAGAGAGAGGGGGGGGGAAAGTGATGGAGGAGAGCTGACAGGGAGAGAGGGGGGTAGCTGACAGGGAGAGAGAGTGGGAAGAGAGATGGAGGAGAGGAGAGTTGACCGCGAGAGAAAGAGGGGGAGAGAGAGATGGAGGAGAGGAGAGCTGACAGGGAGAGAGAATGAGATGGAGGAGAGCTGACAGGGAGAGAGAAAGGAGGAGAGGAGAGCTGACAGGGAGAGAGGAAGAGAAAAAAGAGAGAGAAGAGCGTGCATATGGTATGGGGGGCCTACACTACAGATTTGTAAAAAAAGATATAATATATATATATATATATATATATGAATGAAGAGTGAGGTAGCTGTAAAAGTCCAGTAATCCAGTTGAATAATCAGAGTATTGCAGTGTGTTGTGCTTGGCTGTGTTCTCTTTGCAGATGTGTTGGCATAGTGTGCCGCGACTGTTATTGCAGTGTTTGGTGCCATTTTCTCTGTTATGCTGTTCATTTGGCAATCTTCTGTTCACCAATGTTTGTCTTAAATTTGGTGGCTGCCTAAACGCAAGAATGGGGGGTTTGGGGAATATATGTTTCAATTCTGTGTCCTCTGTGAGTTGTGGTTGTAAATCCTTAAATATTTTGCGTATTCCTTCTAGAACTGGATGGTATGTGGTTACTAGAGATGTACATGAAGTTGTTTCTTTGGTTTTGTATTGCAGCAGGTGTTCCCGGGGTGTTCTGACAGCAGAGGTTACTTTCTGAGTGATAATACAGGGTTTGTAACCTTTCCGTCTGAAGGAGGCAGACAGTGTTTTTAAGTGTTTATCACGGTCCTCTGTGTTAGAACATATGCAGTGGTATCTGATGGCTTGACTATGAATTATCCCTTGTTTACTGTGGGAGGGGTGGAATCTAGAGTTGTGGAGGTAACTACATCTATCTGTAGGTCTGTAACCTTTAAATTAAAAATGATTACATTTTTTAATACAAAGGATTTGGGCATTAACATCGACTTAGGCTTTCTGGCACACTATCTTAATGGCTTATAGCTAACACATTACACGTACCTCCCCCCCTTCTATTGCTATTTTTGTAAGCTACATGCTATGCTGAAAATTATTGCTCTTTATTTTACTCTGCTGTGTTCTTATCTACAACCTGATCTATAGACTTACTTACTGACCTATCTGGACATTATTCCCAATGCTGGTTTATTTCTCACTTAACTCTGGCCAATGAATTTTGTCTTTCTTGTTTTTCCAATTTTTTTTCCCCCATCTCTTTCTGTTTACTGTTTTTAGTTCATACTTGTATCAGTATCACTTTTTGACTTGATAAAGAGAGGCATTATCTCTCGAAAGCTCTTCGCTTTATTATGAATATGTTTGTTCAATAAAAAAGGTATCACTATTCACTGCAATACTTTGATTATTCAACTATATATATATATATATATATATATATATATATATATACACACATACAATTTTCTAACCCCCCCCCCCCCCCAATGGGGGGAAGGGGGCCCAAAAAATGCCACTGTGCCTGCTGTATTATATGTATAAAATGTTGGCCCATTGAGCCAACAAAAAACAATCTAGGCCCCATTACCCTGGGGAGGATCAAAAGGTTTTTTGCATCAGGGCCCTCTATTCACTAGCTCTGCCACTGAACCAATCAATGACCATCTCTCAGCAACATTCTACAACATGCTGTGATATGTGGTCTCTGATAGGCTAGGACACCACCCTGCACATCCAGTGCTACAGGTTCTGTGTCTGCATATGCTGCAGTGGGCAGACGCAAACATGGTCTATTTGTTTGATTTTAGGAGGCAAAAACAGATTTTATAAATGCTTTTTAATAAAATAAAGTACATTAATGTAAATAGATACACAGATATATTATATACGGTACCTAATAAAATCTAGAAAACTTCCATTTGGTTTTAAGCATACGGTTTCATGTAATTTTGGATTATTTTAAATTTTCTAAAAAACATTTTGCTCTTTCATAAATGCATGCTATACACATAATACTTGAGCTGTACTATAACATGCCAAAAAAAAACATTTATCTGGAAAATGTGCCTCAAATACGAGTTTAAATTCTAGAAATTAATATATAGCTTGTTGAAGTCAGTTTAAAATGCTTTTATCAATGTAATGGTATCCCAGTGTTGTACCTTGTTTATGTTAATTCATTACTCCTCCTATTCTCCTATGCCTTTGTTGAGAGACTTTTTAAAGTGCCCTATTAATCATGTAATGGCTTAAATTGAAAACATTGCTATCATACACTTAAAATAAAATTTTAAAATATTACAGAACTTGTTTTACAACCTATTTAAAACAGGACATGCTCCTAACTTTATACAGTGGGTACACTGCAACAGTTAATTCAGCTTTATTGAACCAGCCCAATTACCACCCTCTGGAGAGGACCAAAGTGGCTTGCAGTGGGATTAAAAGAGCATGTCGTAGGATACAGTGAAAACATTTTTGTGTTTTCTTATAAAAAATATGATATTTATTAATGAAACATTGCTTAACAAAAGCTATGTCTGTATCATTTTGGATATTGTATTATTTGTTATTGTACTTCCCTATTATTTCCCTTCATTTTGCCCCTCAACTTCTTACCTATATCTATTTTAGAAACAATAGGTGGTTCAGATCTATTGTATTAAGGAACAAATATTGTACTTCATGTTACAAATAAAAAATAAATAGTATAAAAAAAAACATTAGAAAACATTGTTATTTTTTCCATGATAGGTAAATTCAACAATGGTAATCCTGCAACACAATTATTTATTTCCATTTGAGCAGGAAATGTTTCTCCCTGTCCTATTTTTTTTTTTAAAAAGGTGTATTTTGTCCATTGTGATTGTTTTTGTTTTTTTAATGGAACCATCATCTTTATATCCTTTTTTAAAATTGAGGAATGTTGTAACTGTGAAGAAGGATAAAAAGCTGTATAATTACAATAAAAAAAAGAAACATTTTAACACTTGCAAAACCCATTATATCTGCAGACATTTTTAATTTTTTGAGCTTGTTTTTTACTTTAACAAAATCTATTTCTGTGTCTTTATTTGGTCTTACTTGTGAGTATATTTTTTACTTTGGTTACTTTTTTTACTACTTGAATTACTTACCGTAACTTGAATTAAATAATTGATTAATAATTAATTAACAACTAATTAATTAACTTAATCCGCATATTGCAGATCAGAGGAGATCTTAAAAGGTTGAACTTGATGGACTGAAAGTCTTTTTTCAACCTTAATTACTATGACCCTCATTCAATTGCAATTTGGCCAATTGAATAGGGCTCTAAATAAGCACATAACATATATTTTATAAATAAGTTTTTAGTTAGTAAGCATCTAACCAAAAGCAAGGTTTTCACTAACTAAAAACTTCTTTAAAAAAAATATGTTATGTGCTTATTTAGAGCTTTATTCAATTGGCCAAATCGCAATTGAATGAGGGCCTATGTAACTATGTAACGATGTAACTGTTTGAAAACCTTTTGGAATTTGAAAAATATTTTGTGCTTCACTAAGATGTAATATTCCTCAGTATTTTGGGTGAAATTGCTTACATTCCTTGGGTACAGTATTCTATAGTGCCTAGTTTTAAAGTTGGGGAGATTTCTTTTTAGTTTAGTGAGTAGATTCCATACAATAACAGCAGTTAGAAGGATCTAACATCACTTGTGAAAAATCTCTTACATTTTTGACTATTGGCTTTTATGTTTTGAAAAATAAGAGCATCACGCCATGTCAGAATACCTTGTTTGGCTTAATTTATCCAACATGAATTCAGATGCAAAATATATGCAGCAACAACAAACACCAGTGATGTGCTAAAGCATTGGTGAGCAATAGATGGCCAGGTGCCTAATTGGGCTCTCAGGCCCTTCTATGAGGCCCCCAGTCTGTTCTCAGAAATGGGGGGCATTTCCCTTTTGAACAATATACTGGGTATTATATCTTCCTAAGCTACAAATAATACCTATTTGTGCTCCTAAATTAATCTCATTTTATATACTGTACCTCTATTACCAATTAATTTGTTTCCTACAGAGATTTTACCATTTTGCTTTGGATAAAATAAAAAGGTTTTAAAAGACTGTGAGGTTCTTTTAAGGAGGTACTTTTAAGGGGCAACATACGATTCCCTTCAAGTGAAATAGGTCCCCTATCACTGGCCTAGAGATTCATTAACAAGAGCTACTAGTAATTTCATGTTCTCAAACGTAGGAGAGATTTTTATATTTTGGTACCTACATACATGTATTAAGATGCATTGACACAGAACATATGTACATGCAGGCAAATATACATATATGTACATCCATGTACATCAAATAAATGAAACAAATAAATAATGCATACTTTACATATACATAACTGCAAATATAAGCATGTATGATGCATAAAGAGCCATACAAATCATTGCGGAAGTGTGTACACTAACATGGATAAGACTGTAAGTTTGCTGAATTTCAATCTTCTTTGGAAAAATGTTTTGCTATGTGTTAATATTGTATTTTTCTTTGTACTCAACCAATGTATATTGCTATGAAATATGTTGGGCATTACAAATAAAGAATAATCATAATAATATAAATGCATAAATCAAATTGTTCTTCCATATAGTTACTCAACAAAATCCCTCCTTCTCCACCACTATACCTTCTTTTGGTATCTGCACAGGGAGCTGCTTTTTTTTTTGCTTTAGGGAATCTTGATGAATCTTGGTCACTGATCAATAAACTGTAAAAAAATGTATTGTTTTACCACATTTCAGAAAAGGCCATCTACATTCCAGAGATATATATTAGATTACTTGTTCATATGACTGAATCAACTATGCCATTGGCAAGCAAATATATTTAAAAAGAAAACCAATAAATATACAGCATATTCATATCGACTTTAATATACATAAAAGTTTAAATTTGATATATTTTGTTTCCTACCCTGTTCTGCTATGACTTCAATTTTCATGATGGCATGAGTACAACTCACTGCTTACCATTGTTTCTATTTAAGTTTGTATTATAAAAAGGGAAATAACACAGCATGACAATTTGTTCTTCCTCATTCTTTAGCATGTACAACTTTGTTTAATAAGTATCATTGAGTAAGCAGATAAAAAAGTATAATAATATACAACATATGGTCAACAATGTATTTTAAAACTCTTAATACCTGTTGCAAATTGTAGAAAAATATGATAATAAGATATGTGAATATGAATAAACAAATCTAAATTGTTTAACAAATAGGACTAGTAAAATGATTATTGATTACAATAGTTAAATCGTTTATAAATTGACAACAGAATTCTGTAATCTTAAGTACTTATTATCGACAGACTAATCAGTTTCAATCTTGTTATTTATTAGTGATCACTTCAACAGGTCTTTCTTGGTAAAAGAAGTAGTCTAACAAATAAAGTTTTAAATAATTTTGTAGGTACTAATTTCATATCAGTAGGTAATATTAATTATAAGACATCTATAGCTGTCTGTAGAAGTCTGTAGCTCTACCAGCCAGAAGTGTTCTTTTTAATCCTGTGCTTTTAACAAAATGTTTGCTAAAGAGTACCAAGATGGCTGTTCTTCTGGATTTATGAGAATGATAATGAAATAGTCTTGGTTTGGAATTCATGATTGTTTGCAACATTCTGTAACCTTTAAATATCCATAATTTCAGTTCAGACTTTTTCGATACAGAGTGATCTGTCCACTGGGTATGCTGCCTGGGGCACTTGTTGTTACTGGACACCTTGCTCCTTGCTATCCTTCAGCTTGACATTTGATTCATCACACCCCTTCTATGGATTTAAAGCTTCAGTTATCTTCTGCTCATGGATTTAAATTCTGATCTTACTGCTCTAGAACTCATATGTAGGACTTCAGACAATGCCTCATTTCAAGTACCTCTTGGATGATGATAATATCAATACCAGATGTCCAGAGTAACAATGCAACATAGTACAAACAACACTACAAAAAGACATTCACATTAGTGTTTGTCTTTTATTAAATATATCCTCATCTTTGTTTGAAACATGTACAGTATGTTAAATATCTATAAAATCATGATTTTTTTGTTATTTGACAAATTAAACTAACAGAGCAGTCACTCTTCTAGAAAGTACATTACATGCAGTTTGCTTGTAAATTAGTGATCTGATATGTAGAAGGTTTATATTAAACTGGTGACTTCCCCGTCAAAAATTATGGGGCAATAAAATGTGTAGGCTGTAAATGTTGTTTTCCACCCAATGTGAGTCTCTGACACTCTTAGCCTTTTAGTTATCTACAAAGAAGTACAACAATTATAGTAAATGTGTTTATTTTTTTAACATGCAACTTGTAGTTCAACAACTGGTAAACCATCCTTTTTTAACAATTTTAATTGTCATCTATGCATGACTAATATAACAATGGGTCAACTTAGTATGAATCAGCATTGTAAACCATTACATAATGCTTTTTAACATGCAACTTGTAGTTCAACTGCTGGTAAACCATTCTTTTTTAACAATATATATTTTTTTTTTTATACATTTTATTTTCAGGTTTTTATAAGATTACAAACATTAAAATCTAAACATCAAAATAATAATAATAATAAAAAAAGAGAAAACATTGACAAAATATACATGATATGAACATTGTATACAAGAGTATAAGAAATCTTATATTCATAATCTTTTGTAAAGTGTTATTCCAAAACAAATGTTCAAAAGGAAAGAAAAAAAAACAAAAAACAAGGAGACAACAAAACAATTTAGTTGAATTAAATTTCGTCATTTGGAATAAACATTTTCGTGATATCAAAACGTATTGGTATTTAGTATTTTTCCCTTTATAATGGTAATGGTGAGTGGGCGAGAAGAGTCAAAGGATATATGGAATCGTTCTCTTCTTTCTTTCTTTTCTTCATTAACCTTTACCACCTTTCTCTTCCATCCCTTCCTTTCTTAATTTTCTTTAAAATATTATTGCTATAAAGCAAGTTGCTATGTCTTCCAGAGAGACCATTTTAAAATAAAAAAATTTTGATGAGCTAGTGAGATAGTGTTAAGTAATCCATTTCTATTTGTTTATTTCTGTCTACAATGGTAACGAGTTCAGTCCATGTTGGTAAAGATTGTTTTTTCCATCCTCTGACTATAAGCCACTTAGCCGCCATTAAAGTATTCATAATCACATTACTTTGTTTATAGTTCATTTTGCTTGGAAAAATATGAAATAATACGATCTTGTGAGTTAATTCTAATTGAAATTTTATATTTTTTTATAATTGTATTAAACATAATGACCAACATTTTTTAATGTGGGGCTATTTTTTTTAATTTAATTGGGGTCATGTACAAACACTGCACTAGTTTAAAATATATTTATCTTAAAGATGAGTTCATTATACTTTTCTCTGTGATTAAGAATGCTTTATACCACTGGTACATTTCTTCTTAGTGTCATTTAAGGTTTTTTCAAATTGTGTCAATTCTCTATTTACCAATATTTCATAATCTGTGTTTATTATCGATGTGCAAAAAATGACATAAAATAACCATTTAGTGGATGGTATTTGGTATTCATTAGATATTAGTTCAAAAGATTTCAAATTTTGTCCCTGAAATAAATCACTTTTTCCCAAGTTATATTTAGAAAAGGAGTTAGTTCCTATGACAGTTTATGTATTGGGATATTTGGAGCAGGAAATGTCACCAGTTCATTTTTTTAATTATATTTAAACCACCATTTTATTAAAGTTCTAGGAATAAGTGGTAATTTGTTAAGTATCTTATTATCTATCTTCTTATCCCAAAATATATATTATAAGTTAATATTTTTAACTAACTCATTTTCTATAAGTAAAAATTTAGGTTTATTTTCTTTTATTGTAAATTTTAAAAGGTGAACCAGATTAATAGCATTTGAGTACTGTATAACATTCGGGGCAGCTAGGCCTCCTTTAGAAAGGTTCTCAAAGAAATTTCTTGCTTGATGCGTGGTCTTTTATCTCTATATATGAAATTATCCAATATTTTTTTTAATTGTTTTAAGTTTTTAATTGAGATCTTTAATGGAAGACTTCTTAAAATATAAGTTATTTTGCACATGAGCGACCTACTTAGCCCCACCTTACACAAACTATTTAACAGCTTCTTAGCAGGTGGAAGAATTAAACCGTAATCCTTAGAGGCTAAAATAATACTTATTCCTAAACCGGGCAAAGATCCAGCCCAATGTGCTAGCTATAGACCAATATCTCTGATCAACACAGATTTAAAATTATACACCAAAATCTTAGCGTCCAGACTAGCGAACTTGTTACCTGAAGTGATACATCCGGACCAGGTAGGGTTCATTAAGGGGAGAGAAGCGCCAGACAACACCAGAAAAATAATTGACCTTATTGACATAACCAAAAGTGATGAAGGGCGGGCAATGGTGTTGGCACTTGATGCCGAGAAGGCATTTGATAGGTTAGATTGGACATTTATGGAAGCCACACTAAACAAATTCGGAATTCCGGAGGGTTTTCTACGAAGCATAACATCATTATATTCAGAACCGACTGCGCAGGTTACATACCAAGGACACAACTCGCTAAAATTCAACATCACGAGAGGGACAAGACAGGGGTGCCCTTTATCACCACTCTTATTCGCCCTTAGTATAGAGCCCCTAGCAATTGCCATTCGTCAGCACACGGACATATCGGGTATACGAGTCGGCACGATAGATCATAAAATAAGCCTTTTTGCCGATGACATCCTGCTAACAATATCCAATCCCCTGATCAGTCTCCCCAATCTATTCAAACTTCTGTCTAGGTTTGGCCCACTGTCAGGTTTCAAAATTAACACAAGTAAAAGCATAGCCCTTAATATATCACTTCCTCCCTCCACAGAAAAACTACTGGCCAATAACTTCCCAATAAAATGGGCCCCGAATTCTATCAACTACCTAGGCATACAAATAACAAAATCAACTAAGACCCTATATGAAGCAAACTACCCAACCCTCATTAAACAACTAACTAGAGACCTACACAGGTGGTCAGAACTAAAGATTTCGTGGTTAGGAAAGCTACATGCCGTCAAAATGAACGTACTCCCCAAACTGCTCTACCTGTTTAGAACTATTCCTATCTCGATATTAGCGATAGACCTGAAAAAAATACAAAAATTATTAATGAGTTTTCTGTGGAACAACAAAAAACCTAGAATTAACAGAGAAACAACCACTGCGACCAAGAGGGATGGTGGGCTTGGATTTCCAGACATTTCCAGGTACTTTAAAGCAGCTAGATTAGCACAACTAGTAAAGTGGTATATCAAGGACTCCCCCCCGGTATGGGTTCAATTAGAAAAACACATACTAGGGTCCAATGATTTAATCATGCGCCAATTACTATGGCTCTCAACTCAGCAGGACTTCAAGTTACCCCAATCAATCCCATCCAGTGTGAGGCACTCAATTAACTTATGGAAGGATATAAATAAGAGGAACAGGCTACTTGGCCCAGAGTCAGGGCTCAGCCCCTTATGGCCACTGTCAACTAACCCCAAAATAAACTCTAATGCTCAATACAGATGGTGGATTGATAATAATTGCTCAATAGCGGCAGATTTACCGGTTGTTAACCAAAAATGGTCCACCACCGCCTTCTTAGAGGACAAACTACTACCTCCGGGGGAATGGCTTAACCTACTCGCTATAAATCAAAGATTAATTCACATCACTAAGAATAAAGGAGGGCAAAATACATCATTATTCGAAAAATGTTGCATTAAATTCCCGGGAGGGAAAGGGAACATCTCCATAATATACAACCATTTAAGCGAGTTAGTCACGCCCCCTAAATTACACTATGAGTCAGCATGGGAAACTGACCTCAACATACAATTAGACAGAGACCAATGGAACAGCATTCGGAAAAACGAGCAAAAATCACATCACTTAACGTAATTATGAAGGAAAACGCCTATAAAGTTATCATGAGGTGGTACTTAACTCCAGTAAGAATGCACATAGGAAACCAGACGATTAGCGACACCTGCGAAAGGGGCTGCAACCAGAAAGGGACTCTAATCCATAAACTATGGGAATGCCCTATGATTAGACATACCTGGGTGGACACTTACAAAACCCTGGAGAATTTATGGGGTCAAAACTATCCCATGAGACCAGAAGAGGCCATTCTGGGTTTACCGGTAGAAGGGATGTCCAACTCAGAACAATTCCTAACCAACCAAATTTTCTTAGCAGTTAGGATAGTAGTAGCCGCCCATTGGAAATCACCCACCCCATTGTTTGAAGTAGTCTTAAACAAAATTGAGTTCGGTCGGTCCATGAGCATTTTGTCTGCTGAGGTTGACCATAACTACAAACGCTGGGCCTCCTGCTGGGCCGCCTGGGAGACAAGACGAGGCAGATGAATAGGATGAGTGACACTTTTTCCCTCCAAAGGAGCTATTAAGGGAACCATATCAGGAGTTGTCTTAACTTACCCAACACCATTAGCCTCATACAGTAACCTAAACACTGAGTTCGCAACATATTAGTGGAAACCAACCAAGCTCAAGACAACAGATGGTCAGGAATCCAAGTTCATAAAAAAATGTTTCCCATAGTTATGGGACTTTATTACATATAGTTTTTTTTTTTTTTATTAGTATTAAGTTAATTGAAAGCTAATACCAGCTATTATATTTCCAGAAAAACGGAAAAAGAGAGGAGTTTTGGACAGGCAGATGACATACTAGAAACCAGATATGTGAAACACGTTTATTGTTAATTCCTACTTACCATCACAAATGTTTTTGCTGGACTATGTTGTATGTCTGACCTGTCTAATAAAAATCAATTTAAAAAAAAATATATAAGTTATTTTGGAGAGAATATTCATTTTGATTAATGCTATTCTTCCCAAACAGGATAAATTCAGAGATTTCCAACTCATTAAAGTAGATGAAATTTGAAAAAGTAGCTTATCCATATTATTTTGAACTATATTACATTAAACTATACAAGTTTTACAAGTTTATACAAGTTTATCTTTATCAGGTATATTAGAGTATAACACTTCTATTTTTATAATATTTACTTTATAATAGGATAAGTCACTGTACTCTTCAATAAGCTGGAGTAGGCTGATTATTGAGTTAATTGGATCAGTAACTGTAACCAATAAATCATCAGCAAAAATAGTAACTTTATTTGTAATAGAGTCAGTAACTATACCTTTTATTTGTTTACAGCTTCTGATCATTTCCAATAAAGGTTCAATAACTAAAGCAAATATAAGTGGTGACATAGGGCAGCCCTGTCGACTTCCATTTCTTAAATCAAACGATTGAGTTTTAAAGCCTACTCCTGTTATATATGCATTGACTTCTGTATAGAGCGCTCTAATCGCATATGATCCAAAAGATCCCAAACCATATTTATCTAACACTAAATGTATAAAGTCCCAATTCACTCAAAAATTCTCTTTTTTACCAATATTAACATTTGAAAATGTTAGCTATGCAGGAGTAATATAACAATGGGTCAACTTTGTATGAATGAGTATTGGAAACCATTACATAATACTTTGTAACATGCAACTTGTAGTTCAACTACTGGTAAATCACATAGGTATTGAATCCAGAGGAAGGCAAACAGAAACTCCCCCAGTGAAACTTATCCAATTGTGTCAAAGGGGGGAAAAAATAATTCCTTCTTGACCCCAGTAACTGGCAATTGGATTATTCCCTGGATCAATACTCTCTATTTAATTATAGATTTAAATTTTCCAAGAAATGATCATCCTCCTACTAACATGAACCCTTAATTACATACAATGAAACAACCTTCCACACCGTGTAAAATACAATTTTCACATTTCAAACATTAACTTGTAATAATAACATTTAAACTGTAATTTGTAGAAAATAGAAAATACAACATAACTGTTTTGTGGATCCCATCCTGCCAAAAGGGAACTTCCAAGACATTACAATATTGTAGTTTGTCTATGGGATTTTTTTTCACTTGTTTTTTGTTATTCTTGTAGTTATTGAAAATGGCACATAGAGTTTCCTATGTAAAATCGCGTTCCTCTAAAAAGAGTCCGCCAGACATAAAAGTTCGTCCTCGGAGTACAAACGAATGTTCTCTATGTTTTTTGCCATTTTATAGAGTTTCCTATGTGAAATAGTGGTCCTCTAAAAAGAGTCCAAGTGACATCAAAGTTCAACCTCAAAATAAAACCCCTGTTCTAATTTTTTTGGCCTTTTCTTTGTAAATTTGTATTTGAGATAAAAGCACTTTTTCATGTTTTTTTCTTTTTTTGGGGGACATCTGTTTTATTGTTTTACTTTTTTGGAATTGAAGTTACAGCACCTCATAGTAGACAATGTTTTTTGTAAAAATTCGGCCATCATCGAATAAATCACCCTGACTTTGGGTTTTTTCAATTGAAACTTTAATTTCCTCTGGATTGTTGCAACTTGAAAATGCAACATAGAGTTGTCCATGTGCAAATACAGGTTCCTGTAAAAAAATACCCAAAGACTTAAAAGCTTGTGCTTCTGCATGTATAAAATGTTCTCTTAAATCCTGCACAATTAATCTGGTCCCATTACAAAGTCCTTTTTTGGGATTCATGTTTCTCAGTAGCATGACAATTGCTCCTTTTTATATGTGGTGGCATTCCAGAGGGAGTTTAAGAATTTATAAATTCCATAGTAAATTTAGATTCACTGTCTTTGTCATCAGCCAGAACCAAATCTGCACTATAATAATATTTTTTGGGTGTATTGATACATTTTAAAATTTCGTTATTTAGATTCAAGGCATCTACATTTTTTGATGTTAATATCACTTTGTTTGCAATGTCTGAGTAATCGTTGTTCTTGATAGTATTTAGAAAGATTGCCGATATTAGTGATTCTTTGCAAATCATTTCTGATGGAATTTCAACGGTATCATCAGGTAGATTAGTTATTTTTAGATGTTTTCCTTCTCCAATTTGAATTAGCCAATCATAAAAATGTCATTCACTGTGCGTAGATGTTCGTAACTTTGTGCACCGGGAACATGTAAAAGAAGTAATCTTAAACTGAAACGTTCAATGTCTCTTGGACTAACATTATAAATTATTGGGATCATTTTATTTGTATCTTTTTTTCATTGCCGCCATTGGCCATTTACGAATACATAGTGATATGGAATCTCAATGTAGAAACATTTCTCTGGCCTCAGTGCCCTCGCAATTTAAATTAAGCAGTATGTGTTGTTGGTCTATGTTAATTTTGGGCTATGGCATTTCTTTCATTACCTGCAGTAGAGTAAATAAATCGACTTTGTGGCAAATGTACAGCTAATCGATACACAGCATGTGTATCAAGGAGATCATGCATCTCAAATTTCAGAAGCCGCCACATTGCTTCTAGAGCACTGACATAGCAAGCATCTAAATAACATGAAAGTTCATCATGTAAAATTGGATTGTCTTGTTCATTTTGTGCACCTTGCACAACAACAGTTACTGCATCATATCCTTTGTATATATATTTATACACATATTTTATGGATTTGATAGAAGTGCAAGCTTCCACATTTATGTGTGCATTGTACTTCATCAGCAAACGGGGATTGTATGGAACTACATATCTATTATCAACCTTTTGGCCACGAATATTAATAGTTTGTCCTTCACTTTATATAAAGGGTATCCATCACAATTAGCATAAGTTTGCATTTAAAATTGTTTTGGGAACTTTTTTGTGCTTTTTTTTATTTTCCATACATGGTGAATTTGGATTGATATCTTTACATGGACCATGAATCATCCGGTGTGTTACAATGTCATAAAGTTTGGAATATTTTTGTGGATATGGCAGTTCAGCACTAATCACTGAATCCACTCTCTCTGTAGTATTTAATTTATCTTTTTCTTGTAGGATTAAAAGTATGTGTGAATATGGCATGCCTCTTTTTTTAAATTCAATGGTATAAACAAAAGCCACGCATTTCCCAAATAACTATGCTTTAGTTAAATTATGTATTAATGTTTTTTGTTTAATTTTGAATTCTCTTCCCACTAAATCTGGTCGGTCAGAAGTATTTTGGCCAACTTTAAAATTGTCCTTGATCTCTGACCATTGTGGATTACATGTAATTAATAAATCTGGTTTTCCAAATCTAGTTACAATAGACATGGCATCATTGTATCCTTCTTGCATATTGCGAGGAGATCCTTGGAAAGAGGATGGCTCTTCCAGGTGGAATGTCTCTGTTGGTAGCCAATTCAGCGACATAATCCAATCCACAATATTGTTCTATGCAAAGCTTTTATTTGTTAAAATTTGATAAAATTTTGATTATTTGCTTTGACTTGTAGATATGAATCAATAATCCATTGGTGTGTGAGTTTCCCCCCACATGAAGTAGGATTAAAATGATCACGAATAGCAGTTTGTGCCACTTTATATTCCAGCATAGAAATATTGTTTCTAACACAAACTTTGCTATTGGGATAACTTTGCAATTGTAATTTTGTTCCCATCCTGGTTCACCATTTGGAAAGAAAATGGGATGTGTCATTGGATCCAAATTACAACTTAATATATTTATGTTTATAAAAGGTTGCTCTTCATTTCGTGGATATATTATAATATCCTGCTCCAATGGTGGTTCACCATCATCATTTTTAAAGACCATGGCAACCTCATTTACTGTTGGTAAATTATAACGTCTTTGATTAGTATTGAGATCTCTTTTCAGAACCATATTTACCCTTGGCATTGGCAATAGATTTATTTGAGCATGTGCCTGTTGTTCTTTTTCAACCTCTGCAAATTTTTTGTATGCTTGACTATATGGGTTGTTGGCCATAATGTTATCAAGCTGTTCAAAGACTATGGGTAAGCATTGTTTATTTTCAGGAAGCATCATTTGTTGTTCAACAGCTTCCATTGTATCAAGGACATATAACTGTGCTAATTTCCTTTGCTCTCCTGCTTGAGGGTGTAAATGTGAAGTCCGGTGGTAAATTTGTCCTTGTACTTTAAAACACGTCCCTGCACATTTTCTGCTAATGTAGCACCCATTGAAGCAAATTAAATTGCGCTGTTATAAAACCTGATGTGTTTTTTTTAATGACTATAATTTGGAAATGTTGTCTCACTCATTATACTTTTTAAATATTCTGGAAATGTGTGTCTTTCTGGAATTCTTACCTTTCCTTTTTGACAGCAACTAATAAAAGCTCCATCAGTTGGACTTCCTTGAGAAAATGACAGGCCCCACAAAACTGACAAACCACATTGAGTAATCCAAAATAATGACTGTCTACTGGTAGTGCTGTAAACAAGGGACTACCCTGAGCTTCCTGAACACAGATTTCCCTACAACTCTGTATTACAATATTCGTGTCATGTATATCAACATTGGTGTCATTAGGCAACATTTGGTCATTAGGCAATGTAGCTCCGTCACACTCAGTTTGTCCTTTTTCAGTAATTTTCTTTTATTGGCAAGTCTTTGTCGGTCTTCTTCTCTTAATTTTTGTGAAGTCTCAGGCGACTGCGCATCTCTCAATCTTTGCTTCCGCTTCCTTGCCATTCTTCTTTTCCGTTGTTTATTTTCTTCTGCGTTGTCTGCCATTGTAATCTCTATTTGTAAATACAGGAGTTTTCGTTTCAATTGTACTGTTTTGTTATATAGCAAACAATGACAATCATAACATTAGTTCGTTTTTTTTTTTAGTTATCTGAAGTATTAATGGATGAAGTTCTTTTCCACTTTGTGATGGTCTTGGCATTTTATTTCTTCCAATCTGTAAGATATAATGTGTTTTTGTATTGTACATATTGTTTTTAACTGTCATCAATTGAAAACCTAAAGAGCATTAATGAAACAATAAAATTACCTGAAATTAATTAGTAATTATTGAATTACATTAATTAAAGTAATCAATCAATGTGTGATTTTTAATTGGCATACATGAGCATATAAAGAGCTAAGCATATATATATTGATCAATAAGGTCAGGGTAGAATATTTTTTTGATAATTAATGAATAATTAATGAATACATTAATATACGTTAATTAATTAATCAATAACTGTCATCAATGCAAAACATAAAGAGGTAATAATGTTTTCCTAAAGAAGGGCATCATTGAAATGTAAATTTCATATCCAAACACAAAGAGCTATGAGAAAACTATAGATTGCTTTGAAAAGGATTTGTAATGTTTTGATTCAATTAATGAATTAATTAATTAATCAGTCAATGTGTGATGTTTAATTGTCATACATTCAAATGTAAATAGCTAAACATCTATGTATTCATAAATAAGGTCATTTTTTTTATTTATTATTAATTAAGAATGAATGAATTAACTAATATCAATGCAAAACCAAAATACTTAATCCTGTTTTCCTAAAGAAGGGCATCACGAAATGATATACCTGTAAAGTTAATATAATTGCAGATGAAATGCTGCAGAGCTCACAGTCTGTGTTCATGCAGATCCAGTGTTCACAGAGTTGAGCAAACTGTAAAATGACATGAAAAGCATTTTTAATGATTGGATTTGATTAATTCATTAATCATTGAAAGTATCATGTCTAAGCACCAATGTATTCATAAATAAAGGCAGTATAAAATATAAAATGTAGCAGGTATCAGAGCATAATAAACTGATGTAAATGTTTAACTGCTTTGAGGGTCCTATCCCTGTCAGCCAATGTGCAGTACAGTAATACAGATATCTAAGTGCAGTGTAAAATCTACATTAATGTAGCAGGTGTCAGAGCATAATAAACTGATGTAAATGTTTAACTGCTTTGAGGGTCCTATCCCTGTCAGCCAATGTGCAGTAATACAGATATATAAGTGCAGTATAAAATCTACATATTTTTTAGTGCAGTGTAATATATATATATATATATATATATATATATATATATATATATATACTGTGGAAATATTAATAATTAATAAAATAATGTACGTTAATAATTAATGAATGAATAAATGTATTAAAAAGAGCAATGTTTCTCTTTTTTTCCCACTCAGATTATTTGTTAATTAATGGGCCACAGTCCTCCCCCAATGGAGGTCTCAGAGCATACTAAACTGATTTAAATATTTAACTGCTTTGAGGGTCCTATCCCTGGCAGCCATTTAACAGTAATAGAGATATATAAGTATTATTACTAACTAATAATTAATAAATGAATGTACATTAATGAGCAGTAATACAGATATATAACCGCAGTGTGAAATATACATTTTTTTAGTGCAGTGTAAAATAAAGATTACATTTTTTGTTGTAATGATTACTAATTACTAATTAATAAATTAATGTATGTTAATAATTAATTAATCAATTAATAAATATATTAGAAAGAGCTAAGCATTCGTAAAGTAAGGGCAGTGCAAAATATGAGATTTTGCATAATTTTTTTAATACTAATGAGTTATTATTTTTTTAATAATAATTAATTAATAAATATATTAGAAGGAGCTTAGCATGTGTGTATTTATAAAGTAAGGGTAGTGTAAAATATGCGATTTTGCATAATTATCTTTTTAATACTAATTAATTTTGTATTTTTTTAAAAATAATGAATTAATTAACAAATGAATATACTTTACCTATTTGTAATTAATATCCAGCAATCAATATCCTGAAGAGCTAATAATCTCTTTGGATTTTCCGGCAGCAGAAAATGTACAGTGAGACTGTTCATCACCTGAGGAGAAAGTGTCAGCAATGTGGCAAGTGTGCAGTATATATAGACTGCGTGCGTTAGGCAAAACCGTTTGTTTAGGCGGGAAAAACGCCATTTCAGAATCGTAATTTTATTATGTGCAAGTTAGTGTTGTAAAATGGTGGTGATTGTCTATGTCTTACGCACCTCGTGATCATTTTCCGTCCTTCCTAATAGTCTATTTTGTAACTTGTACAGTCCTGGCGTTGGGTTGCCCGCTTCAGCCTTGTTTTGCCTAGTTTTCATTTTTTTCAGACGCCATTTTTTTTCTCGCTTAGACGAATTTTAATCTTTAAAAAATGACAAATATGCTTTGAATTAACTTGCAACTTCACTCACAGGCTTCCTGGCTCTCCCCCTGTGCTGTGCGTGAGTTTGTAAGTTAATTTGAGGCATATTTATGTTTTCTGGTTTGTTTTCCGATTTCCGCGGTTCGCTGTTAAATTTGTATTTTTCTGAAGTCGTGCTTCAATGCCTTAACTGCTCGCCTTCGCCGCTCATTGCCTAAGTCCTGCTAGCTCGGAAGTCTTCAATGCCTCAAAAGCTCGCCTCGCTTTGTGAGGCTTGCAGGAGCACCTTCAGTGCTTATTTCAGCTTTAGTCCTGCGTGCTTCAATGCCTCAACTGCTTGCCTTCGGCGCACATTGACTAAGTCCTGCTAGCTCGGAAGTCTTCAATGCCTCAACGGCTCGCCTCGCTTTGCAAGGCAAGCAGTTGTAGTCCTCTGGGCCGCAAAGGCTCGGCTCGCTTCACGAGGCTCACAAGAGTGATGACAAATCACAGTTTGACAATTATATTATGTGATGGAACAGACAATCCGCAGAGGAAAGTATTTGCTCAGACCTGCCCTGATAATTGAAACATTGTATGAAAAAGGTTTGGAATATGATTACATGTGGAAAATATATATGTGTAATTTTTATAATATAGGGGATTAAAATTTAGCAATCTTGCTGCAGGTTTAATTTAATCACACAAATCACAGATGTAATGGATTTTTCCTACTTTTATTCACTGTTAGACCTGTGATTTTAATCATAACAGAATTTATCCGTTATTATTATTTTGTCTTTGTAAAAGGATTAGAAAAAAGGGAGGAATGAGAGGAACTGTGAAGGCATATACAATCTGTATTCACTTATGTTAAAATACCCTCTTCAAATAGCTCCTTGACAATAAAACTCAGTGAAAGAGTAAGACCCCATAGGACAACCTGCCCTCAAACTAAAAATGCTTTTATGTTCCTGTCTTGAATACCTGCTAATCTTATCATTTTTTTACTTCATAGTCATTCAGTTTTTACCAAACCAAAGAGGTGCTTAAAAGCCAAGTTTTTTGTTGAGGCAGAATAGACAGACTAGATGTGTCTATTTGTTCTTATCTCTGCTCAATTCTGTGTTTAGAATATAATAATGTATTTTTCAAAAAACTCTTCATTTGTTCACACCCACTATGGCTAGCAACCCTGATCCCTAAAGGAAACGGTACTATATGTGTTTGGTCAAAGTTCGCTAAGTTTTACAGTTGTGAGGGAGTTCTCTTAGGCTGTGATATCTGCCTTTTACTGCAGTGAATCACAGCTTCAGACTACTTCACGCAAAAAACCTTAGTAAGCTTTGCCGTTTGCTAGAATCTCACTATACAGTAAATTTGCAATTACATTTTAAGGCAGGGGTAGTCAATTATTTTTAACATAATTCTCCCCAGACCAAAATATGCTAAGGTCGTGGATACATATTTCTGAGAAATATGTACACACATGCAAATATTTTAATATCATGGCTTCTATTAAGGCACAAGATAGAAGTTAAGATAAAGATGTTTACCATGGAAAAGCATATAGTGTAAACGGACCTTCTACTCATGTTCAGCATTCAAAATCAATTAGAAAATGTATGTAAACTTTCTAAGTTTTAGCTCTTTCATCTGTTTTCATATGATTTTTACAGTTTTAGGTTTTACAGCTGTTTAATGTTTATTTACCTTGAGTCAGCTGCACCATGGACTTACGATAACGTTACATAGTTACATAGTTACATACTGTAGTAATTGAGGATGAAAAAATACTTTTAGTCCATCAAGTTCCAAATTTTTAGATCTCCTCTGATCTGCAATATGCATATTAATTGTTAATTGATCCAGAGGAAGGCAAACAGAAATAAACTGTGAAACTTTGCCAATTGTCTCAAAAGGGAAAACATATATAAAATTACTTCCTGACCCCAGATACTGGCGATCCGACTCCTCCCTTGATCAATACTCCCTCTCTAATTTTCCAGACTAACCATGAATGCCCTTTTTATTTAAAAATATACCCAATCCCTTTTTAAAGTTATCTATCGAAACCGCTGTCACCACCTCCTCTGGTAGAGAATTCCACAGATTAACCACTCATACTGTGAAGAATCCTTTTTTTCTTTAAGGTGAAATCTTTTTACTTCTAATCTCAAAGAATGTCCTCTTGTCAGTTGAAAACCTCTTGGCACAAAAAGCTCACTTGACAAAGCCTTGTATTGACCCTGGATATATTTATATAAGGTAATCACATCCTCTCTTAGACGCCTTTTTTCTAGAGAAAATACGTTTAATTTGGTTAGTCTTTCTTCATAACTTTGCCCCTCCATTCCCCTTATTAGTTTTGTTGCCCTTTGCTGTACTTTTTTCAGTTCTAAAATGTCCTTTTTATGAAGTGGTGCCCAAAATTGTACTCCATATTGCGAATGATGGTGGATTTGTATAGTGGCAGCCTTAACCCTTGTGGGCATGGAGCTTCACAGGGCATGCATTAGTGCTACAGGCACTGTGGAGCTACAGTTCATTGAGGGAACCATGAATGTCAACATGTACTGTGACATACTGAAGCAGAGCATGATCCCCTCCCTTCGGAGCCTGGGCCGCAGGGCAGTATTCCAACATGATAATGACCCCAAACACACCTCTAAGATGACCACTGCCTTGTTAAAGAAGCTGAAGGTAAATGTGATAAACTGGCCAAGCATGTCTCCAGACCTAAACCCTATTGAGCACCTGTGGGGCATCCTCAAACGCAAGGTGGGGGAGTGCAAGTTCTCTAACATCCACCAGCTCCGTGATGTCATTATGGTGGAGTGGAAGAGGACTCCAGTGGCAACCTGTGAAGCTCTGGTGAACTCCAAGACAGTGCTGGAAAATAGTGGTGGCCACACAAAATATTGACACTTTGGGCCCAATTTGGACATTTCCACTTGGGGTGTACCCACTTTTGTTGCCAACGGTTTAGACATTAATTGCTGTGTGTTGAGTTATTTTGAGAAACAGCAAATGTACACAAATACATGCTGTACACTTACTACTTTACATTGTAGCAGAGTGTAATTTCTTCAGTATTGTCACATGAAAAGATATAATAAAATATTTACAAAAATGTGAGGGGTGTACTCACTTTTGTGAGATACTGTATGTTAAAAAGTAGAGGCCCTAACACTTAGTCCTGAGGAACCCCACTTACCACCTTAGTCCAATCAGAGTATGTTTCATTTACAACAATCCTTTGATTCCTGTCTTTTAGCCAGCTCTCAATCCATGAGCAGATATTTACTGCAATTCCTTTATCCCTTAGTTTGCTCAATAATCTTCCATGCGGCACTGTATCTAAAGCCTTTGCAAAATCCAAAAAGACTACATCCACTGAGATGCCTTGATCCAAGTTCCTACTAACCTCTTCAAGGAAACTAATTAGGATTGTTTGACATGACCTATCCCTCATACATCTGTGTTGATTCCTACTTATAATCTTGTTTAAATAGACATATTCTTGTATACTATGCCTTATTAACTCTTCTAAAATCGTTCTCACTACAGAAGTGAGACTTACAGGTCTATAATTTCCTGGATTTGTTCTTGCTCACTTTTTAAATAGAGGTATCACCTCTGCTTTTCTTCAGTCATCTGGTAGCGACCCTGTGTTGAGTGAATCTTGAAAAATTAGATATAATGGATTTTCTAATACAGAGCCCAGTTCCCTCAGTACCCTTGGATGTATTCCTTCAGGACCTGGGGATTTATTAACATTTATTTTTTCCAACCTCTTTTGGATTTCTTCCTGCGTTAACCAATTATTTAGTGATGGTAGTGTAGCCCCATTATGTTGCACTGGTACCTCCCTTGGTACCCACCACTGGTACCACCCTTGTGTATACAGAAGAAAATAACCTATTTAGCTCATCTGCCTTTTCCTATTCCGTAATTGTCAGACGGCCTGTGTCACATTGTAGTGTTCCTATAGTTTCCTTCCTGACCTTCTTCCCATTATTTAAAAAAATATTTTAGGGTTATTCTTACTCTTTGCAACTAACTTTTCATTTTCTATTTTGGCCAGTCTAATAGCCCCTTTGAAATCCTTGTTGAAGTCCCCTGTATATGCTATATTCATTGAAATAATACAAAATCACATGTTTTCCCCTTGAGATTAGAATGTCTAAAGAACCCAAATTAATAAGTTGCCATCTTCATGTTGCAGCAACAAGAGTGTATTACAATGTGCTGTAGTGTTTGTAATTTTTGGTCTTTGCAGAACCTGCCAGGGTTGGAAGCTCCACATGGTTGATAGCTACAACTGTTTGAGGAATAACTGCTGACTTATATTAAAACTTTTATAAAACAGAAAAATATGCATTACTTAATGCATCAAAGTGTATTCAATTGCTTTTCAGTGCTTTGTTTTATGATGTAGAGCAGTATTGATGAATATCATGTCCCTTTAATTGATATCCTGTGTAATAAATGTAATAATGGAATTCTAGAAGGAAGGTACTGGATTTCTTTATCCAAACCCAGGTTTTTCTGTTGACTATACCTGTTTATGGTTAACACAATAAATACAATTTAAAAACATGCTTTGTGCTAGTAGTGGATTCTAAATTTTGCAATCCTTATACAGAGAGCAAATAAATAAATTCAGTATATATATATATATATATATATATATATATATATATATATATATATATATATATATATGGAAAAAATAGACATATTTAGTGAACGGTATATATATTTAAAAGACTTGGAGGTAGGTAACATAAGCATAACTTTTGACAATGTAACACATCTACTGCAAAATTGCATATATAATTATTGAAGGTATGCATAGTTTGACAGGATTGTATACATCAAAATTCAATACTCCCAGAACAAATAGCAGCAAAACAATTGTATTATTCTTACATTGGTTCATACATCAGCAGTTTTCCAGGGCCATTAAAGACCCCAGTAATGCCATGAATCACAACACAGTGGGTTGAAAGGCATGAGTGACAGGTGCTTTAGTTAGGGGTTGTAGAGTGGTTGAATGACTATAAATGCAAGTAGACTGCAGCAAACAAGGCACTGGAACCTGATGCTATTACTATTTAGCTTTAATGCATTAAGTATGGGTCATATAGACCCATGAAATTGTTTCTGGGCTCTACAGTGCATTGAGAGTCACAGCATTCAGTTCTGTGTCACTGATATGTTGCAGTATATTACATTTAAAGAAACATGTATGTACAGTATAGCTATAATAAAAAAATAAACAATTATATTTATATGTACAATAGACTCAATCCATGGCAAAACAAAGGTAGCACGGTAAAAGAAGAGAACATTGCTACAAAAGTTTTACAAGTTATGCAGACTTTTGGAAGACTAATGAATTCAAGTGCTTTACATAATGACAACAATAAATACATGATACATGACATGATGTATTGCTAGTTCTGTTCTAACAGAATTCTTATATTTAACTGAAAATGCCTCATAAGTATATACATGATATATTACCTACATTTTAAGAGATTGTTAGATATTGCTTTTCTATTATTTATTACTTGTTTTTGACCATTCAGAGTTATATTGTTACTTTAATGCATTGCTAAGCAGACATAGTAATTCAAATAAAAGAAAAATAGATGAGAAATAATAGTACATCAGTGCACTACAATTGAAGCAATTCCAGTTTTATCCCTGAGAAAGGTGCTGGTCAAGGCTCTGTAATACTGGATCAACAAAGAACCCTATTTTAACCTGTATAGTAATTACTCATAGAGTCTCTTAACCTAAGTAATGAGTGCCCACACCCTCTTAAAATTTGCAATTTCATACTAAAGAGAAGCCATTTTTGGATTGCCCTGTGAAGTGGGGACCCAAAGCGATTTAGAAGTTACTCATTACTGATTGGACATTTCGTTATGTGGACAGCACTGCTCTGTCAACATCCGGCTGGTTTGACTTGCCAGGGGCGATCTTTTTTATCAAATGATCTATACAACTTTCTCAGTCAACAGAGTTATTATAATGGAACCCAATAAAATGTTCCCTAGTGATGTGTTATATTAGATATGTAGGACCTGTTTAATATGAAGTTGAATTGGTATTTAGGGACATATTATTTTAGTATATTGAGTGGTATGAGAGACATCAAAATATTCAAGGTGAGTCACGAAAACTAGTTTTTTTCTTTAGAATTTTCAAACATAGTATTCCCTACTATTATAAATATAGGTATGTTGGCCGCCTAGTTTAAAGAGTAACTTGCTCACCTTGTGTTTCAGTGTAATGGAAAGGCTTTAATCGTTAATATTTTTTTAATGTTTAATAAAGATGATTTTTATAACCTTTGTTTCTCTCCTGATCAATAATGTAAATATTTACTAGCCTATAGGTGTTTCTTTTCTCTTTTTCGTATATAGAGAATTATAATTTACAATGTTACATCATTTTTACCATGTCTCTTTGTACAGATGTGTCATCAAACATGGCTAAATGTATCATCTGAAATAATATTTAGGGTAATGTGTTTGATAGTCTGAAAATGTTTGTACTTATGATGACCACTTCCCTTTGCAGAACTCAATAGAGTAACACCTTTTAGTGAAGATAGTGAAGCTCACTACATCAAAGGGCAGCAAAACATTTACAAAAAAAGCATTTCATGGTCTATAATAGATTCTGTATAGTGATATTCTAGGACTGCAATGTAAAAAGCACACGTGCATCCTATGAACAATAACTATTATTACATAATAAGCAGCTTATTTGTAGATCTTGAGTGGTAACTTCTTTTGATTATGAACAAGTAAGGACTCTTAATATAGAATATAGGCAGATTGTGCATTTAAGGACAGTTATCTAACCTGGAGATAGAAATATGACATGAAAATCTGTAAACATTACAAGATAAGCATTACTTCCTTTATGTATCACGTCTGCTTATTCCTGCATCTCTACATTCAGTTCCCAGCGTTCCCTGAACTTTAGGAGCTCATCTTCTTCAGAGGATTCATCTGGCTTTTGAGTTACATATAGTTTTGATAAGAGTCCCTCTGAGCCACTTTCCTCACAGTCATTATGATATAAAGTTGGCATGTGTAGTTGATGCCTAGAAGGGCTCAATTCTGCAATCAGGGAGCCACAATCAATAAGACTTGAGCCAAATGGTTCTTGAGTTAAGTATGTTGTAAAACAGTTAGTAGACGTCTCTTCCAACTCTCCAAAACATTGTTTTACTGGCTCTAGTTCATTGTCAAAAGTCTTAGGAACATAATTTACCAAAATCATGTGAGATTTATGTGCATTTCCAGTCAGTTCTAAAATATTCTCTTCCTGAACAGAGCAATTTACAGATGTGTTCTTCAAATGTCCATATTGACCTCCCTCCATAATGATCACATCTGTTGCAGGTTTACTTATTGCTCGTTGATCAGGAAGATTATGTGGCATATCATACGGTGATATGTCTGGTTTGTTAGTTGGTATTTCCACCCGAAGAGTTACATAATCCTCATTTTCTTCCTCCATAATTTCATTTTTATGATTAATTTCATTTCCATCAACAATCATTTCTTCTTCACTTTTATTCTTCATATTTTGTTCACTCGATATGGATGTTTCTTGCATTTTTAAGTTACAGGTGTCTTCCTCAATATTAATGATGTTAATGTTGACCGAGTTTGCATCTACCCAAATTTCATTATGGATTTTGATTGTGTGCAAATTCTGAAATAAATGATCGATATTAATGTGAATTTAAAGTAAATTGTGCATATCAAAAAGCCACATCGAATGATAGCGATAATGAAAAGGTTTGGCACAAAAGAAATGTGAAGATAAGATTGGGAATTTCACATACCTTTAGATGTCATCAATGATATATATATATATATATATATATATATATGTGTGACTGATGACAATCATGTGCTGTTTGGCTTTCTAATCATGCTGTTCTTCTATGTTTTAAAATTGAGAAATAGTTTCACATTCTTTTCCAGGTCCTATCCTGTTGCTAGCGCAGCACAAGGCAGCAGCAGTGGCAGTAAGCATCCGCTAGATGGTGCTGACGATATTCCGGTACCATATCACAGGTCAAGGGTTAGGGTTGGGGTTAGGGTTATTTCAAGGCTTAGGCTAACATTATAAGCTTAGAACTTCTCTCACGTATCGGCAGCGCCATCTAGCGATTGGAGGCCGCACTGCAGCAGAAGACCTGTCCCCACAACATAACAGGATAGATCCCTATTTTACATAAAAAATACAGCTGCTTGTGTCTATTTCTGTACTACCCTCACTCTTTCTGTGGTTACATCATTAGTTCCTTTCAATCGTAACTCTATCTGTGCATCTTTCACAATAAACTCTCTTTATGTTCTTAATCTTATTACTCTCTGCAGTCTTCACTCATGTCTGTAAATAGTTCATCTCAATATAGTCTCACTTTCTTGTGCTCTTTACAACCGTATGTCTCTAGTTTCTTTCTTTATACTCTAGACCAGGGGTCACCAAACTCGGTCCTGGAGGGCCGACCCAGGCCTGGATTTGTGGATATCCTTGCTGCAAACAGGTGAGAATCTTGTTTCTTCAGCCATCCTGATTGACTCACCTGTTTGCAGCAAGGATATCCACAAATCCAGGCCTGGGTCGGCCCTCCAGGACCAAGTTTGGTGACCCCTGCTCTAGACTCTGGATATGTATGTTCTTGTTTTCCCCTCACTCCTGTGCCTGCATACATTGTATTATCCTTCCCTGTGCTCCACCCTCAACCTGTCTGCTTCTCTCTCTATGTGTTCCACTTACTCTTGTCTGTCCATGCCCTCTCATTATGGTCTCTTACCATGGTCCTCAACTTCTTCCCATTCTCTTAGGCTGCTTTCTCTCCTTAGGCTCATGTCGACACATTTGGTGGAAATTTCCAGTAACTCAAAAGTTACCACTGTGTGCTTTCCTTTTTCATCTGATTAAAATGTTTAACTGATCTAGGGGCTTGCCCCTGTCAGCCAAAGAGCAGTAACATAGATGTAGGTGTAATACTAGTTTCCAATGAAATCTACAGATGCAAGTATGCTCTGTGCATTGCCAGTTAGTTTCAAAGAAGTTTAAACAGGTTTTACTTAATAATTTTATGTCCAAAATACAAGCATGGTAATATTTAAAGCAAAATATTGGAAAATGCATGAATATACATTTATCTTCAATATCCTTTTAAGAGCCAGATAGAACAAAACCTGACACAATTGTGGTGTGAAACTATCTACAGTATGCTCAAACATATATTAGTTTTGAACCTGCTCAATTCAAATTATGCAGGAATAAATATGTTGGACAATAAATGCTTGTAGCGCCTGGGGTTATTGTGCTCACAAGCAATTAGTAGATATATGAGTGCTCCTAGGGATGTGTCATTAAATCACAAAAAGAAAAGAAGGATCCTGTGTACGTTATACCACATTTAACCTGATGTCCAAAAGAGATCAGGTTAAATGCGATGGTCCCCACAAACTGATCTTTCTTTTCTTTTTGAAATTCAAATGCCTGTTAATCCGTAGTGTTGTAACCTTGAGACAATGGGCCACATTCTATTAACTGCCTGCAAATGCCTGAAAATCACAAATTTGAAAAAAAAAGATATATATATATATATATATATATATATATATATATGCTTAGATGTATTCTATTGACTCTAGCTCGCAAAGTCCAACCGCAAGGCTGAACTCTTAAACCCTGCCTTTTTAAGTCGGATTTCAAGGGGCATGATCATATGATCTGACAATATTTAAGAGAGCCTGTAATTTACTTCTTTGACATAGCCAATAGTAAATGAGACCGTCATCATGACGTCAGTAAAACATGGAGTTTATACTTAAACTTCATTCAGAGACTACAAATTAATAAGTGTTGAGAAGTAAATTTAGTGATGGGACTCACAATCCAGCAATGTAGAAATAACTAAGAGTAATTAAAGCAACTGTTCTAGTCTATGTAGGTTTCATGATATGTATTAGCCCATTAAGTCCCAGGCTCCATTTCACACAATTTTTGCAAATGTGTGGGTTTGAGACTGTCCTGCAATTATTTATAATGTATTTCTATGCTTTCCCATTTTTTAAAGTACAATATTGTGTGTTTAATAGCTGTTAAGGCTCTAATAATTGATTGAAAATGCCTTGTGAGTCCTCTTGAGTACTCATAATATTTTTGACAGAAAATGTATACTTTTTTCATTTGCGAGTTTCAAAATATTTGCGAATTAGAGCTGCGAGTCTAATAGAATATTAATTTTGTGTAACCTTAATTGGTTAGCACTCGTAAATCTCGAGTTGTGTTAAAACCAATGGAGTTCTAAGGCTGGTTTTGCCGGATTGGCTGGTCCGAAGTGATTGTGGGCGGGGAACTCGTAATAGGAATCCAAGGAGCTAAGAGAATCTTTGACAATTTTCAGAACAATTTTTTAATTGGGCAATAGAATAGGGACCAATGTGTGATATTTTCTTAGCAATGCCTAGAGATAAATCTAGAGATAAATTATACAATACATACCAGAATTTGTGGTTGCTTTAACTTGCTGACATGAATATATTTATACACACAATAGCTTGTAGCAAAGATTGTAAAGATTATCAGAACCGCAGGGACAATATAGTAACACAATACTTTCACAGCTTCTTCTGAGGTGCGATCTGAAAAAAAACATGCTTAATTACTGTTTGAAAATTCTTACTGTTTTAATGACTATTTAAGTAAATGATCCCTACTAAAGCAAAACATCCACATCCTTGTTTTTGTTCATCTTTGTGCACACACAGCTATCTTCATAATGCATTTCCAATGGGTGCAACACTCACACTTTACATTAAGATTTGTACAGTAAGGGTATTGTATCAGTACTTGCCAAAGGAAGCAATACTTTTTAGCCTAATTCATGAGTTTATAAAGGCATGTTTGTTTCAAGAGAAAAGCTGCAGAGCAAAGCTTACAGAATTCAGCAAAAGCAGCTTAGATGTGCTCTGCTACAGTATGTTTGTTTGGCATAAGCTCCACTTTGAAAAAGACAAAACGTGACACTGTTGTATATAGTTCAATCTACTCAGTATAATGTATATTGTTGTAAAAAGATGTTTTATTATGGATACCGAATGAGGTACTAAAATTAACATTTTAAATAAACAGGAAGATCATCCTGGGGCAATTCAGGTGCTATGCCACAGTTATATTCAGATATGTTTGTTCCCCGATAGACCAGTTACAACTTATTTTTTTCATGTCACTTTTCTAAGATTACTACAGACATATGCATACATATACATCATTCCATCAAGTATATGTATATTTATGTACACTGAGCATACAGTGTGCCAAAAAGTTCCATATACACTTACGGGCAAAAATGTAAATGTCACAATTAATATATTATGTTTCTTTGCATAAGATGTACTAGCCATTGTTGTCAAGAAAATGTGTGTAATACTTTGCACTATGTGCTTATCACAATAAAACAAAAATAAAAAAAAATAATATTACACAGTATTTGTTTATTTTATTTTGCCTATTTTAACAACCAGAATTAAATTGATCAATTTCCCCAAGCCCGCAAATGTTTTCACACCTGTAAATTGCAAAAGGAGCACAGGGAAGGGAGAGGGGGTAGAAAGACACAGGGGTGAGAGAGGGGTGAAAGAGACACAGGGCAGTTAGAGGGAGGGAAGAGACACAGGGGAGGGAGAGGGGGAAAGAGACACATGGGTGAAAAATGGGGTAGAGGGAGGAAAGAGACACAGGGGAGGGATAGCAGGGCATTAGAGACACAGGAGAGGGAGAGGGGGAAGAGGCACAGGGGAGGGAGGAAATAGACACAAGGGAGGGGGGTCCTTATAAGCACAGGTTGCACTTTGATTCTTATAGGCACAGTCTACACTTTAGTCCTTATAAGCACTGGCTGCACTTTGATTTTTTGAGTGAATTCACTTTATTCATACTTAAATTGTGATACTCTTAGTCTTGTATGCAGGGTAGACTAAAGGGTGAATCCGGAACTTGGTAAAGAAAGAAAAAGACATTTAAATGGTTGAACTCGCCTCCTAAAAGGCTCCTTCTCTGTGACCCGCGTCAGCTCCAGTAGAAGCAAGATGCAAAATGTGCATAGAGCCGCCAGTAGCGTGTGCATCGTCCGTCCTATCGCTAGAGAAACGGACACATGTCCGGATGCTTCATATGGAAAAGGATAGATGTATATAGCATCAGATTAGGATCTATATTACTACCTAATATTACTGCCACAGTACTGAACTTTATTCCACTTCCTGAAAGACAGTATGCAGAGTGTCATGAGCGCGTTGAGTTCAAAGCAAGAGCAGAGTTCTGAGGCAATTTTTTGTCAGTGGTACGCGTCAAGTTCCAAAAACGCTGAGCTCCGAGGAGGATGAGAACAGAGGGTCCACTGTAGTTGCATTAGTGGTAAGAGCTTTACCCTATTTCTTCCAAAGAATTATGTAAATGGAATATATAAAAGATCTAACATATATTTATACAACCTTTTAATGGCAGAGGGCTCAGCAATGCCTTAGCTAAAGCTCCAGCGAAACAAGTCAGGTGTGACATCGCTTTTTGTAGATGCTACATCCTGTTTCCTGTTCGGACCTGTAAGTTAGGCACCGGTTGCGAAAATCGGAAACCATGCTCTCGGCAGTAGCATTTGCGGGCTTGAACTCTTGGTTGAAGCCTGTAAGATCGGAGCAATTTAAATGCAAATATAAATTCATTACAGCACTGTAAATGGTGGGGAACACAATGGTTGACATTAGAATTAAAAGCACAACATTCTCAAGCTCGCACATCACCAAAATAAAATACTTTATTTCATGTTTAATTTCCATCCAAAGTCCCACAGGCTTGAATGACCTCCAAGCCTGTAACTCGTTATACAAGCCTGTAGGTCTTAGAAAAAATTGGAGGTTGGATTCCGTAGGGCTTTGGACATTAATTAAACATGAAATAAAGTATTTTAGTTTGGCGATGTGCGAACTTGAGAATGTTGTGCTTTTAATTCTAATGTCACCCATTGTGTTCCCCATCATTTATAGTGCTAGATTGAATTTATATTTGCATTTAAAGTGCTCCAATTTGTAAGTAAGCCCTTTGTAAGACCTCCTTGGTCCCAGTAACCTGTGGTTCCATTTTTGCCATTTGTGGGCTTGACGGAGTGGCTAGCACGGGAAATTCGGAGCAATTGTATAGCAATTTATGATCTTAGCAGCCGCAACTCTTGAAAGATCAAAGGCTTAGAGGGAAGTAACTTGCTGTGATTTTACGATTCGCAATGGATAGCAGCTTGCAGCAAGTAACCTGATTGGAGCCTGCAAATGGACGGCATTTGAATAGCAAAGTAATCTGTGACTACCACTTGCGATCCCAAAATCGCAGCAATTGAATGAGTCTGTTAGTACTTGCATTTATACTTAGGGAAGACAGTACGATTTAATTGGAGGACTTGCTTTTCTGAAAATCCAAACATTTGCCATAAAGAATATACTCTATTCCTGATGTGCTAAACCAACCTCTTACGGCAAATATTTCTTAGAATGTGTATGCTGTTTTTCTATTTTCTTCTCAGCTGCAACAGTTTATTTTTTAACATCTCGCAGCCCATTTTATCACATTGAAAATGCAGACAATTTAATCAGGGGATATATAGAAGTACTTTCATTGGGAGATTAGAAAACTAATTTTAGAGGGGGCAGCAATGCCTTGTAGAGGGGAAATGGCAAAGAAATGTGAACCAATATGCAATCCCATCAATCCAATCACCATGATCAGTAAATTTATACTATGGTCCTGGCTTGGATACACAATACAGACTGGTTCATATTCTATACTACTATACCCAGACTAGTCCCGGTATTATTTTGCTATACATGGTACTGTTCTATTTTTATTTTTGATGACTAATCTGCACTAGTCATAATATATGCCAAGCATTTAAAGGAAATTAAGAAGGGATTATCTCCTTGGATTTGCATTTAATCTGACACACCTCTTTCAAAGTATGTGATACTTGAACACATTTACAATCTCACAGCCAACAGAATTATGCCCCAGTTACAACCAAAGTGCAGAAAGTAATTATTCCACAGAATACATCTTGTTTGTTATTCCTTCCAGTTTCCTTTATTAGGTTTCTTGTTTTTATGTCGTACTCTATTAATAGTACATTTTACAATATGTGTTCTTCATACATAAAACAGACATCAAGTTTAATTACACACTCTTTTTCTAGTCTGTTTTTATCTAGTTGGTACTGCAACCCCCCATAACACCCTATTTCTAATTTCTTATTGTGAGGAATCCCATGTTGCGTTTCCAGTCATATCCTATAATGTTTCTTCTATGAATGCCTTTGCTTGTCTGAGAACCCAGCATGGACATCTCACTGTAAAGGTTAACTGGTATGAGGAGTATGCAGCATTAATTCACTGTTAACCTGCAGTCCTCATGTACTACAAGATGAAGTGTCAAATTAATCTTGAAAATGTGAAATCTTAGTACAAATGCAAAATAAAATATCATGTATATGTATATCCAAAATATTTGGATCCAGTTGCATGTATTTATACACATATTTTTAGACAGTACACTCATGACCATACCAAAGGCCCCTATAATGGTATTCAAAACTAAATGATCACCACAACTTACCATGTGGTTATGACGCAGATAACAACTACAACCACAAATCTAAAGCATACCTGTATTTATTTATTTATGTTTCTTACCTGCTGGAGTGGTGACACATTTCACAGAAGCTTCACTCGATTTACTGACTGAGGGCATGTACAGTGTAACATTAACACAGTAGGTGGTGTTTGAGTCTAAAGTCTTTATATTCAAGTCATATATGTGCCACTAAGGGAAAGAAATAGAAGCACAAACATTTTAGTATATTCTTTTATTTATATATATATATATATATATATATATATTCCCATGTAGGGTGGGAGGAGGGAGGATATTAAAAAATAATACATGGATCCTTAACCAACTGACCAGTTATAAACAATATTGTGTATTTTTCATAGAATTTATGCTGCAATGGACGGTAACATCTTCATACAGGCACTCTGCCAGAGCAGCACCGATCAGTTGAATATAATTCTAAACACATTAAAAAGTATGAATTCAAATTCATAACTGAAGAAAAGGTGCACCAAACCTGCACCTCAGATTTTATTTAAAAAAAATATAATTGATTACTAATTTAAATTCATGTTAATGCTGTACAATGTTTAGTACTGTTTGATCCAACTTACCGTTTGCTTAGTTTTGTTGTTATATATGTATATTTGAGGCTTAATATGCTTGTATATTTTTTCCAGAGAATCATCTGTAGGATGCCTCTTCCAAATTTCAGGATATGACCAGTTTATTGATATTGATTTATCACCAGGTTGCACTTCCACAGCAGGTGGTCCAATTTTAGCTATTATAAAAAAGAAATATGTAACTAGTTTGAAGCTGATTATTAGGTGTCATTTAAAACTGATGTCTATACTAATGTATCTGTACTGAAACGCACCAATGCAAAGCAGTGTAATATATTACATCTAGTGCCTGCTTCCGTGCATTGCTTTATTCTGTTCAGGATATGTGCCAAGTCCTGTTTTGTTCAGTACTGTGGATACATGGTAGAATTTACTAAAGGATTGCAGGGATACGAAACATGTCAGGTCATTGTACAATCGACTAAAAGCTTTTTCTGCTATAACAGTTAGTTGTACACTGCTCACCGTGGACTAAGGCATGTTATGTGCAGCATGCCATGATATATATATATATATATATATATATATATATATATATATATATATATATTTGACATCTATATAGTTGACATATACATAATTTACATAGGGCCTCATTAAATTCCATAAATTGTAGTTATGGGAGCCCGTAAAGGAGCCCGCAAAGTTACTACTATTAAATTATCCCATTCTAGCTACCAGCAAAATATTTGCGGGTTACATGCTGAAAAGGAACTGCTTTTGCCACATCGTAACTCTGCCTCAGCTAAGCCTATGATCTTTCAAGCCCGCAGTCGCTATAATCGCAAATCGCTATTAAATTGCTACAATTTGTCATGCCTGCAATTGTTGCCACCCCCATAAATGGTTAATGTAGCCAACAATCCTATAAATACCAGAGAGGACTCACAAGTGGGTTAAAAAACCTGTTTGTAGCACTGTAAAAGCAAATAAAAAATCAATACTGCACTGTAAAATACGGGGAAACGCGATGAAAGACATTAGAATTATTAGCACAACAGTCTGAGGCTCGCAAATATGCAATACAAGATATTTTGTTTTACATTTTTTTATTCATGTTATATCAATCTCGGGAATAAAGGGATTAATACATATCAGGCCACCCACATGGACTAGAAAATTAACTTCATTCATTTTCATTATTTTGTATATTCCCAGATGCTATTCTGATCGCTTATCGGACTTGTAAATGCTATTTGATTGACATGTAACCTCCATGTTTTACTGACATCATAATGATGGTCTCATTTACTATTGGCTGATTCTACATTGGGAGTTACAGGCTTGCGTAAATGCTCATGATCATGCTCCGAAATGCTACTTACAGGTGCATAGATTACGGTTTCGGATATTGCCCATTTAGTTGCAGCCTTTTATAACTTAATCACTCTGTAACTGCTGCAATTTAATGAGGCCCATTTACTGTATAAAGTTAATTTCTTATTCATTTTACTTTTTAATAATTTCATTACAGGATTCACAGATTGACATTATAAACAAAAGTGATTAATATGTGGTGCTGATGTTATCATTTTAATTGGTTTGTTGTTATTAAACATTAACAATGATGTAATGTCAACCATTCTACTATTCTCTTCATGATGTATAAATGGGTGGAGAGATAATGGTAAATCAGACATTTCTGTGCCTCATTGTGGTCTTCATTTCAAGGCTTGAGGTTTAATAAATCACAAATGACAAATTGTGAATTGAGTATATTACATTTTGAACTTTTATTGAAGTATGTGTGGATGATAACACCTGCATGAAAGTGCTGAAAAACCTTGTTTTCCAAGCCTTATTTACATATATTGTATTGTCTATTTGGTCAAGAATATTTGCACCTATGATCATGCATTGCTTTATTCATAATATTTAGTATGATTTCTTAAGTGCCTTTGTGCTTTTCTTTTGTTTTGTAATGCATATACATAAAATGTAAGTAATTGCCTAACTTTGGAAACAAAATTTATGATGTAACAACACTCTGAGAAGTCAGCAATATAATGTATAAAACTTGCACTTTAAATCAATAATAGAAAACATGGGAATACCGTTCCTTATAAAAACCTCATACCTTTTCATTTAAATAATTCAAATTCTAATACAAGTTTTGGATACAGTACATGTAGGTTCTTTCTTTTTGTTTGCAATTTTGTCACTAAACACCAGTTAAAAATCACAAAGTTTAGTGTATTTACTGTAAGAAAATGCTACTTAATAACATTCCATTTATAAAGTGCTTAATATTTTAAATTCTACAATATTTTGAACTGTACTCTACATATAAAATCGGATGTATAGTTAATTTAAAACTTTACATTTGAAAATATCTTATTTAATATCTGACGTTTTCAGCATATTTCTTTCCACTGTAAAAGTTTTGCTACTGAAGTACCACTATGCTCAATGTTTTCTGTACTGTATCTTAAAAACGAATCTTCATAATTGGTAAGCAAACAATAAATACAAAAATACATAAAAATAAACAAAATATTTACATTTTTATTTAGCGGATTCGGTTTCTACACATTCAGGAGGGTGTGTCCTAAAATGATGAGCTTTTCATTAGTTTTGTTGAAAGCTTTGACAGCTGTGGATGTCACTCCTTTAAAACCAAAATCTCTCTCCTTAGGAAAGTGACACCAAAATGGCAGATTGCACTGAATATACAAACTAAAACATTAGAATCAATGTTTTGTTTAATTTTAAAATCAGTTTTCCCTATGTTCATGTGTAGTTCTTCATAATAGTACATTTTAAATATACTGTATGACTACAGTGGGGATTTAATACAACATCCTTGCCAAGCCTGCCAAACAGACAAAATGGACTGCCTTCTCCCCAACCAGGCACAATAGATTTCAGACATTATCAATAAACACTCATACAGGTTTTCATTCAGTCATACAGCAGAGATGACACTGCTGCTCAACAAGTATAAAATAGACCACACACTTCAAGTCCAACCAGTTGCTTTAGCTCCAATGCAAATTATCACAATTAACTACAGATGCAAATAAGGCTGGCTCATAACATCGGATTTTACATTCCCACCCGTCCCTTGATCCGTCTTGTTCAGAGAAATCTGGTAAACGTAACTTACTATCTAAATATGGATAAAATCGGTCTGTCATTTTTGAGCATTTTTTGTCTTTTTGGGTTGCAATAACCTTGACGTAGTATTGCCGTTTGTAATTAGAGGTTTCATTCGACAAGTCACACCAAGTGTTCGTGATCTGTGTGCAACCTGAATTTTCTATCCATTTGTCTTCACCATACCTACAAAAAGAGAGAAGAGAACTAAAATGTCAAAATAAAAAAATATTATGTGTGCAACTGATGTGAAATATCAAAAAGTTTCAGGTTATGTAAAAATATTGCATGAACAGATGGAGTGAAATTGAATACTTTGAAAAGTAATTTTGAACATTTTTTTTGTTATATATAAATGTTTTAGTTAAGTTACTGAACTAATTGTATCCTCCTCAATATAATAATCATAACAATTACACTTCACATGCCCCCAGTGTAACAGATTCTCAACTTCTAGAGACTCCTCCTTTCTTCTTCTTCACTCAGGCTGCAATCTTTAACATTTGTGACCTAAGGCCACAGGGGCCTGGCTTCACATTCACTGTGCCTCATGCTCACTGTGCCTCTCTCAAGCAGACAGTGACATGCTGTGTGCCCAATTGTACCAGTATGAGACACTGGTAGTGCGAAGCATTTATATATTAAAATAAATTGCTGAGTCACTTTAAAAATGGGGATATGTAATGTTTTTTTTTTTTTAAATGGTATCTTAGAGGGTAGATTAAAACTTGATTGCATCACATAGCTAAAGTCATGCAGTTTGCATAGCATTTATTTATAATTAAAAAAAGCTCATAAGCAAGAATAATTGTCTTGCTCAGAGTTATGTGTAGAAACACAGTGCACAGCTCTTTCCACTTTTTATAATAGGGATAATTTACTTCTATCTGTCTAGTAAGTAGGAACATTAACAGATATAGAAGGTCAGGTGTGAGCCCTGAATGGCATATAATAACCAATTAATAAAATGCTCTTTTTATTATTTCAACTTTCAAAACATATTTTAGCATGACAACATGTATTATTAATGTTAGATACTTTTCAAAATGTTGGACTCACACATTTACCACAATATAGATTATTGATCAACATGACATTGTCACAAAAATACAAATTGAAAATGTTCTACTTAATATTAAAGGGACAGTGAACCCTCCATGTCCCTTCAAAGAACCTGCGCTTTAGCTAATCTAACTGTCCCACAATTTTTACAAACCCTGTCACTTCTCCATGCTTTCTTGGATTACTTGAGCCTGAATAAAGTTATAGAACTGGAGTAGGAAACTTCATTCACCAATAACAGGCCAGCATTAAAGGATTAACATGCTTGAGCATAGATGAGTCAAATATTCCCTAGCCCACGAGTAAGCCCAATATTGTGGAGAAACGGACCGTCGGGAGAGAGAGAAGGATGGTGCACTTAACCTAAGCCTATGTGAGGCGTATTATTAGAGATTTTTCTTCCATTCAAAACGCAAGTACTTAGGCATATTTTATGCCAACAAGGGATATACGGTAAGTGATGCTTCTTTTCTCTTTTTTCTGCACTTAAACAGTAAAACCAAACATTGTGTTATGGTTTAATGATGTTAAAAGTGATATGTATGCATTACTAGAGATATATTTTTCTCCCTTGTGTTCTCTAGTACAGCGTATTCATATGCACCATTCCTTCCCTTTTGTGCTTTTTTGTTTTTAACTATTTTTGTATTTAGTGCACTATTTTTTTAAAAAGTGTGTTTCATTCCTACATATAAAAAAAATAAAATAATTCTTGTTGCATACCGATGATTAGCAAATATTTTGCATATGAGGCCTGCATTGACGTATCATGGATATCATTGTTGCTATTGCTATATCTATAATAGGCCAAATTATTATGACAACATTAATTCATTATATTATATATCCACTTTATATATACCCATTGATATTATTTAAATCTAAACTTAAGGAATGATACACCCCCTTTTTTAATATATTACCAGCGTTTTATCCTGAATTTGATTAGATTTTCCCAATTTCCCTATTAAAACTCTCTCCTTATGTGTAGTAATAATTATAATATTGCTAAATATCCATGATAAAAAACAATATGTTAGGGATAATAACTTGCTCCTTGAGGTATTATTGCATCAATCTCACTTAGTTATTAAGATTATAGACTTGTGTTGAACTGTTGTACTAGTTTACCCTATATTCTAATATTCCTAATATTCTTTGTGTTTTTCAATGAGCCCATATTACTGAATTTTTTTTTTTCAATTAATACATTTTTCAGAAATATCTAACTGGTTTATTTAAACTGGCTGAAAAATGGTACACATATATACTATATGTTAAATTGTATTGCTACTTATGCAGCTAGCTGATTTTTTTTTTTATATTTTGCCATGCGAAACCTTAAGGAGCAAGTTAGTAAACAAAAAAAGGCTCTAGTGCCTACAAAAGTAGAGCACTATTCGTTTATGACACGTTTTAGCTTTATCTAAGAATGCTTTTCTTTCCTGTGCAAACCAAGACAGTCTTAAAGGACCACGGAACTGTTATATTTATCACATGTCCTAATAAAGAACTAACACTGATAGTAGACCAGCAGCCCTATTAAAATTTGAAGCCCGTATCGTAATCGGAAAGCCCGCAAGGGCTGCGGGCTTGAAATTCGGCTGCGTTACAGAGCTATTAAATTCCACCATGCCATGAGTTACAGGCCAGAGACGCAAACCCGTAAACCATTTTTTCACACGCTGGATGTGCGCCCGTGAACATGTTTAATTAGTCAAACCCTAAGTTACGGGTTTAGAGGTAGTCAATGGCAAATTAGATCGGCATTGTTACGTTACTGATAAAGGGAGGTTAGATTTTAAAGCCTTACGGGCTTCAATTACGACTTGCGATCGCACCCGCATTCCAGAAATAATGCATTATTAATAAATCAGTTAATATTATATTCTAGTCCTTGCGAGTTCCATTATATGTATTAACACATTAATGGCTGGGATCGATATAACACGTAAATTAAAACATTAAAAAAGGTATTTTATATTGCAGATTTGCGAGCTTGAGAATGTTGTGCTATTAATTTTAATACCAAACATCACTTTCTCTTTTAATATAAGTACTGTAGTGTGTGTATATTTGCATTTACAGTGCTACAGATAGGACTTTAACCTCCTTGTGGGTCCTCTCTAGTACTCGTTGGCTTTTTGGCTCTGTTTGCTGGTTACGGGTTTGAACACCAGTGAATTTGTTGCAATTTAATAGCGTGATTGGAATGTAATAGTTACGAGCTTGACAGATTAAATGTCTTGCGGGCGCGCAATTCAAATTTCCACGTCCCGTAGCCTTTTCTCGTCCTTATCCCGCAAGTCGTTGGCAGGTTGCTTTACAGGATCAATTTAATAGCCACAAGTCTTGCTGGCTAAGTTACGGCTACGATTTTACACGTTGAGGGAATTTAATAGTGCTGCAAATGTTTAGAAGTTTACTTTTAACTAATACAGCTTTTAGTTTTATTCACCACCCTTGGCATTTTTCGTGTTTTTTTCCCTCAACTCTGACCAGTTTCCCAGTCCCGGCTGCTGAAAAATATCCCCACAGCATGATGCTGCCACCACCATGTTTCACTGTGGGAATGGTGTTCTTTGGGTGATGTGATGTGTTGGGTTTCCGCCAGACATAGCGTTTTCTTTGATGGCCGAAAACTTCAATTTTAGTGTCATCAGACCAGAGCACCTTCCTCCATTTTGTTTTTTGCTGAAAGTAATGGCTTTCTTCATGCCACTCTGCCATAAAGCCCAACTCTATGGAGCGTACGGCTTATTGTCGTCCTATGTACAGATACTTCAGTCTCTGCTGTGGAACTCTGCAGCTCCTCCAGGGTTACCTTAGGACTCTGTGCTGCCTCTATGATTATACCCTCCTTGCCCGGTCCGTGAGGTTTGGTGGGCGGCCGTCTCTTGGCAGGTTTGCTGTTGTGCCATGTTTTTTTTCCATTTGGTTATGATAGATTTGATGGTGCTCCTGGGGATCATCAAAGATTTGGATATTTTTTTATAACCTAACCCTGACTTGAACTTCTCAAGAACATTGTCCCTTACTTGTATGAAGAGTTCCTTGGTCTTCATGGCAGTGTGTGGTTAGTGGTGCCTCTTGCTTAGGTGTTGCATTTCCTGGGGCGTTTCAAAAAAGGTGTGTATATGTAATGACAGATCATGTGACATTTAGATTGCACACAGGTGAACATCATTTCACTAATTATGTGACTTCTGAAGGTAATTGGTTGCACCAGAGCTTTTTATGGGGTTCATAACAAAGGGGGTGAATACATATGCACATGCCAATTTTCTGTTTTCTATTTCTAAAAAATAGTTTTATGTATATATTTTTCTCATTTCACTTCACCAACTTAGACTATTGTGTTCTGATCCATCACATAAAATTCAGATTAACAAAACATTGAACTTAAGGCTGTAATGTAACAATATAGGTAAATAGTCAAGGGGGGTGAATACTTTTGCCAGGCACTGTATGTTGCCCTTTTTTCTAACAGGATTAGACACCTGGAAGGAAAGGCAGGATCTATGCATTCAGATAAGATGTGTCCAGGTTCATTTGAAAGACTAATTCAACAAGGTGGCACCTGACAACAGTACTGCATAGAGAGTAAGCGCTGATAGGATAACTCTCCCCCTTATGTTATAGGCAGACTAGATATCTAAGATGTAAGTTACCCTGACACAAGTTAATGTGTAAAATCAAATATCTTTTTGTAAAAATGCTTTTATTCTCATTGGTTGCTGTTAATATTGTTAGTTACACACTTCATAAATGGCACTTAAGGATCAGGTTAGCTATGCTTCATATAGAAGGTCGGGATTTAAAAAAATAATGGATCCTTGAAAAAAAAAAATTCCAAACTATGTAAAGAATAACATTTGTTGAGTTTTATCTGATTTGCTGCATTGCTGTCAAGTCTGCATAAGAGTTAAAATAAACAATTTACATTGCACAAATTATATTTAAATAATGTAAGATAAAAGAAGTAAAATTATAACTCACTCTTTGTATTTCACTGTATACCGTACTTCACCAGAAATGTTAAGTGGTAACCACTTTACAACATTGTGCATGTTTATGGATGAGAAGTGTACATTTCCAGGCTTAGGTATCGTGCAGATAGATTTGGCTAAAAAGTGATAAAAATAAAATCATAAACAGGCAGGCAAGTTAGAATAAATTTGTATACTGATATAAAACTAACGACAATTATTTGTTTCACATAATAAGCAAAAACAGATAGCTTTCATGTTTTATATGAGGACATATATTTTTGGGACACATTTGTATTCTGATTTAAAATATGTGTTGTGAAAACAAGATGAAATTAAAACAATGACCAGTAAGCTAAAAACTTTCCAGTGTTATAAGTTGGTTCACTGAGGCTACTATGCTCTTCTCTATGGGAAATGTCCCATCACAGCCTCAGGAAACCACTTTGCACTGCTATACTGTATATGATCTAAAGTGAACAAAATGGCATAAATGAGTGGAACATACCTCTGGCTGCCTCATCAACGTACCTATGTAATATGGAACCATACTACTTTAATTACTTCAAAATATGGTGCATATTTTGTTTCCTTTTTTATACACAGATAACAATATATTGATAATTCCCAGATAGGAATCATGATACTGCATTCTGAATATTGCACCTATAATGGGCACCTATAAACAATACTCTGTCTCTTATAGATATAAATCTAGACATATATCACAAGTATTTATTTTATTGATTAAAATTAACACTATAAGCAGATAAAGTGATATTGTAGAAATCATTTAATATTTTTCCTTCTCGTTTTTGTATCCTTATATAAGCCCACACTCAACCCAACCACATGTCATTATTCTAACTCCAAACCCCAAACTTTACCATCCCCCTTTCCAATGTGTGGAGCAATTTTTAGTCATGCTGCTCAAATCTTAACTGTGATATATAAATATTGAAGTCAAATAATGGGGTTCAAGGCATTATTTGAGGCTGCAATTACCCTGTGAGCATTTCTATTTTCAAAGGACACAAATGACATTCAGTGGGGGGAAAAAGTATTTGATCCCCTGCTGATTTTGAACGTTTGTCCACTGACAAAGAAATGATCAGTCTATAATTTTAATGGTAGGTGTATTTTAACAGTGAGAGACAGAATAACAACCCCCCCCCCCCCCCCCAAGAAAAACGCATGTCAAAAAAGTTATAAAGTAAATTGCAGGTCAATGAGGGAAATAAGTATTTGACCCCTTTGACTTAGTAACAGGTGGCACCTGGTGGCAAAACCCTTGTTGGTAATCACAGAGGTCAGACATTTCTTGTAGTTGGCCACCAGGTTTGCACTCATCTCAGGAGGGATTTTGTCCCACTCCTCTTTGCAGATTGAGGCTGATGTTTGGCAACTCGAACCTTCAGCTCTCTCCACAGATTTTCTATGGGATTAAGGTCTGGAGACTGGCTAGGCCACTCCAGGACCCTAATGTGCTTTTTCTTGAGCCACTCCTTTGTTGCCTTGGCTGTGTGTTTTGGGTCATCGTCATGCTGGAATACCCATCCACGACCCATTTTAAATGCCCTGCCTGAGGGAAGGAGGTTCTCACCCAAGATTTGATGGTACATGGCCCTGTCCATCGTCCCTTTGATGCGTGCAGTTGTCCTGTCCCCTAGCAAAAAACACCCCCAAAGCATAATGTTTCAGCCTCCATGTTTGACAAGTGGGGATAGTGTTCTTGGGGTCATAGGCAGCATTCCTCCTCCTCCAGTTGAGTTGATGTCAAAAAGCTCAATTTTGGTCTCATCTGACCACTACACTTTCACCCAGTTCTCCACTGAATCATTCAGATTATCACTGGCAAACTTCAGACGGGCCTGTACATGTGCTTTCTTGAGCAGTGGGATCTTGCGGGCGCTGCAGGATTTCAATCCTTCAAGGCGTAGTGTGTTACCAATTGTTTTCTTGGTGACTATGGTCCCGGCTGCCTTGAGATCATTCCTCACCGTTCTCATGATCACTGAAAATCCACAAGGTAAGATCTTGCTTGGAGCACCAGACCGAGGGAGACTGAAAGTGTTTTTGTGTTTCTTCCATTTGCGAATAATTGCACCAACTGTTGTCACTGCTTGGCGATGGTCTTGTAGCCCATTCCAGCCTTGTGTAGGTCTACAATCTTGTCCTTGACATCCTTAGACAGCTCTTTGGTCTTGGCCATGGTGGAGAGTTTGGAATCTGATTGATTGCTTTTGTGGACAGGTGTCTTTTATACAGGTAAAAAGCTGAGATTAGGAGCACTCCCTTTAAGAGTGTTCCTAATCTCAGCTCGTTACCTGTATAAAAGACACCTAGGAGCCAGAAATCTTGCTGATCGATAGTGGATCAAATACTTATTTCCCTTGCTGACATGCAAATCAATTTATAATTTTTTTGACATGCGGTTTTCTGATCATTTCTTTGTCAGTGGATAAATGTTCAAAATCAGCAGGGGATCAAATACTTTCCCCCCCACTGTAGGACAGGCAGGCAAAAGGAGGGGTTAGGGCTATGAAACTCAATAAATATGACTCAGATGCACAGATAACGCATCAGTAGAGATTTAGAGACACATGAGGGGGTAACATAGGCACAGCTGTTTTGTCAGGACAATTAAGTCAGGCACTGCTGTAGAACTTAATGGCAAATGAAAGGCAACAAGCTGGACACTCATATGTTGACCAAATACTTCCCTTGTACCTCATCATCCTCAATCACAATTATTAAAGTAAAAAGGTAAGATTCCTTTTTCATCACATGAGGGATTGTGGTGGACCCTCAGTTTATTATTATGTGGATTGAATATGGTCACAGGATCGCCAGTTTGACAAGTCCGACTTAAACACACAATAACAATAACATGTTCACTAATATGTTGATTCAGGATAATAAATGATTCTCTCACAGTTTTCCCCAATAGCTTAATGGTAGCAACATCTATGTATGCAGTTTGAGTAACTATAAGAAACATGAAACTGAATAGGTCCTGGAAAAAAGGCGCAATAATTAATCACCCATCCTCAAGTAAAACACCTAATACAATGGAAACACGTTTAATGGCTAGCAAGATCATTTAGTTGCAGACCTGAATAGCTCAACTACCCACCTGCCTGTCAGCTCCTATCTTGAAAAAGATGCTGCCCGATAGGGAGCTTTCACCTTTTTGCTGTTTAGTTTTAATTTCAAGAGCATGAAGTTAATTTATTAAATCTGCACAAGCGCAGATAAAAAAAACATCATGTTAACTGCAGCCAAATGCAAATGGGGTAGGCAGACATCGGTCACCTTGGTGTGATATACTGTAGACTGGGATTTATTTCTGCCAAGGACAGAACTATGCTATAGTGTTGTTATAGTGGCAAGAACCTCACCCACTATATCTGCAGTTATATCTTATCCTGGAAATAACAATAAGACATGCCTAAAGAAAAAGTTATATTTTACTATACCATTCGTTTTGTTTTTGTGGTATTAAAAAAAACATTGAAACAGGAAGTATGCAAAGAGAACGTTTTAGTAATGAATCTGTGGTTTTTCGATAGACATTGTATTTCTTCTTCCTTCTGCTTTGATGTGTTTATACAACACCTCACCTGAATTTTCACTGCCAAGGCAAACCACAGTAGCTCTTTGTAGTAGGACAGTTCCGTTATATCTGGATTGTTTTTTCACAAACAGCACAAGTAGTGCTAAAAATAGGTAATACAAGTAATAGTTTTATCTGGTGAGTGGAAAATTTACCTTTAAATATTTTTTCATTTTTCTCTAATACATCTATGGAAACCACAGATGAAGAAAAAATAGCAAGGGGTACTAGGACTTCCAATATCAAAAGGGCCAGAGGAAAAAGTGTAGTCAGACAAAGCAGGGTCAGGGCAAGCAAAGCAGGTTCATTTGCAAAAGACAATTGGGTACACAAGCAGATATTCAGAATCCCAAAACAACCTGTTGTCAAAGGAAGCCAGAGAGTCAAAGATATCCAAATATCACAGCCAAAGGGTCAGAACCAAGAACTCAAGCAGATTTCAAAAGCATGTTAAGCTGCTAGCACAAGGCCAAATCAACGGAGCAAGTTGGTACAGAGGCATAGGTACAGTGTCTCAGTAAAAATAATAGCTGGCAGGCATTACTGAAACTCTGTAACTGCTCTAGATTATCATTAAATCGTCTAGAAGGGGAACTTGAAATTCTGCATGTAGTCCCTCAGGTAAAGCCGCAGTAGTGGCTTGTGGGAAAACTGGAAGAGTAGCAGAGGTTGCTTGAATCTAACAAAAGTAAGTCTGTAGATAGTGGATGTGCAGGTGCCTCAATCTACTTGGTGCATTCTGATGCATTCTGATACTTTTAAGCCTTTGATTAAGCCGTGGTCGTGGCCAAGCGATCAATTAGAACCGTCAGGTCCATATCATTTCACAGAGACTATTATTTACTAGCTAGTTACTTATTGTGTTGGTCTAATTGGGACCATTCTGCATTTTGAGATCAGGCTTTATTTGTATTCCGCTTTTAACTGTATGTGTGCTGTATATATTTTAACTGTTTTTTTTTTATAGAGACCCTGTTCAGGTAGTTGTTTGTTTTTCAACTACCTGATGTTTGCTTATGGTTGCTCAGGATTTTACTAGATGCAGGGAACCACAGTCAGATTGTGGGGCACACCATAGCCCCTGAGTTAGAAGGTTTCAGACTGAGACACAGGGTCGGTGGTCCATACTATTGTTGTCATTTGTGGAGGTCACATAGTGACTGAATTCAATTATTTGCAATAACCTGTGTATATATAAATATATATGTCTCATTTTACTAAAGGGACCCAAGTCAGATTGTGGGGCACACCTCAGCCCCCTGAGATAGGAGGTCTCTGAAATGAGACATACGTCTCTAGTCTAATACATTTATGATGGTGTTTTAAAAAGGGTGCATTCTGTTTAGTTTTTTGGAATGATCTTTTGAACCACATTATTGAGTATTTGGTTTTACAACCTAACCTTTATCTATTCCATATACTCTTAGTTTGGCAATATATGTGCCCTTTACCATTGCTTTAAATAGGTGTTACTTTGCAGTTGGATGTTTTGTTAAGAAATCAACATAATGTACCCCACCTACACAATTATCAGACAACTGTTGTTTTTAAGCGCTGTGGTTTTTCTATTTATATTCATGAATAAAGCTTCCTGTTTATTTGTATTTAATATATGTTAATTTAGTGTCAAGCACTGGGACCACAAAAATGTCTGTTTTGCTACATTTTTTGTGAATACGGTCTAATGAGGGTGTGGAATTATAAACTAGAAATTCCACACTCCCATTGTGAAGATAGAAACTTTTTGTATATTCAAAGTCTTCGCTCACGTCAGAAAGTTTATCAGCAGAAATCAAAATGGTATATTTCACAGCAGCATAATTGCATATAAAAAGGTATTTGATTAGAGGATGTAGTAGTATTTTAACATTCTATATAGTAACAAAACTTTTGATTTAGTCTATATTTTAGTCTTTCAAGTTCCACCTTTCACAGCTCCTCAGATCTCTATATTTTGTGAATTGTCAATTGATCCAGAAGGAGGCAAACAGCAAAACCTTCCCAATTGTCTCATTAGGGTGAAGACAATCCTTCTTTATAAAAAAAAACTGGCAATTGGATTGGATGATCAATATTCTACTTTTTCTAGTTTACTGATTTAACTTTGAATGCATGCATCTTATCTATTTATAAAATTAACTATTGAACCTGTTAAATGTAAACTGTACACTTCTTGGCAAGAAAAGTTCACTTGTCTAAGCCTTATATTGTACCAATCTGTATTATATATCAGTTTAAACAATGTTTTGTCTGCTGTTGTTTTATATACATGTGCAGATATGTACATTGATGTATCCTTTAGTTTGTACAATAGCTTATTATATAACCCGGTCTCCTAACCGTTGCAAATTTGAGATAGACAACATTGACTGAGATGCCGTGATCCAGGTTTCTACTTACCTCTGCATAAAAACTAATTAGATTTGTTTCACATGAGCTATCCCTGATAAATCCATGTCAACCCTTACTTATTTACTTGTCCACATGGATAAATCCCTGAAAACAATCCATTACCAAACCTCCTAAGAGCTTCCCCACTTTTAAAGGTTAGACTTACTAGTATATAATTCCCTGGATTTCCTCTAATTAAAAGTACCACACCTGTTTGTGATAAATTAGAGATAATGGATTGAGTATTACAGAACATTGTTCTCATGGTATTCTTGGTTATATTACATATGGACCCATTGCTTTATTACATTTATTTTGGGATTTCTTGAGTTAACCAGTTCTGTAATGGTATTGCTGACCTATTTTGTTGCAATGCCTCTTCCACTGATACTTCTCTGTTGTACACAGAAGAAAGTTTATTTAGCTTCTCTGCCTTCTCCTGGTTATTGATTCATCTGCCTGTCTCACATTTTAAGGTTCCAATATTTACTGTTCTAAATCTTTTCTATTTATATATTTTAAAAAAATGTTTTAGTGTTAGTTTTACTTTCCTTAGAAATGAGCCTTTAATTTTCTATTTTAGCCTAATTGTTGTTTTTTTTTGTGGGGGAAACTTACGATATCCATTTTATGCACATAATTCTGCCTCTGTTCCATCCTCCTTCTATAAATTATATGTCTGCTTGTTCTTCCTTTTCTTGTATTTTAGATAATTATTAAGACTCACATGTTGTGCTTTATGTCTTTTTAATTTTATTTCCAGAAGGTATGTACTGATATTTATGATTATTAAGCAGTGACTTACATTTTCTCCATTTATCATTTTTTCCCCCTATAAATGCTTTGTCCCAGTCTAATGCCCTAAGACAATTCTGATTTGTCCTTTTAAAATGAAGAGCCTTTGTTGACCTTCTATAACACTGCTTTTGAATGTTAATTTCAAACAAGTCAATTTGCCAACCTTCCCCAACTTCAACATTTGATGTTATATGAATATTATTCAAGATGACTATATTTATGTCCTCATTTATAGAAGGCTCTTCAGTGTTCTCTCCCCAGAAATCTTGACCAGTCAGGAGTCATGAAGGAGTAGCTGGGTGGCATGAAGGAGGAGCTGAGTGGCATGATGGAGTAGCTGGGTGAGTATATGGTTCTACAATGTGTGTCTATGTGTTATTTGTTTTTCAATCCGGGTGGGTGGAGCGCCCTCCTAAATTGGGCTGGGGAGGACACTGCTCATGTATAACTTGGGCCAGTAATGATCTCTAAGTGTATTCAAAGCCTGCTCTCCCATTATTATAACTTGATCATGCTTTGCTGATTTTCCAACCTGCCATAGCAACTGTGTCTCCTCACTTATAATTGCACGTTTATAGCACGTCCCTATCAAAATTTGGGGGGGATTTATACCTATTACTATTTATTTCTACATTATCAAACTATCCATTATGCCTACATTCAATTATTGTTCTTCAAATTATTTAAATGAGTATGGTTTAACTATATGACTATAGTGCTTAAGAACATAGATAGACCTCTCTTTTCAAAGGAACTGATACTGCAGGTACTTCCTAAAAATGTCTCAAAGTTGACATGCAACTCATTTAAGGTACTATTGAGACAGATAGTCAACTCTGCCAGCAAGTGAAGACCTTCTGACATGAAAGCTATTGGGTGCATTGCTGCCTTCTGAACACATCAGGTGCTTAAAAAATAAATAAATAACTGGAATACTTTTTTGTATAGGGCCTCTCCTTTACACAGGCCTCTTTTCTAATCTTCACTGGTTATTGCTTTATTGCAGCAGCTTGAAACATATTAATTGGTGAGTGGGAAGATGTGCTAGGAAACCCTGTAAATGGAAAACTTATCAAGAGAAAATGAGAACATTGCACCCATTCCTTCCGCTATTTATGATATGTGCAGATAATCCTGTCATTATTTTCAGCTTATCATTATGTTTTAACAAACTTATATTACTATTTGTTCACCTTATTAAACCAAATAAATAGATCAAAGATACTTTAATTTAGACCTTTGCTCTATCAGAAACAATCATGAAATATGTGTGTGGATAGTTTTACATGGGACTCTACAGAATAAATCAGGTATAAACAAGGTAAGCCGTTATTGCCCTTGTTAATGAACCTCTGGTCATGAATTTAATTTATACTGTATTTTGAAAAACTACACTTCAAAATATGCAAATTTTTAGTATGCGTAATCAACCAATCTGTTTCTTCTGTTTTACTCTAAGAGATGGGAGGAGACTATGAGTGCGCAGGAATGGGAATAGGGCATCTACAACTATCAGTGAATTCATTAGGTCGAATGGAATGCTCACAAGTTTACAAGGACACACCCTCCAGAGAAATGGTCAGTTGAAAACAAATAGATGCCTGCTATAATGAATCATATACATATGTAAAGGATGTGTTTATTGTTTTTGCTTTCTAAAAAATAGCAGTATCATGTTTAGCAGTGCAAAGAACCATATACAAAAATATCACATTTGACCACTGTGGTATTTAGATGCCAGAAATGATAGGGGTATTGATGCTTTGTCTCTTCACTCATTATGTATTTTAACAGATTATTTTGAACCCTAGGATTTTACAATGTTCTTTTCCATATTCCATGAAGAAGTTGCATTGAGTGATGTGATAAAACTTGAACAAGCACTTCATAATTTGCATTGATATATTAATGACAAGCACTTATTTACTGCACTACTAACTGCTTTATTGTTCCTTGATATATGAGGACCTGCAAATTGATTATCTGTGTATATTTTACATATATTGTATTCACTTAATAGTATATTTTGCTAACATGCCCTATGCACTTTATAGGTATTCACCAGCTATTCATGATTCCTTTTTGTTTTTGTATATAATATCACCATATAGTTGGTCTCTATACAGAATTTAGCACCTTAACTAAGTAGCACTTTTATATAATTAACAGCTAATAATCAAACCGTTATAGTATAATAAGCACTGAATAATATATTATATATATATATATATATATATATATATATATATATATATACACACACAGTGGATATAAAAAGTCTACACCTCCTGTTAAAATGTCAGGATTCTGTGCTGTAAAAAAATGAGACAAAGATAAATCATTTCAGAACTTTTTCCACCTTTAATGTGACCTATAAACTGTACAACTCTATTGAAAAACAAACTGAAATCTTTTAGGTAGAGGGAAGAAAAAAGATAAAAATAAAATAATATGGTTGCATAAGTATGCACACCCTTAAACTAATACTTTGTTGAAGACCCTTTTGATTTTATTACAGCACTATTACACCACTTTTGGGGTATGAGTCTATCTGCATGGCACATTTTGACTTGGCAAGATTTGCCCACTCTTCTTTGCAAAAACACAACAAAACTGTCAGATTGCGAAGGCATCTCCTGTGCACAGCCCTCTTCAGATCACCCCACAGATTTTCAATCGGATTCAGGTCTGGGCTCTGGCTGGGCCATTCTTTAATCTTCTTCTGGTGAAGCCATTCCTTTGTTGATTTGGATGTATGCTTTGGGTCGTTGTCATGCTGAAAGATGAAGTTCCTCTTCATGTTCAGCTTTCTAGCAGAAGCCTGAAGGTTTTGTGCCAATATTGACTGGTATTTGGAACTGTTCATAATTCCCTCTATCTTAACTAAGGCCCCAGTTCCAGCTGAAGAAAAACAGCCCCAAAGCATGATGCTGCCACCACCATGCTTCACTGTGGGTATGGTGTTCTTTTGGTGATGTGCAGTGTTGTTTTTGCAACAAACATATCTTTTGGAATGATGGCCAAAAAGTTCAACCTTGGCTTCATCAGACCATAACACCTTTTCTCACATGCTTTTGGGAGACTTCAGATGTGTTTTTGAAAAATGTAGCCTGGCTTGGAAGTTTTTCTTTGTAAGAAAAGGCTTTCGTCTTGCCACTCTACCCCATAGCCCAGACATATGAAGAATACAGGAGATTGTTGTCACATGTACCACACAGCCAAGAATTGCCAGATATTCCTGCAGCTCCTTTAATGTTGCTGTAGGACTCTTGGTAGCCTCCCAGACCAGTGTTCTTCTTGTCTTCTCATCAATTTTGGAGGGAGCTCCAGTTCTTGGTAATGTCAATGTTGTGCCATATTTTCTCCACTTGATGATGACTTTCTTCACTGTGTTCCATGGTATATCTAATGCGTTGGAAATTATTTTGTACCCTTCTCCTGACTGACACCTTTTAACAATGAGATCCCACTGATGCTTTGGAAACTCTCTGTGGACCATGACTTTTGCTGTGGGATGAGACTAAGAACATTTCAGGAAAGACCAACTAGAGCAGCTGAACTTTATTTGGGGTTCATCAGAGGCACTTTAAATAAGGCAGGTGTATGCTGACTCCTATTTAACATGATTTGGAATGTGATTGCTTAATTCTGAACACAGCTACATCCCCAGTTATTAGAGGGTGTGCAGACTTATGCAACCAAAAGATTTCAGTTTGTTTTTTAATTGAGTTGTACAGTTTATAGGTCACATTAAAGGTGGAAAAAGTTCTGAAATGATTTATCTTTGTCTCATTTTTTTACAGCACAGAAACCTGACATTTTAACAGGGGTGTGTAGACTTTTTATATCCACTATATAGTAAATAAAAAGTACATCTGTGTTCACATTTGAATGTCAAAAGCAAGTTAAAAAACCTGCTTCCAGCTCAGAGTTCTGAGAGTAACAGTTATTACACTGCATTCTGGGAAGTTGAGCTGGGACACACAAATGTGGCCACAAATGCCTTGCTCTTATCACATATAATAGTTGTCAAACTGCGAATCGTTGTCAAGCTTTGCGAGCATGCGAAAGCAAGCCCGCAGAACTGCGGCCCTCGCAAAGCGAGGGGCCACATTTGCGGAGGTGGAGGCTCCAATGTCCTCAAATTGACAATACAAGGTCACAAAAATACGAACTTAACGGCCGAAACGCGTACAGCAAAAAACACAAAAAACAATGAAAATTAAAAAAAATACAAAAACATCACACACAGCACGCAGGGACAGCCAGGACCTCTGGGGGTGAGGTTGCACACAAAAGAAAGTAGTTTCGACACTTAAAAATCAACTAAGCGAGAGAAAAAATGGCGGCGGAAAAAAATGGAAACGAGGCTCTTCGACCCCAAAGCGCATAAAACACTGACAAAGACGTAGAACTTTTAATTACGACCCGCGAAACGTAGAAAAAAATAATATGAGGTCACAAAAATACGAGGTTCACGGACAAAATTAGTACATTCAAAAACAACACAGAACAATACAAAATACAACAAAAATAAAAACACACACACAGAATGGGGGGACAGCCAGGACATCTGCCAGTAAGGGTACATGCTATTTAAAGTCCAATTTAGCGGGTTTCCTTATTTATACGATTTTATATGTATTTATCAAGATAGATTTAATAAAGATTTACTAAATATTTTTTTAACCGATCTACAGTGCCTAGCAAAAGTATTCACCCCCTTGACCTTTTACCTATTTTGTTACATTACAGCCTTAAATTCAATGTTTTGTTAATCTGAATATTATGTGATGGATCAGAACACAATAGTCTAAGTTGGTCAAGGGAAATGAGAAAACTATATACATAAAACTAGTTTTTAGAAATAGAAAACTGAAAATTGGCATGTGCGTATGTATTCACCTCCTTTGTTATGAACCCCATAAAAAGCTCTGGTGCAACCAATAACCTTTAGAAGTCACATAATTAGTGAAATGATGTCCACCTGTGTGCAATCTAAGCGTCACATGATCTGTCATTACATACACACACCTTTTTTGAAAGGCGGTAGAAGCTGCAACACCTAAGCAAGAAACACCACTAACCAAACACTGCCATGAAGACCAAGGAACTCTCCAAACAAGGGACAATGTTGTTGAGAAGTTCAAGTCAGGGTTAGGTTATAAAAAAATATCTAAATCTTTGATGATCCCCAGGAGCACCATCAAATCTTTCATAACCAAATGGAAAGAACATGGCACCACAGCAAACCTGCCAAGAGATGTCCGCCCACCAAAAACTCACAAACCGGGCAAGGAGGGCATTACAGAGACCTAAGGTAACCCTGGAGGAGCTGCAGAGTTCCACAGCAGAGACTGGAGTATGTGTACATAGGACGACAATAAGCCGTACGCTCCATAGAGTTGGGCTTTATGGCAGAGTGGCCAGAAGAAAGCCATTACTTTTGGCAAAAAACAAATTGGCTCGTTCTGAGTTTGCGAAAAGGCATGTGGGAATCTCCCAAAATGTATGGAGGAAGGTGATCTGGTCTGATGAAAACTACAATTTAACTTTTCGGCCATCAAAGAAAACGCTATGTCTGGCACAAACCCAACATATCACATCACCCAAAGAACACCATCCCCACCATGAAACATGGTGGTGGCAGCATCATGCTGTGGGGATGTTTTTCAGCAGCCGGGACTGGGAAACTGGTCAGAGTTGAGAAAGATCGGGATGGTGCTAAATACAGGGATATTCTTGAGCAAAACCTGTACCACTCTGTATGTGATTTGAAGCTAGGACGGAGGTTCACCTTCCAGCAGGACAATGACCCCAAACACACTGCTAAAGCAACACTTGAGTGGTTTAAGGGGAAACATGTAAATGTGTTGGAATGGCCTAGTCAAAGCCCAGATTGCAATCCAATAGAAAATCTGTGGTCAGACTTAAAGGTTGCTGTTCACAAGCGCAAACCATACAACTTGAAGGAGCTGGAGCAGTTTTGCGAGGAGGAATGGGCAAAAATCCCAGAGGTAAAATGTGGCAAGCTCATAGAGACTTATCCAAAGCGACTTGGAGCTGTGATTGCCGTAAAAGGTGGCTCTACAAAATATTGACTTTAGGGGGGTGAATAGTTATGCACATTGACTTTTTAAGTTACTTTGTCCTATTTGTTGTTTGCTTCACAATAAAAAAATAAATACAAAAATCTTCAAAGTCGTGGGCATGTTCTGTAAATTAAATGATGCAAATCCTCAAACAATCCATGTTAATTCCAGGTTGTGAGGCAACAAAACACGAAAAAATAGGAAATAAAAGTGAAATAACCTAGCGGATCTGCTAAGAAAAAATAAGTAAAGAAATTCAAGAATATCTTGGATATACAGTACATAAAGCTGTGCAGATGGTTAACAAAGATAAAGTCTACATATACACATTGTATGATCAATTCTGATTATTTGGCATACTGCCAACAGGGGTAGTAACCTTTAAAAAACAACAACAACTTCTCATACAGTGGTTATTTAACCCTTTCAGTGCCAGGGGTTCTGAACATTTTCATGACCAAGGAGTCCAGAAACATGTAAAATTTTTTGCTTTGTATCTGTTTGTACATGGTTCCTGCCAGCTTATTTGTATTTACCTATGAAAATTATAAAGCTCATTTTCACTAGACATGCTTTCTAGTAGTATATTTGTTATTGCACTTATACGTAAAATGGGACATAAAAAATATAATGGTAGTAATTATAATAAAAAAAGAAAACTGTTTTTTTTTTCATTTGACACTTTCTACTTTTACTAAAACCAGTACAATGCATAAACGTTTAGCTAATAACAAAACCCTTGGAGTGCACTGATAAATTACATTACATTTATTTCTGACTAAGACAGGTCATTAAATTACAAGATTACAGTAGGTTCTTCTGGACTTGATAAGCATGTTATATACACCCAGTCACTAAAAAAGTATATGACTGTAAATCAACATAAGCCTATAAAAGAATAGATTATCTGAAAGTACAGACTCTATATTAAAAAATTCCAAACATGCATCATTTCCTTAAAACACACAATCACTAGTATGTTCCAATTTTTTGTTTTTCTTAAATTACCAGAATATTATGAAGATATCTCCCCCCATTTGATTTCCCATCATCCCTATCTCCTCCCATCGTTCTCCATATCCGCCTCTACATTATGCTCTCTCTTTCCCTCACCTCTCCTGCTCTTTCTCCTTCCACCTCATTTCTTCTTCTCTTTTACCCTCAACACCAACCCTCTCCTCCCCCACCCACTTAATTCCACCCTCGCCATTCACTCACACCATATATCCTGCACTCTCCTCCCTCTTTTTCTTCCCCTTGTCCTCTCTCATCCTATGCCACCTTTCCCCATTCTACACATCTCTCCTGTTCTCACCTCATCTCCCACACTCATCCCCTTTTCCCATTCATTCCCTCTCCTCCCTTTCTCTTCCCCTCATCTTCCTCTCTTCCTCATCTCCCCGCTGCCTCCCTCTCATATCCCTCCTGCATCTCACTCCTTTCATCACCCCCTCTCTCCCTTATATCTCCTGCTCTATCCAATGCATATTTTCCCTCACTCTCTTCTCCATATCTAACCTTCTTTCTTTCTATCATCTCTACTCCTTTCTCCCCCTCATATCTCACCCTCTCTCTCTCTCTCCGCCTCATATCTTCCGTCTCTCTCTCCCCCTCATATCTCTCTTCTCCACCATCATATCTCCTCCCTCCCCCATATCTCTCTTCTCCCCATCACATCGTCTCCCTCTCTCTCCTCATCATATCTCCCCTCTTTCTTCCTTCATATCCCCTCTTCCCGCACTTTCTTCTTTTCATATATTATTATAATTAGTATCCTTTATTTATAACGCGCCAACATATTCCGCAGCGCAATAAACGGTAGGTACAAGTATAAACAATAACCCACAATGAAAAATAATGGAAGACCCTGTTATTGAGCTCTCAATCAGATATACACAGTGCTTTCCCTAAAGCACCTAACAAGATTGAAACTCGCAAACTTACATATATTATCTCTCTGTCCCCTTTTTATATCTCCCATGCTCTCTCCCCCTCATAACTTTTCTCTCCCCCTCATATCTTTACTTTGTCTCGACCTTATCTCCTCAAATCTGTCATATTTCCACCCTTTACCTCATATTTATCCCCCCTATCTCTCCCAAATACCTCCTCCCTCTCGCCCCCTCTCTCTGTCTTCAGAATGTTGTCACTTTACCAGAAATGTGTTGTTACACATCAGCATGGAATGACAGGAATCTAATGCATCTGATTCACTTTTCTGGGAAGTACTCCGTTTGACCCGCTTTAGGGCAAATAGTTAATTTAAGTATTTTGTAATCATGAAAATGGATCATTCAATGTTAGGATATTGAAGTAAATAAATTTTACGGGAGGGGGAGGGAAAGAGACACAGGAGAGGGGAGAAGAGACACGGGGTGGAGAGACACGGGGGGAAAGAGACACAGGGTGACTCGAGTATAAGCCGAGGGGGCCCTTTTCAGCCTTAAAAAAAGGGCTGAAAAACTTGGCTTATACTCAAGTATATACGGTAACTATTTGGCAATGTTGGATACTGAATGAAATCAAAATGTAAAAACGTATACTTTTTATTTATTTATATTATTTAAAAATTATGATAGCAGAGTTTGCATAAAAATGACAAAATATTGCTAATCCAAATTGGCAGACTATATTTTTCACAATGTTGTTTGCCTAAGAAAATCCAATCTAAATCAAGTTGTAAGCCATAAAAGCTAACAGAACAAAATAAAACACTTAAATGTTTGTGAATTATGTAATAAACTAATTACATTGCCATTAATTACATTGCCATCAGTGGAAGCACATAAAAGGATTTTAAGAGAACATATTTACATGAGCAGACTATGGTTGTACCTGAGTGTTTATGTTTTCCATGGATTCTGTTGTCTTGTCATCTGAGGGGGTTTGTTCTATTCATTTTTTGTTATCTAGTTCGTAGTGGAAGGAAGGAAATAGGATTTGTTGACTCATTGGTTGATTCAGATAAGCTTTTAGCATTTGAAATATTTTCCTTCCCCCCCAAATACTCAGCAGAAAACAGACACAAGTAAATGTGCAAGCCTTGCTGGCCCTGCTCTCTAGCTGCCCCCCTCATGCCAATAAAAGGAAACATTACTGTCATGGGACAAACGTGTGTGTCGAATCTGAAAATTAACACTGAGAATGCTTTATACCCTTGGCTTACACAGCCGTTTAACAACATCCGTCACACATTTGTGAAGTCTTTTCCTGCAGTGGTCTTCTAGGTTTCAAGTATTCTTCAAATGCTATAAAATGTATCAAAATATTTTAGCCTAGCTGCTGCACATTTAGGATAACTGCGACATAGTAAAAAAACAAAAACGGCAACTAGAAACATCTAAAGGAAGCTTGAATTTAAAATAAAATGTCCTTCAAATGCCAACTTTCCCTCGAGTTCTTTTATTCAAAAACGTAACCGTGTAAATCTCAAGTCTCTCTTGGGAAATCCCTGTAGATTTAACTACAAAGACAAGGTAACACTAATAACACACTGATTGGTATCCTCGGGAATACTAGTGTAATGATTAGTAGTAGCGCAAATATATAACTGGCTGGTCCTATGTGGATAAATGGAGTATCCATGTGATAGACAAACAATCCAATCCAATAGATATACCGGAAGATAATCCACCAGCTAATATAGTGGATGTGATAACAAATAAAACAGTGCTTAATATATCTGGAATGAGGAAAAGTTAGTGAAATTTAAAGCCAATTTTTCATGCTCTTTAAAAAGCAACAAGTTTCCTGTTTAAGAGACAGACTCCTTTTAAAAAAAATAGCAGCATTTTACATTGATTATTTTTAGCACATGACAATGGTGCAAAGGTGTACAGACCATTAAAATCAAGTTGTTTTTAGGTTTTTCCTAAAGGACATGAACAACTATATGTTATCCTTTTTTCTGTTGTATCTGTCCTGTGAAATTCCATGTTGTTATTGCGGATGCATTTTAATTAGCTGCTTTGATGTGCTAATTAGGATTAATAACACTCTGCTTGTCTGTATCTGTAGTGGACAAAATAAAAAAAAACTAATATTATCTGGCAGTTAGACTCCTCTCCCACACTTATCAAGCACAATGGGTAAAATACAGGAGCTGCAAAAACAAATGTAAAATATTCTGCAATTATTTACTATAGAGACAAACTGATAATACAATTTATAGCCAGTGTTTAATTCTCTTTAAAAGGAATTCAACTTCTTCTTGGGGAGACTGAGGCCCTTCAAGCAAAAAAAGAAATGCATGGCCCAGGTTACCCAATCTTTGCAGAGGCTGCAAAGATTTACATTTCCCACAGGAGCCTATGTGGGTTGAGGGGAGCGGTGGTAGGGGGAGCTGGGGCGGGGGGTAGCAGAAGGCCCCAACAGTAAAAATATATAAAGCAAAAAAAAATAATAGTAAAAAAGAAATAGGCAGCACTGGGTCCCCCTCTGAGCATGGGTCCTGGTGCAGTGCACAGCTTGCAACGGCGGTTGCTCCACCCCTGGATTAGCACAAACAATAGACATAAATAGATGTGCCTGGCGTGCTGCAGTCCATTGGGTCACGGAGAGTCGGGCTGAATGACTGAACAATAACAAATATGCAGTAATTCTGTAGTGAGGGTCACCATCCTTATTTCTGTTTATCTGATTCTACAGACAGCAGATATTGATTACAGAACACTATTTAGATGCTTCCCACTATTGGAAATCTTATATGTTTACAGGAGAGCAACCCCAATAACTGCATATATTATTTAATAGTCAAAGGCTGCACTTATTTTTTTTTTATCTTTAAAGCATTGTCACCCATTATCAAATATAGCTCTTAAAAGTGGATATTTTAAATATTCCTTTAATACAAATATCATTCTTGCAGATCGTAAGTAGATTTACGGTTTTATTTGTTGCAGAAAGTGACCAGATTCTTGTCTTGTATAAACAAATATATTTATTTATTTACATTTATATAGTGCATATTTCCAAAGCACGTTTAACTCTTATGAGAGCACAATTTCCTGGTTTATAACATTGTAGAAAAGTTGATTACAATAGCTGAAATAACCCAAGAGCAGAGGCATTACTGTGTAGGTTATCAAATTAAGCCATTAATATTCATTGTTAACTATGGTGCAGTTATTGTTAACTAGGGTGCAGGGTGAAGCTAGTGCATGGAGAATCCTGATGCAACATAATTTGCCTCTTGCAAATAAACAAGGAAGGTTCTATAGGAAACTGTATACAAGGTAGAAATACATGTAGGCGGTCAGATCTGCTTTGTATAAAACAATTATCTGCTTCTCAACTACTAAATTAAGATGCCCCCATTACTCCTACCCTGTAGCGGGCCACAGTATTTTGCACCTGCTGCACCAGGAGTAGCTACTCCACTGTTACAAATATAGTACATGTACTTTTTCTACTGAATTTTATTTAAAAAATTAAAGTGTTTTTCTTTAGCAAACATACATTAAAGTTTCCTACTTTTAGGTCAGTCAGTCTTTCTGATCCACCACACTAAGGTCACTGCAATTGCATATCATTGCTGGGGCTTCTGTCATCAGTGAAAGTCATGTGCAAAAAAAAAAGATTGGACATGCTTATACCCCAGGGATTAACTGGGCAGATTAGATAAATTATACCATATTTGAAACCTCCAGTCTCACTTTATAATGATGACATGGACCTTGTGTATTACTAATGCGCCAGCCAGCGCCAGTAGCACCACTGCAACTGGACGCTCAATGGCGCTGTGACTTATTCACTCAGCCGGTGCACTACAAGCGCCACTCGAGCGGCAGGAAGGGCAACACACAAATATATAAAGTGGAAGAAGTACGGTAGTATGTTTGTGCCAAGTAGCCGGCAGCCACATAACTTGTAAACCCCAAGTATCACCCAATGAGTACATAATTATACAGCCTATATATTATCAGTAGCAGCCGCATGCAGTGCCCTGCTGTATAGGTGCCATGTATGTAATGGTGAGGACATTATACCCCATTAGTCTTCTTCCCTTACACAGCTCACACCTGGCACATCACTTGTAAACCCCAAGTATCACCCAATGAGTACATTATTATACAGCCTATATATTATCAGTAGCAGCCGCATGCAGTGCCCTGCTGTATAGGTGCCATGTATGTAAATATCAGGACATTATACCCCATTAGTCTTCTTCCCTTACACAGCTCACACCTGGCACATCACTTGTAAACCCCAAGTATCACCCAATGAGTACATTATTATACAGCCTATATATTATCAGTAGCAGCCGCATGCAGTGCCCTGCTGTATAGGTGCCATGTATGTAAATATCAGGACATTATACCCCATTAGTCTTCTTCCCTTACACAGCTCACACCTGGCACATCACTTGTAAACCCCAAGTATCACCCAATTAGTAGATTATGCCCCCGTCACCCTGTGAGGGGGAGGTGCTCACTTCCCTTTTCTTGTTACATTGAATCTAATGAATGATCTGTCATAAAAACAATCAGCGCCCCAATGCCGGATGGGCTTACCTGAATTACCTGAATGGGCTTGTGGAAGCAGGAGAAACAGCAGCAGTATCATTATTGACCAGAGAGCAGTGTCAGACATTAGTTCCTAGGAGTCAGTGGTCTCATCTTGTGTGGGGTCGGCTCCAATTCAGCCATAGGGGAAGCCTTGTCCTGTCACATAAGTACAGGCATGTCACCTTTACCTGTATTATGTGCATGTGTGCTGTAAGATTGCAGTTTCTGTGTAACCCGCCCTTTCTTTACCTCTCAGATGCCTCACCCTACATTCCCAGGGACTGACTTCCTTCACATGCTCTGTGTACTGTACCTAAGAATCACCTGAATGGGCTGGAGGTGGAGACAGAGCAGCACTAATGGGAGGAGGTTTCATTTCTGTAACTGTAATAGTGTCACTCCTCTATAGCAACTTTGTGGGACCAGTGAATACCTCTCTTAAAGAAGCATTACCCGTAAAATAAAAACATTGTAACCAATCGGATCAACATTAATACTGTGATTAAAGGAACGATAACATGCATACACAATTAAAATGGGGTCTTTAAAACATAGCTTAGCTTTTATGTCCTTCAAATATGTTTTTATGCTTTATGAATTAACCTCATTGCCTCACAAAATACTAACAAAGTTTTTCATTTGACATTCAGTAGTTCTTTGGCAGATTAGCAGCCTTATTAAATTACGATTCGTCCAATTGAATAGGGCTCTATATAAGCACACAGCATATTGTTTTACATACATTTTTAGTTAGTGAACTTCTATCCAAAAGCAAGGTCTTCACTAAATAAAAACTTATGTAAAAAAAATATGCTGTGTGCTTATATAGAGCCCAATTCAATTGGCCAAATCGCAATTTAATAGGGCTGTAAATCTCAGATTTACTGTGTTAAGCTCAGCAAGGTGTTTCTACCTAGGCCTAGAAGGTCCAGGCATAGGACAGCACATTTTCAGAAGGCAGCAGGCTGCGTGAAGACACCAGTGCAGTTCATTGACATATGTTTGTATATGCACAGAAATGTCTATATGCAGTGATATTTCTGTCTGACACACAATATGTATATTATATCATATACTAGCGAATTGCCCGTCAAAAAATTACGGCAATGAATTGTAAATGAGCTAATGCTGTTTGGTGTATAATAATACATTAATAAATTAATATACTTTACCTATTTTGAAGTAATATATGCAGGAAGCATTGTGTTGAAGAGCTGACAATCTGTTTTGATGATGGTGGAGCATTAGTGGTGTGGAGCTGCTGTGTAAGTGTGATAAATGTGTGCAGTGTAATAGTGTGCGTGCGCGAGACCAAAGCGTTAGCGTAGTTGTGTACTTTCGCATTGTTGTAAAATGGCGGGTAATGTGTGGTATGCGTCTTAGCGGAATATCCATAGGTTTTTTGTGGTGTTTTGCGTGTTTCTTGTGGTGTTTTGCGTGTTTACAGTGCTGTAGCCTCGTTTTCGTTTTGTTTGGCGGCCATTTTTTCTCTCGCTTAGAGAATTTTTGAGTGTCTAAACTCTTTTGAGGTGTAACTTAATTTTTTGAGGTCCTGGATGCCCCCTCTTGCTGTAGGTAAGCTTTTTATGTAAGTGTTGTGTGTATTTATTGTGTTTTTCATTTTTTCATGTTCGCGGGTTGCAGACGATTTTTGCGAGGTCGTAATGTGTGGTAACGTGTGTCGTATGTTGCTTGCGTTCCGACATAAAGTTTGCGAGGGTCGCAGTTGCTGGCATGGAGCGCCTTCGGCGCCGTGTGTCGTAAGTTGTTTGCGCTCCGATGTAAAGCTTGCGAGGGTCGCAGTTGCTGGCAAGGAGCGTCATCGGCGCTCCTTGCCAGCAACTGGGGCCCTCGCTATGCGAGGGCCGCGGCTCGCTGTGCGAGCCTGCAAGCGTTAGCAACAACTCGTATGCTCACAACTTATATAATAATTTACACATAGCAGGGAAAAAGTGCACATATGCTTCAATATATTGTAATTCACCTTAAGTGAACAGAAGAGGAGAGAGGCAGGGGTTGGGCTTGTTCTGAATGCTGGTCCCAGAGGATACAGGATCTGATGGGATACTGAATCTCTTACTACAGTAGCACTGCAGGAGATAATTTACACATAGCAGAGAAAAAGTGCATGTATGCTTCAATATATAGGAATACACCTTAAGTGAACAGCAGAGGAGAGAGGCCCCTGCGTGATGTCATTAACATATGCCAGCCGCTCACAGGAAGAAGACATGCTGCCAGGGAAGAGCAGCAGGAGGTGCTCGCATCAGAGTAAGGGGAAAGGAGAGAGGGGGGGGGAAAGAAGGAGGATAAGGGGGAGGGAGGAGGATGATAAAGGGTGAGGAGGAGGATGATGCGGGGAAGGAGGGAGGATGTTGTCAAACTACGAGTTGTCATCCTGCAAGGCCGCAAGTGTGACGACAACTCGCAGTTAGAGAATTATAATATGTGATATTGTTGACGGAATTGCGAGTTTGTCTGTAACGCTATGTTAAAAATTACGGGCTTGAACGTGCGCAATGAGCGCCAAAGAAATGCAGATGACACCTGCATTGTAGGTACTTGTTGTCTTAATTTTTTAACTATGAAGTTGAAAACGTTGAAGAAACCAATGTGAACAAGTAACCCACTGTGATTTCCCCATTCAGCCCTTTTGCCCCCAGCTAGCCACCAGTGAGGTGACAAAAATTGACCCAAACACAAGCAGGTGAGAAAATAAATAGGGGTATTTAAAAACATCCTAAAAAACACATTGTATAAAATATACATATACATAGTAATACAAATGAAATAATTTATATTGACTAATACAAAAAGTTAAAACAATATACCAACATTTGGGGCAATTTACTAAGCATGACCAGGGCCGTATTTACAAATGGGCTAAATGGACTGTAGATCAGGGCAGCAACATTTCACGCTCAAAGCAACTAAATTCACCCAGCCGCTCTATCCAGTCACCCAGGCGCTCTATCCAGTTCCCAGGAATTCTATGGTATTTCAGAAACTATGTGCTGTGAGCTCCGGGGTTGGGGCCTGGGGCAGGTTAGGGGAATTTATGGTATTAATTACACAGTCTAGTGCTAGGTGTACCCTGTATAACTTGTAGGGATAGCCCTTCTTATATGAAGTGTGCCAGTTTGGGGGTTACACTTGGATAGTGCTAGGCAGGGCCCATGTGAGGTAATGTCACATGTATAACCGTGTCCTGAATGTGCACACAGCTTCATATGCCCAGTTATGTGAATATAGCCCCACTAGTGCACTGTGAGGTGTGTACAGGGCTTGTTTATGTCACCATGCTGGTGCTGGAGGGATTAATAGGCCTCCAGTGCGTGAACTTGGACTTGTGTTATGTATGTAGAGGGTGAAGGTGCAAAGGTCATCATGACATAGGAATGATATGGAAATAAACCAACTGTTTAGATGCCATCAGTACGATGCAAGGTAATTCACTTATTACATAGTTACATAGTTACATAGGCCCTCATTCAATTGCGATTTGGCCAATTGAATAGGGCTCTAAATAAGCACATAACATATTTTTTTAAAGAAGTTTTTAGTTGGTAAACATCTATCCAAAAGCAAGGTTTTCACTAACTAAAAACTTCTTGTAAAAAAATATGTTATGTGCTTATTTAGAGCCCTATTCAATTGGGCAAATTGCAATTGAATGAGGCCCATAGTAATTAAGGTTGAAAAAAGACTTTCAGTCCATCAAGTTCAACCTGTTAAGATCTCCTCTGATCTGCAATATGCAGATTAGTTATTAATTAATTTGTTGATTAAATAATTATTAATAGTATAGTATTGGAGGATGAATAAAGAGTTAGTCCCTCAAGTTCAACCTTTTTAGATCTCTATTGATCTTTTTAATGTGCACTATTTATTATTAATTGTTAATTGATCCAGAGGAAGGCAAACAGAAACTTTGCCAATTGTCTCATAAGGGAAAAAAAAGCAAAATTCCTTCCTGACCCCAGAAACTGCTGATCAAATTTCTCCCTGGATCAATATTCCTTCGCTAGTTATCTAGGATAGTCTTGAATGCCCTCTTTATTCAAAAATACATCTAACCCCTTTTTGAAGTTGTCTATCAAATTTGCTGTTACCACCTCCTTTGGTAGAGAATTCCACAGTTTAACCACCCTAACTGTGAAGAACCCTTTTCTTTTTTTAAGGTGAAATCTTTTTTCCTCTAACCTCAAAGGATGTCCTCTTGTCAGTTGAAAATCTATTGCTACAAAAAGTTCACTTGACAAAGCCTTATATTGACCCTGGATGTATTTATATAAGGTAATCATATCCCCTCGTAGATGCTTTTTTTCTAGCGAAAATAGGTTTAATTTGGTTAGTCTTTCTTCATAACTTAGCCCCTCTATTCCCCTTATTAGTTTTGTTGCCCTTCTCTGTACTTTTTCTAGCTCTAAAATGTATTTTTTATGAAGTGGTGCCCACAATTGTACTCCATATTCCAAATTATTATGATGATTATTATTATAATTAACCCTTCAATTTCCACAAGGCAGCAAATGAATATAGCCCAGGGCGTCAAAACTCTTAAATCCGCCTCTGAGCATGACAAGTGCACTTCAACTGCATCCCTTGATTTACTAGTTATCCTATGGGTGAAAATGTAAATCACAGGCCTTGACAACTCATCTCAGGAGAGAAGATGCTTAGCAAATCACCCTTATATTAGAATATAAAATCAATATTTAGAGGCAGAAGCTCCACCTACAAACATTTACTTTAAAACAAATTATTTAAGTATGTTAATATATTCATAATCATTTTTTTTTTTGCAATTTTTTTGTTTGCAGTGTATATATGATTTTACAGTGTATATCCTGTTGTAGCCCAATACTGTAAACTGCAGGATCTGTGCTACGTTAGGGTGTAAGTGCTTCTAGTAAAATAAAGGGTTATCCCATGGTTAATCAAGCTCATTTGCCACAGAATTTCAGATCAGCTCCCTAGTAGCATAACATATTTTGCTAGGGTTCTAAAATTTAATTCAGAACAAAAATATAAATATTACCTCAAAATATCACAGTCGATCTACCAGATTCTAGACGACTGGGAAACACTGAGCTATACAACTAAAGCATTTGCTAACTGATGCAAGTAATTTGATCTCAATATTGGACTGCTTTATAGCCTATTCGTGTTCATAACTTGACTCACACTGACATTTGAGGATATAAAATGTGTTTCTGGACTGGAAGGTGATATAATTTATTATTACTATTGTTGTTATTTTCTCACAGCAAGAACTTGAAAGTCAATAGATGTGCCAATGGGCTCTACAAATTAATTGTTTATATTTTTGGTTGGCTAAACTCATGTCAGATTTAATATTGCAGATATTGTTGGGCATTTTAAGAAACAGTGGTGCTTCACTTTGTTACTTGCTTGTTATTGACTTGTTAGCTTACCCCTGGCCACACTAAACACATCATTACTATCCCCCACTCTAATGCATGTCAAAACACACATATAAATTATTTGGTTGATAAAAGATTTGTCTAAAATGTTCTTGAAAGGATGAACACATTGACTGGAGTACATGACAATTGAGTCAAAGATGACCTAACCTATAAATTACCTCTCTGGTCCCAGTTATTACTTCTCTTTATTTTTACTCTAAAGACATACTTTATGTACTGATCCTTTTATTCTGCATTATTGCTAATTGGCTTTCAGCCCAATCTACACTTGTATTAAAAATGTTTACTGTTGAACAGTGGTAAGTAAAGAATAAAAGTTGTTCATCACATAATGCTCCTACGTATACATTTTTTCCATAAAATACCAGTGCAATCAAAAATATTTTAAATTCACTATATTATACTAAGAGACAAATAGAATCATTTTACTCACAGATTTCATAGAATCCTTGTTGGGGTCTTCTTAAAGTTAATTAAAAATGGTCTATCAATTTTCCAAGTAATTGTGATACAATACATTATTCTTGTCATGTAAAGCATTGTTTCTACAGCTTCAGTACACTAATGTAAACCTGTGGCTTAGAATCATTGATTAGTATAATGCTAGGGATCCATGATTACACTAGGGTAGGATAACACATTGTCATGACTGTCTTTTGGGGTCAGGGTGGGACTACCCTGAACCCCACAAGCAAAGGTCCTTTATGGCCCAAAGCCAAACTGTCACAGTCCCTGAAGCAATGGACTCTGTTTTTTGTAACTAGCACATGGGGTTGCTAATATCAAAGACTATTACAATGGACATGAGACTTGTTTTAAGGACTGTGACATATGGTTTTTTTTTATGTGTAATGTAATGTTGGCCACAATAATGAATTTTGGGGATACTATGTGATGTGATATTTTCACAATTGGTTGTTTAAAAGTGGCAGAAATGCTTTATAATAAGTGATATTCTAAATGGACCCCCCCCCACCCCCACACACACACACCCTCCCTAGTCTTCCATGTGTGATCAAAGCATAGTCATAAAGTTTGAAGTGACCTAACACGATGACTCCAGGCCCTGATGTATCTGGAAATCCGGGAGGGAGGTTGATAGCCGTAGTAAAAGGGTGGGGAGATCACAATGAAAAACCCGACTCCTCATGCAGGGGAATGATAAGGGGTGGCTAGTGTGGGTGAGGTAATGTACTGTTGTTAAAAATATGTCTGTGAAAAATAAAGTCAGTCTCTGTCTGATACACTAAGAAATGGTGTATGTCTTTTTTGCATTCTGCTTTACCCTAGACAAGGGCATATGGAACATGGTTTATTATTATTTTTTAAGCTCCAGTTGGCAGTGACTGGGCTGAGCTTGTAAGCCTGATATTCTCATTCTCTATGACCGATGTTGCTAAACTGGCATACTGGGTGTTGAGATACCGCAAAACATCACCACTCGGTGGTGTCCTGTAAGCTGAAAGCAGGAGATTTTGGGGTGAATGTGGTCCCCTCACCCTGGGTCGTGACACACATATTAACATATGTGAACAATGTCACTGTTGCACAGAATTCATTATATATATATAATCGATTTGCAGTTTATCATATACTTATCTTTTACTAAAATGTTACTTGTATTGGTATCACTAAAATCTTTTATAGCACATAAGACAACCTCAAGTATATTCATTTCCATGTGAGTTAAGTAACCAGGGAACTGGAAAACCCTTTAAATTATTCCTACCACCCTCCCTAGTACCTTATGAGTTAAAAATATACAGCCTTATTAAATTGTGATTTAGTACATTTAAAAGGGCTCTATTTAAGCACACGGCATATTTTATTTACAGAAGTTTTTAGTGACGACCTTGCTTTTGGATATAAGTTCACTAACTAAAAACTTCTGTAAAAAATATGCTGTGTGCTTAAATAGAACCCTTTTAAATTTACTGAATCACAATTTAATAAGGCTGATAATGTACAAGTTTAATTCAAAGTTGCTTTGATTTGAATAACTTTTCCTAGCTTTTTTGCTTTGGGATTTTTGCTCTAGTGAAACTTCCCTATATATTGTTGTATTGAGTAACACAAGATAACTATTTGTGTAGGGAACTGGATATTAACATCCAATTATAGTATTGAGTATATTTCTTCTCCAAATATGATATTATTATAGTTAGAGTAGTATCTTCTTGTCCCAGAATATAGCAACTAATAAAATAATTTCTCTGTGTTTGTTCTCTTTGGGATTCACTAAGGTCTCTTCTGGGTATAAATCTCAACTATAGGAGCTAGAGCAAACTAAGCTAAATAGGGCAATCCCTACAGGGGGGACTGCCTATTACTCAACACATTTCAAATTAATATTTTTCAAGAGTAAGTTGACCTCCCATTGTTTGAGCCTTTTATAGTTTGATTATCCAATCAAAAGCTAAAACATAAGGTAGTTTGAGATTGATGAATAAAATCATGTGATTAAATGAGTGTTGTCTGTTGACAAAGCTTATGTGGCTATGAAATGATTTGATTGGATATGCAGGTCACATGACTATCCAAACCCACAAAATAATGTAAATTAGGAAGTAAGTTGAAGTATTGTTTATCTGTCCTCATATATTAATTCAAAGTACCTTAATAAACATGTAACACAGCACTTGCCACCATTGTAACTACAGTGTCTAAGCATGTAACTGTTACATTGATCTCTCTGTCTCCAATGTTTAGATATATATTTAAAGTAAAGGACTGGCATATTATGATATGCAATCGCCAAACAGGCTAATGTGTGAACATTTTTGTTATTTGGACTTTTATATGTCCGTTTCATATATCTACAATTACTATGCCGATCAATTTATGTAATATATGCATTAGTATTGATTTGCTTTATTAATCCTTCTTTTCATATTAATAAGATTAATTTTAGATATATAATACGTTTCTAAGAAGTGTTACAGGGGCATAAATCTCCCATTTCTCTTTTTAAATCTGAGGATAATCATATCTCCCAGTGTATCGACCAATATCAAATCAGTGGTATTCTGATCTACTATATAAAAAGGCTTACGTCTGAACCCAATGCAACTAGTCATAATTTAACATAAAAAATCACATAACAAATGAGCATTCTTGAATGCAGTGTCTAAATCATTACTAATGTTTCCAATAATTTGTGGTTACAAAATGACCTGATATGTCAAGTTGTGTCTCATATCTATTGGGCTCCCATACATCCTCTCCAATCACATACATAGTTGTGAGCAGTGCGGGCTTGCCAAAAGTTGTTGGTAACGCTGTGTTAAAATTGTGGGCCAGGCAATGAGCGCCGAAGGTGTTCATCCCTACCACCCACAGCACTTAGGCAATGAGCGCCAAAGGCGCTCATTGTCGCAACGACTTACATACAAAGAGCACAGAAGGCGCTCACTGCAACTTACCGACGCCCGCAAATTTACGTCCCGTACGACTTGAAACTTCAATCATCCTTCAAATCTAATTGAGGATCATATTTACATAAGTCAGCCTTCACTAGGCACCACTTGACCATGCTTTCCATAAGTCTTAATCAGTCTTTTTTACACTTCATTAATCGTACTATTAGTCCTAAATCATCATTTGTCATGCATTGCCTTCACTTTGCATCGCCGACCATGCTTTTCATAAGTCCCAAATCACTCTTAGCTACAGTACATATCGCTGATCACACTTTCACGGTAGCTGAAATGTTCAACTTTGCCATTTATACATCCAGCCTTATTAAATTGCGATTTGGAAAATTTAAAAGGGCTCTATATAAGCACATAGTATATTTTTTTTACAGAAGTGTTTAGTTAGTGAAAACCTTCCTTTTGGATAAAAGTTCACTAACTAAACATTTCTGTAAAAAAAAATATATGCTATGTGCTTGATTAGAGCTCTTTTAAATTTGCTGAATCACAATTTATTAAAGCTGTTAGTTGCTGCTGATCTTGCCCAAATCAGGTGTCCTTGCCTTCGCTCCAAGACCACTAAGCAGGCTGGATGTCCGTAACACCAGCCACATCTCTGCTACCCCTCATGAATTTTGCATACACTAACCATAAGAGAGAGACCCAACCACAAATAAATATATTATTATATATACTGTGTGTATATATATATATATATATATATATATATATATATATAAAATAAGGATTTATTTCTGTGTGGCAGAGGGACATCGCACAGTAACATGGTAACCAAGGTTATGACAGAAGGGATGTGACGGAAAATATGTGACAATATTAAGGAAAAAGACATGATTCTAATAAGGACAAATGACATCAGACATTTACAGAAACAGCAGAAATAGTCATAAAATGTTTAACAGGCAACCAATGTCTGCATATTGTATAAATAACAATATAAGAAACAAGTGTCCTCACTTTTACTGTGCTTTTCACAGACCTTATACACACCAAAAAATGGGCTATCTTTATCTCTGAACAGGCCCCATCCCAATCAAATATGTTTCTGTGCAAAAAGGCGCTCTTGTACATTTTTTGCGCAAGCTAAGTATCCGTCTCAATCAGATCTCCTGCAAACGCTCTATAAACCGTTTCCCCACAATCTCTAAACCCTACAGTTTCCACATAGCTTACTGCAAGAGACGCTGAGCTAACAGCTCAGTACTCTCAGCAACAGTGCTGCAGTAAACCACACTACTCTAAAAAATATCCCTCACTGTCTATATATATAAACCACTTCTTAATGCAGGGAAGGGGATAAAAAAGAAAATAGGCTTTAGGACTCCACTGCATATCACCCCTATGAGTACAGGAACCCCTTGGGATTCACTCCTAACATGCACTGAAGGGATCCCCTGGGGACTCACTATCCCACTTACCCCGATCATAGCAGAAATATATACCCATCACCCCCATGGCACTTACCTATTAACCCTGTGCCCTGAGCCCTTAAAGGTAATATGGAATATATGAGAGATATGAAGGGGGAAAAAGAGAAAGCTAGCGGTAGGGGGAGGCCGATGGAGGCAGATATGACAGTTCTATCTCCCAGCCCTGGTCCTTCATTTCTCCTGCCCCTCTCCCTCACACACATCCTCCACACTGGCCTGTCTATTTAGGCTTTCACGCAAGCGGGCTTCCCTGACCCACCTGCACAGCCAGGCCTCGCTCCCCCTGCCTCCTGTACCTTGCTCTCAGGCGCACCTCTTTGTGCAGTGTTGGGGCTGTAGGGGCAGTGGGACAGTGAGGAGAGCGGATATGTGGCCTCAGCCCCCTGCACATGAAGTGTAAGTGGTGAGTTGTGCTGGACACACCACTTGTACCATGATATCTCCGTCCCTGCTTACAAAGAAGATCAGATTATTGCAGTTCTGACCAGCCAATATCAAGAAGCAGTGGCTGAGAATATCAACATAGTTGCTGACCAACTGCATGGATTTACTAGTTGGACTAAATTCAGCATAAAACATCTAAAACTCTTGCAGTAAACAAAGCCCTTAATACAAACTGATATCCAATCTAGTAGAAAGAAAATCTGCATAATTAGGCGTAGCTACTACATGTCTATGAAATCCTGGAATATTTATGTCAGGCTCTATTTATAATTTAATGGAAAAAGGGTGTTGTTCTCATGACTCTTATGTTTATGGAAGGGAGAGGTTATACAATCCCAGATATGTTTTTTTTTCTTTAAAACAAAAAAGAAGCAGAAGTTCAAACTAATACCAAATAAATGAATGCACAAACAGTCTGCAACACATGGAATATATGTGAGAACTTCTATTGTTAAGCTCTCTTAACTTTTAAAGCTCTGTATGCATTTTAAGTTGCCTAATAGAATGGAGCCTAATGCTGGATTAAGGTAAAGCAATGACACATTGTAAATCTCATTTGCATATCAGAACCCGCATCTTTGCAATGGAGGCACTGTATGCTGACTAACTCTGTGGAAAAACTAGTCCATGACCCGCTTGGAACATATAGGTGTGTTCAAAATGTTTTTTGTCTCCTTACTCTTGAGTAATAGTAATATTTACTACATTTCTTAATTCTCTTACATCATTACTTTAAATAGAAGTACTGAGTATGTTGTTCTTTATACTTTGCAAAAATTGCTGTTCACAGGCTATATATTAAATAAATGAAAGTACAACAATAAAAACATTTATGTGAAATAGGGCCTTGCTCTAAAGCTCTTACATATTGTCTGAGGCATTGAACAGATATAAATAAATTAACTTTGTTAAAGGGGCATGGAAATATTGAGCCTGATTCATTTGCAAGCCTGCATCTCGTAGGATACAGGCAGTATGTCTGCCGGAATGCTGCGGGCTCCGTTTGTCTCTGTTTCCTGTGCTATTCAATTGAAGGAGCCCGCAAGTTAGGGGGGCTAAAGCTGATTCCGTAAACCATGCACTTTTGGTTCAGGTCAGGAACATGATCAATTAAGCAAGACCGTAACCTCCCATTTTGAAACAGCCAATAGAAAATGAGACCGTTATCATTACGGCAGTAAAACATGGAGGTTACGTGTCAATCAATTAGGTTCAGGGGTCCGATATGCGATGGGACTCAAACCCTCAAAATATGAAATTATAAAAATGAATGCCAATACTGTTCTAGTCCATATGGGTGGCCTGATATGTATTAACTCATTGATTCCTGAGATCGATATAACCCCGAAATGACACATAAAATAAATGTGTTTTCACTGCAGATTTGCGAGCTTGAGACTATTGTGCAATTAATTCTAATTTCTTTCATTGCTTTCCTTGTCATTTACAGTGCAGTATTGATTTTGTATTTGCATTTACAGTGCGTTTATCAGGTGTTTAATCCCCTTGCAGGTCCTCTCTAGCACTTGTGGGATCTTCTCCTACATTTGCCATTTACGGGAGTGAAACCATTTGCAGGCTTGTGGAATTGAAGCAATTGAATAGTGATTTGCGATTTTAGCGATTGTAACTCTTGCGGAATTTAAAGATCAAAGGCTTCAGGAAGCTATATGTTCCTGGTTTAACCATTGCAGACTTTTGAAACCCGTAACCTGTAAATTCGTCATTTGGAGCCCACAAAAAGATACCAATTGAATAGCAAATTAACTTACGGCCTCACTGACGTGACACAGAGTACAAGGTAATTACATATATGCCCATCGATTTATGTTCCTATTTATTCAAGTAGCAATTCTGGTATTAGGTTGTATGAAGGAGAAAGCATGTGGACCCCCAAAGTGTCCCCATATTATCCCTTGCACCGTTGCATTTAAAAAGTTCAAAATTCCTGCTGCGGGTCCTTAAAGGGCGCGCAGCACACCATTGGCCATTCACGGCAGAGCGGGTACTGTAAGTACCCCCCCGGCTCCTAACATTAACCTCCTCTATGCTGGGGGTACCCATCGGGACCCTCACAGTGTCCCCATATTAACCCTTGCAGCGGGGGTCCCGATCGTCCCATTTAAAAATTCTAAATTTCTGCTTTGCCGGTCCTTAAAGGACCATAAAGGTCCTGCAAGGACCGGCAATAAATATAAAAAATGAACCACTGCCGTGCTATCAGTACCCCCCCAGCCATCTAAAATTAACCCAATAACTCATGGGGCTCTATACAGAGCCCCGTGAACCCTTAATTAACCCTGCCACTAATGGAGCTCTATACAGAGCCCCATGAGCCCTTAATTAACCATATAACTCATGGGGCTCTGTACAGAGCCCCATGAGCCCTTAATTACCCCTATAACTCATGGTGCTCTATACAGAGCCTCATGAGCCCTTAATTAACCCCATCACTCATGGGGCTCTATACAGAGCCAAATGAGCATCATATTAACCCTATCACTTATATACAGACCCCCATAAGCCTCTATTTGGCCCATTCAGTCCAATAGGGGTCTATATAGACCCCTATAGGACACCATTTAACCCCTATAATAACACTATAAGTGCCATGAGGGTCCCCCAGGATCCTTATGAAACAAAGTCTAAGCACTACACTTAACTATTAACCCTAACTATACCCCATTAACCCATTAAGTTTAACTAGACCCCATTAACCCATTAACCCTATCTGGACCCAATAACCCCAACTGGGCCTTTCTAACCCTATCTTGCCTATTTAACCCCATCTAGTCCTATGTAAGCCTATCTAGTCCTATTTAACGTTAACTGGGCCTATCTAAACCTAAATGGGCCTATTTAACCACAAATGTTCCCAGTAAAATCCATACTACCCTACCCTATTAACCCTTACACTGACTACCCAACTCCTATGCTACACTATAAACCACCCTCCACCCTGTTAAACCCTACACTACCTACCTACCACCCTAATACAATCCCTATTAACACATCTAATTACAAAAAATAATAAACCTAGAATTATAGAAAATAAAAAAGGACATCACAGACAATAAAACAATTTAATTTAATTAAACCCTTAACTACTTTCCATTGACCCCTACCAACAATCAATTTAACCCCTAAATACATTCAATATAACCAAACTACATACATTAACCCCAAAATACATTCTAAGTAACCTAACTACTTACAATAACCCCTAAATACATTCTAAATAACCTTAGCTATATACATTAACCCCTAAATACATTAAATGAACTGCTAACCGATTGGGATCCCCGCTGCAAGGGTTAATATGGGGAGGCTGCGGGGACCCTGATAGGGACCCCAGCAGCATGGGGATGTGTTTAGGAAGCAGGGGGAAGCATTTGTTGCTCCGAGGCAGCATGTATGGGCTTTAGTGGCCCTTGCTGGCACTTTTTTGTGCCATAGGGATTCTTCCGAGGTCTGAGCTTCACCCCATATATTTATGGCTGCGTGTTACTACATAGCTGTCTCGGAGCCTATTTTCGTCCGTTTTTGGGTGTCATCTCGCAATGGCGGCTGCGAGGAACATATTGAGGAATTGGTCCTCACCAACAGCACTAAAACTACTTTTGTGAGGACTGAGGGAATTGATTCCTTTCTTTAGACACATTCTTCACTGTTGTACCAATTACATCAGTTCATAAAGTAAATGGTAGAGTAGGACATCCTAATAAAAAAGTATAAACATATGCTTCATAAGCTCTGCATCAGAGTATTATATTTTGTGTCACTTTAAATATTAAATATTATATTGTCTGTTACAAAAATGCATATTTTTTTGCACCCAATCCTGCAAAACATATAATTGTCTGTGCCCTGAAGACCCATCTCTTCTCTGTCTTCTCAGATGGGTCAGGTTATTACCCAAATTTATCCAGTGTCATTGGCCCTTTGTACAATTTCAGTAACTAATGTAAATTTCACTTTAAGGTCAGCATTGTCTGCAAACTGTTTTGCTTTACTAATCTATAACTGCAAGGCTTTTGTAACCTTGTGACATACCCCAGACAAAAGCAATGTAGAATTTAATTTAATAAATAAACAAATAAATAAAAAGACATGGACGGTTTCTGGATTTCACTAGGAGCATAATATACATATGTATCTCTTTACTTTTATGTATTTTATTTTATTACGGTAAGTGCTTTATTTTATTAAGTACTTAAAAGTTATTTTTTTCTGCCTAAAATCATAAATGTTTACCTGTTTAGGTGTTCTCTCTGTAGCAAATGCAGCGCATGAATACACAGATGTGCAGTGAAGTGCAAATTGCAGTGTTTCATATTAGCCAATCAGTGACCTCTCGACAGCATGATGTTGTAGAATGCTGCCATTGATTGGTTACTATGAGACAGTGTAACCCTGTAATTAGAAGTACACTGTCTTTATGAGCTGCAGAAGGGAGAAAACAGATAGGAACTATTTTTAAGATTTTAGGCAGAAAAGACTGAGCTTTTAAGTACTTCTTAATAAAATAAGTGCACAACATTAAAGACATACATAGGTATATTAAATTCCTAGTGAAATACAGCAATCTTTGGTGTCCCTTTAAAACAACCATGATGTAAAACAACCAATATGTAATATTATGATTAGTAACAATTATGTTAAAATCACAAAAGCAAGCTGATGCCATGTCAGAGTAATTTCCCTTAATAATTGTCTTGCATCTGATCTGTGGGTTACGTGCTGGAAGGTAAAGAGTGTTTCCTTGGTCTGAGACAAGGATGCAGGTGAGTCAAGGAGTGTTTTGCCTGTGTAAGTTTATACCTGTATGTGAGAAGTGCTGTGTGTTTGCCTTGCATCTTGTCTGTGAGTCACTTGCTGGAAGGTAAAGGGTTCAGTAATCAGTAAGGAGTGAACTTGGGAACAGTAGTAGTGTGAGAGTTTAAATAAAAGGGGGGGGGGTTAAAAGAAAAGGGGTTAATTGTAGACCGCAAATAAGCAATTTTTTTGTAGATTAAGGTATAAAACACTTTTTATGCAAATATATACATTTTGTGGTCCTTTCCCTCTTCACCATTGCAAAATCTGACAGCTGCAGTTCCGCTGCCGGCCGACAGATGGCGATGCCGATTTTAGCATATAATGTGTGCCAACAGAAGTGGCCTTGAGCTATGAGAGGCGCGCTCGAGGCCCTGGGGGGCCGAGTGCCCGCGTCAAACATAGCGATTTGCCTCGCTGTCGATTCAGCGCTGCTGAGCTGCTCCATGTCTCAGGGGAGAATAGTTATTTGCCTTCCCTGGAACTTGATGGCGGCCAAAAATGCACAGCGCCCTCGGACGGATGTCACCTGTAACTGCAGCTGTCAGTGCTGTAGAAGAAATGTGCAGGCAAAGAGGGATATTTTCCATTTTGTTTCACTGTATTTTTGTAATTTGTATTTATGTAATCAGTCCAGTGGCAACCTTTCCCAGTGTGCATCCTGTCACACATATGCTGTAGCCATATCTCTGTGGCAGGTGTGAGCATATTACCTCTCATGAAGCTCAAATTGGAGAATGATATTGGAGATGAGAATTGCAGCATTTGGTGATATTGCTACACAGGAAAGAGAGTTGGTGCTCACTGAGCACCGTTTACCTACGTCTAACATGTAGGGTGGAGCTGGGATTAACAAGGATATCCAGGGAGGTAACTGGGTTACTGTTACAAAGGGAAACAGGGGGATCAGGAGCAGGAGGCAGGCCAGTTCTAATTTTGCAAACACCAACAGATTTGCCAGAATGGGCATCTCCAACAGTTTCACTCATTCTGAAATAACAATGCCATATAACAATGCCCTCTATCAGCCTGGAGAAAAATTCTACTGAAGGAGAGGGATGGCAGATATGGTAGAACAATAATTAGGTTTTCATAAGAGGGCACACTATTATTATGAAGGTAGACAAGGTCCCAGCAATTGACCAGTTTGTAATCTCCCGGGTGCTCGGGTTCAACATTTTGTTGATTGGATAGATAACATGAGCTGGAAATGACCCAGCAATCTTGGTATATATTAGTACCAATGACAAAGTGAGTGGATGATAAAGTATCCCAAAAAAAGGATTTCATAGAATTAGAAAACAAGCTTAGGGCAAGGCCCTCTAAGGTAGACTCAGGAGTCAGGAGGAGCTTAAGGAGGTTAAAGCATGGCTAAAAATAGGGCAGGAAAGATGGGTTTTTTTTTTTAGAGAACTGGGATGACTTTTTTCTTGGGTATAATCTCTACAGCATTGAAAGATTGTACCTTAATGAAAAGAGAGGTTGTGTGATGGAGGAAATGAAGGTAGAAAGGCTGGGGAAGTTTTTAAACTAGTAGGTGGGAAGTAACTAATTGGAGGTAATGGGGTAGGAGTAAGGGATGAATTAACTACTCATGGTTAGCAGTGGCGACTGGTGAACTTTCAAGTTGGAGGGGCGTCAGAGCAAGACTTGGCTCCACCCCTTACACAGACCCTTCCTATTTTAAAACTCCTCCCGCTGTTATCATATTGACCTTTATATGCCTCACCAATGACCTTATACTTGCCCCGCCCATTGAAATAGACTCCACCTACTGTTTAAAAATTTGAGAATCTTGGAATTCAGGCAAATAATATCATTTCTCATCTTCATGAATGCAATTACACTCACCGACAGATGACTCTCCTTCTCGGGGTGTCTTCAAGTATAGTAATCCAAAATAGTCTGCAGCCACAGAGTGTTTGGACCTGGGCATGATATAAAACAGTCAAACAAAACAGAGAGTGCAAGACCCCAACCATAGTTAAAAACACTTATGAAACCAAGCAAGACTATCTAGGCCCAAACCATACCTAAAAAAAACATATTATACAAAGCGGGACTATATAGGCCACAACCGGACCTTAAAAACCCACATTACACCAAGCAGGACTATAAAGGCCCAAACCGTACCTAAAAAAACATAAAATACCAAGCAGGACTATACAGGGCCCATCCGGACCTTAAAAACCCACATTACACCAAGCGGGACCATATAGGCCCCAATCATACCTTTAAAACATTAAAATACCAAGCAGGACTACATAGGCCCAAACAAGACCTTAAAAACCTAAAAATACCAAGCGGGACTATATAGGCCCAAACCACACCATAAAAACCCACATTACACCAAACTGGATCATATAGGCCCCAATTGCACCTTTAAAACTTTAAAATACCAAGCGGGACTAGATAGGCCACAACCGGACCTTAAAAACCCACATTACACAAGTGGGACCATATAGGCCCCAACCGGACCTTTAAAATCTTAAAATACCAAGCAGGGACTATATAGGCCCAAACTGGACCTTAAAAACCCACCTTATACCAAACGGGACCATATAGGCCCAAACCGGACATTAGAAACCCACATTACACCAAACGGGACCACATAGACCCAAACCGTAACTTAAAAACCTACACGAAGTGGGAACATATAGGCCCCAAACGGACCTTAAAAACCCACCTTACATAAAGCGGGGCCATATAGGCCCCAACCGGACCTTAAAAACCCACATTACACCAAGTGGGACCATATAGGCCCAAACCGGACCTTTAAAACATTATAATACGAAACGGGACCATATAGGCCCAAACCGGACTTTAGCAACCCACATTACACCAAGCTCGATCATATAGCCCCAACCCGGACCTTAAAAACCCACATTACACCAAGCTGGACCAAATAGGCCCCAACTGGACCTTTAAAATCTTAAAAAAACTAGCGGGACTATATAGGCCCAAACCGGACCTTAAAACCCCACATTACACGAAGCGGGAACATAAAGGCCCCAACTTAAAAACCCACATTACATAAATCGGGAACAAATAGGCCCCAACCGGACCTTGAAAACCCACATTACACCAAGCGGGACCATATAGGCCCAAACCGGACCCTAAAAACTCACTTTCCCCCTCCTCTGTGCCTCTTTGCCCCATCTCCCCCCTCCTCTGTGTCTATTCCCCATTCTCTCCCCTTCCTCTGTGTCTCTTCACCCCTCCCTTGTGTTTCCTTCCCCACCCCCCCTGTCTCTCCCCCTCTCCTCCCCTGTGTCTCTTCCCCCTCCCTCCCTTGTGTTTCCTTCCCCCATCTCCCTCCCATGTGTCTCTTCCCCCCGTGTCTCTCCCCCTCTCCCTCCCCTGTTTCTCTCCCCCCTTCCTCCCTTGTGTTTCCTCCCCCTCCTCTCCCTCCCCTGTGTCTCTTCCCCCTCCTTTGTGTCTCTCCCCCCTCCTATCCCTCCCCTGTGTCTCTTCCCCCTCCTCTGTATCTCTTCCCCTCCCCCCGTGTCTCTCCCCTTCTCTTCCCCGCTCCTGTGTCTCTTCCCCCTCTTCTCCCCACTCTGTGTCTCTCCACCCTCTGTGTCTCTCCCCCATCCTCTCCCCCTCTGTGTCTCTTCCCTCCCTCTGTGTCTCTCCCCCCTCTCCCTCCCCTGTGTCTATAGGAATTCCATTTAGTGAACCAGAGAAGCCTCCACCATACAGATCACAGAAACAGATAATACATACACAGATACATATAGATATCACCTATATAGTTGTAAGCATGCGGGTTGTTGCTAATGTTGCAGGCTCACGTAGCAAGCCTGCGGCCCTCGCAATGCAACTTGCCAGCAACTGCGGACCTCGCAAATTTTACGGACTTACGAGAAACAAATACGAGGCGCGGGACTTAGAAAAAAAATCCATTACGACCTCGCAAAAATACGACCTTACCGCCCGAAACACGCGCATCTGAAAACATTAAAAACACAATAAATACACACAAGAAACACATAAAAAGTTTACCCACAGCGAGAAGGGGGGGGGGGGGGGCACCTAGAACCTCAGAAATGAAGTTACACCTCAATTATACTCGAAATACAAGAATTTAGACACTTGAGAAAAAATGTCCGCCGAAAAATAACGAAAACGGAGCTAAGGATGCAAAACTACTACACTTACTCGCAAAACTGAATGAACGCTCCAGACCAGTTCACGAGGCACGTAACACACACTAAGCGGCACGTACCACACTGCTATTACCCACCATTTTACATGAAACACACAACTATTAGCCGCAAAAACGCAGCTGAAACGCAAATTTAAGGCTGGAACGCAAATAACGTTCTAACGGTTTCAACGGTTTCAACCACCTCAAAGTTTATAAATACTGCCCACTTTCCAGAAAATTCTACATTTCTCCTCAGGTGATGAACAGTGTGACTGGACAGTTCACTGCTGCCGGTACTTCAGAAGAGAATTACTTATCAATTTCTAAGATTCACACCAAAGACGTCATTCATGTGTGTATGGGCCCCACAACAAGCTAATCCTAACTCAAACAAATCAAAGAAGTATATTCAAGTGACATTAATTCACAGCAACTAATGCCCCCCCCCCCAAAAAAAAATGACACCCATAGATATTTAACCTGCAGCTCAATCTTTCCCATTTTTTTGCACTATTCAAACAGACTCTGCTTCACAGCGTCACTCAGGAACTTGCAGCGTGGCCTGTGAAAGTGGATTACTTTTAAAGAAGACAAAGAAAGAAGAAGAGGTAAGATACAAAAATACATTACATGCAGAAATAGACCATGCTTTTCCAAAACCAAAACAATTAATATACAATTAACCATTTACCTTTCTCTTTCAAACAGACACTAAAAGAAGACTGGCGGATCAACATTGGCAATAGGGGACCCTCTGTCATTCATACACCAAAAATACTTTAATCAAGGTATAGTATAACAAGTAAAAAAAATAACCCATGTTTCCTGCCCGCCAATATCAAAAGTAAAAAAATAAAAAATAAAAGCCCAATACAAATTACAGAAAAACCAAAACACCACACTTCAATAAACATTACTAACACATATACAATTCCAAAATAAACACACTTGCATAGGAAAAAAACTTTTAACACAACGCATAACTAAAATACAAGTGGCGGACACAAAACAGGATAGTATAGCAAACATTAGCAACATAGAGAAAACAAACTTATTCTTCCTGTTTACTCTACAACATCCTGTAACCATCACCCATAAGCCAAATGAAGCATCCCAAAAGTGGCGGACGCAAAACTGCATAGTACTGCAAATATTCCCAACATATAGAAAATACAATTCACATTCATCTTTAGTCTACAACAACCTTTAACCCTCAGCCACAAGCCAAATACAGCATCCCAAAAGTGGTAGACACAAAGCAGGATAGTCCAACAAACATTGCTAACATATACAAAATGGAACTAACATTAATGTTTAGTCTACAACAAACTCTAACTGTAACCCAGAACTAAAATCCAGCAATTTAAAAGTGGCGCACAAAAAACAGCATAGCATAAGAAATCATAATAACAGATACACTATTCAAAAATAAAGATTACTGTTTTATGGCCAACAAATTACTACAGTAAAACAATAATAGAATTACACCAGTGGTCTACACAAAACACCATACTAATCAATTTCAGCCAGCGCTGTACGGTTTCTCACACACTCTCAAATCAATAACATTTTACACACAAGAAAGAAACAAAAACTGATAACACATTGCTTTTCAAAAAAATAAAACATGCTATTCATCAACAATACATTCTAATCAAATAACATTTCTCTTTCTCTTTAACAACAGACACTACGTGAAGACTGTCGCACGAAGATTTCCAATACCGGATCCAGTGATATTCATCTTGAAATCACACTTCCAACAAGGTACCGTACAACAAGGAAAAAAAAGGGAAACCAAAATTAACATGTTTGCTGTGCAGCAATGTCAAGATAAAAAATTAAATAAAACAACAACACACCAACAACAATAAGCCCCACAAATCACCATCCTTCAACAAATATTGGTGACACATTTCTAATTTATCAACTAATTAGCCTTTACCTACAACAACCTTTAACAGTAAACCCTAACTTCAATCTATCAAACAAAATGTGCCCAAGATAAAACAGGATAGTAGAAATATTGAAAATACATTAAAAATTAAACTATAAATTCTCTGTTCAGGGCCCTAACTTACAACATTAAGCATGAAACAAACAGACACAGAAAAAAAGGATACTACAACAAATATTACTAACACCTACCAAAGTGAAGGGGATATAATATGATTGAAAATTTTATTATTACTTATATCAAACAGCGACGAGTAAAATGAATAAAAACAGGGGAGGTGAAGGGAAAATTTTAAAAAAAGGGCAAATGCAAGTACAGTAATCCTGGTTCTATACAGAGACTCTGTATTATAAATTTTCTCCAATTGGAGGGATACTGATACTACAACTAGTAGTCACAGCTATTACAATTCTAATGGAAAATCCAAATATAAGGATGTGCTTGCCTATATAGAGTATCCTATGTGGTTCAGTCGTTGGCGATTTGACAATAAACTGACCATAGGCTTATAAGAGTGTGGCTTGCTATACAATAAACAGTCCCAAAATTACAATCAAGGGAGTATCTCTACTTGACTTTTAGTAGTTGGCAATACCTATACAGCACAATATGAAGGAATTGTGCAGTTGCTTGTAAGTAAACAGTCCACAGTGTGGCAATCGTGTAATGGTATATAAATGAACCCAAGGGTAAATCCGTTGGTCTCCCAAGGGCAAGTACCAGATGTCAATAGGACTGTCTGTGAGTATATCAGAAATATAAAGTGATATAGGGCCTACTGCAGGATTATGAGGGACATTAAGCTAGGCCAGGACTCTTAGCATTTGCAGGCCGCACACAGCGTGACTTCCTGGTTGGTAACGCGCATGCGCACGTCTAGCGTGATGACGTGCGCTGCGTGGTTACTGAGGCCTGACGCGTTTCGACGTAGACACGTCTTTTTCAAAGGTAGAATGACACGAGGCTGTTACAAGAGAGCTATTTAAAGGATAAGGTTGTCTAGGTAACACCATAGAGGCTTGCTTGTAATGTAATTTGCGGCTATGGCTCCATCTGCTGGAGGGAGTTGGTATATACCTCAGACTTAAACCTGAGACAGTAGAAGTGATGTGGATAAGATGGACTTGGGCACAAATGAAAAAAATATAAATAACAGATGTGTGTAAAATGTATGTGTGGGAAGTAGCTCCTAATATAGGAGCTATGAGAATAAATTATGTCCCCCAGAGAACAAAGGCAACATTTATATATTTGAAATAAATATATATAAAAATATATATAAAAAATGTGATATCCCACCAATAACTAGAAATAAGATAATCTAATGAAAGAGGGAGGTATATTAGATGGTAAAAGGTAATATCCTCCTATATATGACAATGTGAACCCAAAATATGTGAAACTACAAAGAAGCTAATAAAGGTGTTGACATATATAATAAATAGATAAAGTATTGTGTACCACCAAATATAGAAAACAAGATTATACAGTGTAAGAAGGTAACAAGAGATGTTAAATGGTGTCGAGTGGTACCCACCTAGGTATGTGAACCAAAAATATGTGGAACTACAGAAGAAAGGCTAATAAAAGTGTAGACATACTAAGTGATGTGTGGCTGGAGTGAAGTATATGTATGGCATAAGTGCACTGGGATATAAGAGATGATCTATGATAACCCCAATACCTGAAAGGTACCATAAATAGATGAGGAATATATTTCCATGTGTGTATCACTGGGGAAAACTAATAGCCAGTGGAATCAAGGTGAGGTAAATAGGATCATGTGGAGGTGTGTCACTGGACCGCCATATCATGGCAGGTGGGTAGATATCAAGCCAAAGTTGATAAATAATAAAAAATATAATGATAAAATAAGTGAAGAAGGAAATAATAATAGATTATATCAACAAAAAAAGAACCCCTTAAATAAAGGGTGTGAAGGTAAAACCTTCATTCAAACCATTGGGACTTTGTGCTTTTAATTTGTAAATCCATCTTGCCTCACATTGCAGTAATTTTGTCTCCAGATCTCCTTGTCTGGGACCTGCATACACTTTTTCTAACGCACAGAAGGTCAACACCTCACTGTGGTTGGCATGATAATATTTTACATGGCGAGCAATTGGTGTGTCTAGTGAATTCTTGATGCTGTTTATATGTTCACCAACCCTTCGGCGCAGCTGGCGCCTCGTTTTACCTACATAAATTTTCCTGCAAATGCAGGAAGCCACATACACTACTCCAGTAGAACAACAATTCAAAAATTCCTTTATAATAAACTTCTCCCCTGTTATTGGGTGTTCAAATGTTTTTGTTGGACTAATATACTTGCAAAATTTGCATCTACTGCATCTGAAACAGCCTGCCAACGGTTGTAACCAGGTTTTGGCCTTGGATTCTTGAAAAGAGCTATGGACTAATATGTCTCTGAGATTTTTGCCTCTGCGGTATGTGATGGAGGCCCTTGGAGGTAGAACTTCTTTTAGGTCATCATCACTCTTTAGGAGGTGCCAATGTTTTGATAATATCTCTCTGATGATGTCTGAATCAAATCCAAAGGTCATTATGCAGCGTGGTTGATTGTTCTTATTGTCCGTTTGCTTCTTTTCGTTTAGGCCATTAAGTAGTTCAGTTCTGTTGCAGTTGGATGCAAACTTGTAAGCAGACTTAAGGCATCTGTTAGAATAACCTCTTTCCAGAAACCTTGTTCGTAATTTGTCTGCTTCAATTTTGTATTGCTCCTCAGAGCTGCAATTTCTTTTTATCCGGAGATATTGCCCTCTGGGAATTCCCCTTTTGAGTGGCTCAAAATGTTGGCTACTCCAATTTAATAAGGAATTTGTGGCTGTGTCTTTTCTGTAGGTTGTGGTAGATAGTCTTCCATTATCATCCTTTTTTATCAATAGATCCAGGAACGTAATGGATGAAGAGTTAATCTCATAGGTAAATTGTAGGCCTATGTCATTGGTGTTAAGCTCAGCCATGAATTTTTCAAAATCTTGTTTTGTACCAGTCCAGACCACTAGAACGTCATCTATGAAGCGACGCCATACTAACACATATTCAGAGAGAGAGTGACGGGAGTCTTGAAATACATATTTCTCTTCCCACCAACCTAGCAACAAATTCGCATAGCTTGGGGCACATGGTGTCCCCATAGCTGTGCCCTTTTGTTGATGATACCATTTGTTGTTAAAGATAAAGTAATTGTGTTTTAACACATATTCTAGTAGATCTAATAGGAAGTCATTAAATTTGGTATGGGTCATACTTTTCATTCCCAGATAGTGACTTAACGCTCTAATCCCATGTTGGTGAGGTATGCTGCTGTACAGTGCTTCTACATCAATCGATGCTAGCCAAGCAGTATTGGGTACACATAGATCTTCCAGTTGTTTAAGGATGTCATTTGTATCTTTAACATATGATGGTAGACACTCCACCATTTCTCTCATATGATGGTCAATGAATATACTAGCATTGTAAGAAAGATTGTTTGTACCGGACACAATAGGTCTTCCTGGAATGGGTACTTTTTTCTTGTGTATTTTGGGGAGGGAATAGAAAATGGACATAGTGGGAAATTTGGGATATAAAAATTGATAGGTTTGATCATCAATCAGATCTTCCTTCCTGGCATCATCTAGAATCTCTTTTAGAAGTTTTTTATATTCAATAGTTGGATTCTTTGAGATGATCTTATATGTGTTTATATCGTCCAAGATTCTATTACACATATCCTTGTAATCACTGTTATCCATAATTACAATATTTCCTCCCTTATCTGCGGGTTTTATTTGTATCTCCTTACATTTCTCCAAATCTTTAAGTGCTATAAATTCATTTTTGGATAGATTGAACTCCCTATTTAGTCTTAGATAGTCAATATTTTCAATGTCCAAGGTTATTTGCTGTAAGAAGACCCAGATATTAGCATAGTCCTTTAGTCCTGGTGTAAATGAACTTTTGTTTCTCCAGGTCTTAGACTTTATTAGTTCTTTATTTCTACTTTTATCAGGGTCATTCTCCTCCATTAGGGATAAAAGAGTACGTAATGTCTCTATATCCTCCTTTCCCACTCCAAGATCCATATATTCTCTTTCCTCTTTGATTTTGTAGAACTTATGCAATGCTAGTTTGCGAGCAAAGAGGTTTACATCTTTGATGTGTGTGAAGATATCGGATCTTGAAGTAGGGACAAAAGTTAGCCCTCTCTGTAATACTGACATATGATGGATGTTCAGAGGGAAACTAGACAAGTTGACTATCTGAAGGCTATTAGTCTGTGGGACATGGGAGTTAACTATTAGGGATCCCTGTTTGCTTTGGACCTCAGGTTTCTCTCTGGTCCTTGTTGTGGGATCCTGCCTCTCTCTAAAAAATGAGTGTTAGGTGTGGTAGTTACTCTGGGTTGCTGATATGGTTTCTGTTCATAGTTCTCTCTTCTTTGGAGATTGGGATTGTGTCTCCTATTTCTGACATGGTGTATCGGAAGGTCATCCAAGTCAGAGTTCTCATAATCTGAAGAACTTATATCTGAGTTCCCCTGTTTCTGGGTGCCTCTAGGGAATTTCCTAAAGACTCTGCCAGTTTTGAAGTCTGTCTGATCTCTCCAGAACTTTTTTTGTTTCCGGTCTTTGATTTCTTTTTTGAACTTATCTATATTGTCATTAAGCCTAGTACAGAAGGTGTTATATTCTGGTATTTCACTAAATTTACCAAACTCCTGTTGGTTCAAAGCCAATTTCGGTTTAATGACCTCTAAGTTCTGTTGTTCTGTTTCAATGATAAGGGACATTAAGTCAAAGGAGCACTTTAACAGTATTTCCTGCCATTTTTTAATAAATGTATCATTGGCTAAATTATTAGCTGGGCTTATGTTGATTCTTAGGCCTCTAGGGACGATCTGATTTTTTAGATAGTTCTGTAAACTGCTGATCTCCCATACTGATCTTACTTGTTTTTTGACTGTTTTTAATAATTCACCAAATGTCTCTTTGATATCTTTGTTTTCATTTAAAGTAGACCGAATTTTGGAACTAAAGCTCTCATCAGCTTCCTTCTGCAGGGAATCTGTATCTATATTTGTGATGGTAAAATTGGCCATTATGAAATTTGTTACCTGAACAACCAAGCGTTCACTTAAACTTATGTATATATGAGTCAATCTAGATGACAGAAAAATATAGTTCTATGCTTCCTCCTTGTGGGTTAAACCACTTGTCAAGATACAAATTAGGTAATGTGAGGAATTTTATGGTTCCCCAGGGTGTTTTCCACCCCAAATACAATATGGCAAAGTGAAGGGGATATAATATGATTGAAAATTTTATTATTACTTATATCAAACAGCGACGAGTAAAATGAATAAAAACAGGGGAGGTGAAGGGAAAATTTAAAAAAAAGGGCAAATGCAAGTACAGTAATCCTGGTTCTATACAGAGACTCTGTATTATAAATTTTCTCCAATTGTAGGGATACTGATACTACAACTAGTAGTCACAGCTATTACAATTCTAATGGAAAATCCAAATATAAGGATGTGCTTGCCTATATAGAGTATCCTATGTGGTTCAGTCGTTGGCGATTTGACAATAAACTGACCATAGGCTTATAAGAGTGTGGCTTGCTATACAATAAACAGTCCCAAAATTACAATCAAGGGAGTATCTCTACTTGACTTTTAGTAGTTGGCAATACCTATACAGCACAATATGAAGGAATTGTGCAGTTGCTTGTAAGTAAACAGTCCACAGTGTGGCAATCGTGTAATGGTATATAAATGAACCCAAGGGTAAATCCGTTGGTCTCCCAAGGGCAAGTACCAGATGTCAATAGGACTGTCTGTGAGTATATCAGAAATATAAAGTGATATAGGGCCTACTGCAGGATTATGAGGGACATTAAGCTAGGCCAGGACTCTTAGCATTTGCAGGCCGCACACAGCGTGACTTCCTGGTTGGTAACGCGCATGCGCACGTCTAGCGTGATGACGTGCGCTGCGTGGTTACTGAGGCCTGACGCGTTTCGACGTAGACACGTCTTTTTCAAAGGTAGAATGACACGAGGCTGTTACAAGAGAGCTATTTAAAGGATAAGGTTGTCTAGGTAACACCATAGAGGCTTGCTTGTAATGTAATTTGCGGCTATGGCTCCATCTGCTGGAGGGAGTTGGTATATACCTCAGACTTAAACCTGAGACAGTAGAAGTGATGTGGATAAGATGGACTTGGGCACAAATGAAAAAAATATAAATAACAGATGTGTGTAAAATGTATGTGTGGGAAGTAGCTCCTAATATAGGAGCTATGAGAATAAATTATGTCCCCCAGAGAACAAAGGCAACATTTATATATTTGAAATAAATATATATAAAAATATATATAAAAAATGTGATATCCCACCAATAACTAGAAATAAGATAATCTAATGAAAGAGGGAGGTATATTAGATGGTAAAAGGTAATATCCTCCTATATATGACAATGTGAACCCAAAATATGTGAAACTACAAAGAAGCTAATAAAGGTGTTGACATATATAATAAATAGATAAAGTATTGTGTACCACCAAATATAGAAAACAAGATTATACAGTGTAAGAAGGTAACAAGAGATGTTAAATGGTGTCGAGTGGTACCCACCTAGGTATGTGAACCAAAAATATGTGGAACTACAGAAGAAAGGCTAATAAAAGTGTAGACATACTAAGTGATGTGTGGCTGGAGTGAAGTATATGTATGGCATAAGTGCACTGGGATATAAGAGATGATCTATGATAACCCCAATACCTGAAAGGTACCATAAATAGATGAGGAATATATTTCCATGTGTGTATCACTGGGGAAAACTAATAGCCAGTGGAATCAAGGTGAGGTAAATAGGATCATGTGGAGGTGTGTCACTGGACCGCCATATCATGGCAGGTGGGTAGATATCAAGCCAAAGTTGATAAATAATAAAAAATATAATGATAAAATAAGTGAAGAAGGAAATAATAATAGATTATATCAACAAAAAAAGAACCCCTTAAATAAAGGGTGTGAAGGTAAAACCTTCATTCAAACCATTGGGACTTTGTGCTTTTAATTTGTAAATCCATCTTGCCTCACATTGCAGTAATTTTGTCTCCAGATCTCCTTGTCTGGGACCTGCATACACTTTTTCTAACGCACAGAAGGTCAACACCTCACTGTGGTTGGCATGATAATATTTTACATGGCGAGCAATTGGTGTGTCTAGTGAATTCTTGATGCTGTTTATATGTTCACCAACCCTTCGGCGCAGCTGGCGCCTCGTTTTACCTACATAAATTTTCCTGCAAATGCAGGAAGCCACATACACTACTCCAGTAGAACAACAATTCAAAAATTCCTTTATAATAAACTTCTCCCCTGTTATTGGGTGTTCAAATGTTTTTGTTGGACTAATATACTTGCAAAATTTGCATCTACTGCATCTGAAACAGCCTGCCAACGGTTGTAACCAGGTTTTGGCCTTGGATTCTTGAAAAGAGCTATGGACTAATATGTCTCTGAGATTTTTGCCTCTGCGGTATGTGATGGAGGCCCTTGGAGGTAGAACTTCTTTTAGGTCATCATCACTCTTTAGGAGGTGCCAATGTTTTGATAATATCTCTCTGATGATGTCTGAATCAAATCCAAAGGTCATTATGCAGCGTGGTTGATTGTTCTTATTGTCCGTTTGCTTCTTTTCGTTTAGGCCATTAAGTAGTTCAGTTCTGTTGCAGTTGGATGCAAACTTGTAAGCAGACTTAAGGCATCTGTTAGAATAACCTCTTTCCAGAAACCTTGTTCGTAATTTGTCTGCTTCAATTTTGTATTGCTCCTCAGAGCTGCAATTTCTTTTTATCCGGAGATATTGCCCTCTGGGAATTCCCCTTTTGAGTGGCTCAAAATGTTGGCTACTCCAATTTAATAAGGAATTTGTGGCTGTGTCTTTTCTGTAGGTTGTGGTAGATAGTCTTCCATTATCATCCTTTTTTATCAATAGATCCAGGAACGTAATGGATGAAGAGTTAATCTCATAGGTAAATTGTAGGCCTATGTCATTGGTGTTAAGCTCAGCCATGAATTTTTCAAAATCTTGTTTTGTACTAGTCCAGACCACTAGAACGTCATCTATGAAGCGACGCCATACTAACACATATTCAGAGAGAGAGTGACGGGAGTCTTGAAATACATATTTCTCTTCCCACCAACCTAGCAACAAATTCGCATAGCTTGGGGCACATGGTGTCCCCATAGCTGTGCCCTTTTGTTGATGATACCATTTGTTGTTAAAGATAAAGTAATTGTGTTTTAACACATATTCTAGTAGATCTAATAGGAAGTCATTAAATTTGGTATGGGTCATACTTTTCATTCCCAGATAGTGACTTAACGCTCTAATCCCATGTTGGTGAGGTATGCTGCTGTACAGTGCTTCTACATCAATCGATGCTAGCCAAGCAGTATTGGGTACACATAGATCTTCCAGTTGTTTAAGGATGTCATTTGTATCTTTAACATATGATGGTAGACACTCCACCATTTCTCTCATATGATGGTCAATGAATATACTAGCATTGTAAGAAAGATTGTTTGTACCGGACACAATAGGTCTTCCTGGAATGGGTACTTTTTTCTTGTGTATTTTGGGGAGGGAATAGAAAATGGACATAGTGGGAAATTTGGGATATAAAAATTGATAGGTTTGATCATCAATCAGATCTTCCTTCCTGGCATCATCTAGAATCTCTTTTAGAAGTTTTTTATATTCAATAGTTGGATTCTTTGAGATGATCTTATATGTGTTTATATCGTCCAAGATTCTATTACACATATCCTTGTAATCACTGTTATCCATAATTACAATATTTCCTCCCTTATCTGCGGGTTTTATTTGTATCTCCTTACATTTCTCCAAATCTTTAAGTGCTATAAATTCATTTTTGGATAGATTGAACTCCCTATTTAGTCTTAGATAGTCAATATTTTCAATGTCCAAGGTTATTTGCTGTAAGAAGACCCAGATATTAGCATAGTCCTTTAGTCCTGGTGTAAATGAACTTTTGTTTCTCCAGGTCTTAGACTTTATTAGTTCTTTATTTCTACTTTTATCAGGGTCATTCTCCTCCATTAGGGATAAAAGAGTACGTAATGTCTCTATATCCTCCTTTCCCAAAATACACAAGAAAAAAGTACCCATTCCAGGAAGACCTATTGTGTCCGGTACAAACAATCTTTCTTACAATGCTAGTATATTCATTGACCATCATATGAGAGAAATGGTGGAGTGTCTACCATCATATGTTAAAGATACAAATGACATCCTTAAACAACTGGAAGATCTATGTGTACCCAATACTGCTTGGCTAGCATCGATTGATGTAGAAGCACTGTACAGCAGCATACCTCACCAACATGGGATTAGAGCGTTAAGTCACTATCTGGGAATGAAAAGTATGACCCATACCAAATTTAATGACTTCCTATTAGATCTACTAGAATATGTGTTAAAACACAATTACTTTATCTTTAACAACAAATGGTATCATCAACAAAAGGGCACAGCTATGGGGACACCATGTGCCCCAAGCTATGCGAATTTGTTGCTAGGTTGGTGGGAAGAGAAATATGTATTTCAAGACTCCCGTCACTCTCTCTCTGAATATGTGTTAGTATGGCGTCGCTTCATAGATGACGTTCTAGTGGTCTGGACTGGTACAAAACAAGATTTTGAAAAATTCATGGCTGAGCTTAACACCAATGACATAGGCCTACAATTTACCTATGAGATTAACTCTTCATCCATTACGTTCCTGGATCTATTGATAAAAAAGGATGATAATGGAAGACTATCTACCACAACCTACAGAAAAGACACAGCCACAAATTCCTTATTAAATTGGAGTAGCCAACATTTTGAGCCACTCAAAAGGGGAATTCCCAGAGGGCAATATCTCCGGATAAAAAGAAATTGCAGCTCTGAGGAGCAATACAAAATTGAAGCAGACAAATTACGAACAAGGTTTCTGGAAAGAGGTTATTCTAACAGATGCCTTAAGTCTGCTTACAAGTTTGCATCCAACTGCAACAGAACTGAACTACTTAATGGCCTAAACGAAAAGAAGCAAACGGACAATAAGAACAATCAACCACGCTGCATAATGACCTTTGGATTTGATTCAGACATCATCAGAGAGATATTATCAAAACATTGGCACCTCCTAAAGAGTGATGATGACCTAAAAGAAGTTCTACCTCCAAGGGCCTCCATCACATACCGCAGAGGCAAAAATCTCAGAGACATATTAGTCCATAGCTCTTTTCAAGAATCCAAGGCCAAAACCTGGTTACAACCGTTGGCAGGCTGTTTCAGATGCAGTAGATGCAAATTTTGCAAGTATATTAGTCCAACAAAAACATTTGAACACCCAATAACAGGGGAGAAGTTTATTATAAAGGAATTTTTGAATTGTTGTTCTACTGGAGTAGTGTATGTGGCTTCCTGCATTTGCAGGAAAATTTATGTAGGTAAAACGAGGCGCCAGCTGCGCCGAAGGGTTGGTGAACATATAAACAGCATCAAGAATTCACTAGACACACCAATTGCTCGCCATGTAAAATATTATCATGCCAACCACAGTGAGGTGTTGACCTTCTGTGCGTTAGAAAAAGTGTATGCAGGTCCCAGACAAGGAGATCTGGAGACAAAATTACTGCAATGTGAGGCAAGATGGATTTACAAATTAAAAGCACAAAGTCCCAATGGTTTGAATGAAGGTTTTACCTTCACACCCTTTATTTAAGGGGTTCTTTTTTTGTTGATATAATCTATTATTATTTCCTTCTTCACTTATTTTATCATTATATTTTTTATTATTTATCAACTTTGGCTTGATATCTACCAACCTGCCATGATATGGCGGTCCAGTGACACACCTCCACATGATCCTATTTACCTCACCTTGATTCCACTGGCTATTAGTTTTCCCCAGTGATACACACATGGAAATATATTCCTCATCTATTTATGGTACCTTTCAGGTATTGGGGTTATCATAGATCATCTCTTATATCCCAGTGCACTTATGCCATACATATACTTCACTCCAGCCACACATCACTTAGTATGTCTACACTTTTATTAGCCTTTCTTCTGTAGTTCCACATATTTTTGGTTCACATACCTAGGTGGGTACCACTCGACACCATTTAACATCTCTTGTTACCTTCTTACACTGTATAATCTTGTTTTCTATATTTGGTGGTACACAATACTTTATCTATTTATTATATATGTCAACACCTTTATTAGCTTCTTTGTAGTTTCACATATTTTGGGTTCACATTGTCATATATAGGAGGATATTACCTTTTACCATCTAATATACCTCCCTCTTTCATTAGATTATCTTATTTCTAGTTATTGGTGGGATATCACATTTTTTATATATATTTTTATATATATTTATTTCAAATATATAAATGTTGCCTTTGTTCTCTGGGGGACATAATTTATTCTCATAGCTCCTATATTAGGAGCTACTTCCCACACATACATTTTACACACATCTGTTATTTATATTTTTTTCATTTGTGCCCAAGTCCATTTTATCCACATCACTTCTACTGTCTCAGGTTTAAGTCTGAGGTATATACCAACTCCCTCCAGCAGATGGAGCCATAGCCGCAAATTACATTACAAGCAAGCCTCTATGGTGTTACCTAGACAACCTTATCCTTTAAATAGCTCTCTTGTAACAGCCTCGTGTCATTCTACCTTTGAAAAAGACGTGTCTACGTCGAAACGCGTCAGGCCTCAGTAACCACGCAGCGCACGTCATCACGCTAGACGTGCGCATGCGCGTTACCAACCAGGAAGTCACGCTGTGTGCGGCCTGCAAATGCTAAGAGTCCTGGCCTAGCTTAATGTCCCTCATAATCCTGCAGTAGGCCCTATATCACTTTATATTTCTGATATACTCACAGACAGTCCTATTGACATCTGGTACTTGCCCTTGGGAGACCAACGGATTTACCCTTGGGTTCATTTATATACCATTACACGATTGCCACACTGTGGACTGTTTACTTACAAGCAACTGCACAATTCCTTCATATTGTGCTGTATAGGTATTGCCAACTACTAAAAGTCAAGTAGAGATACTCCCTTGATTGTAATTTTGGGACTGTTTATTGTATAGCAAGCCACACTCTTATAAGCCTATGGTCAGTTTATTGTCAAATCGCCAACGACTGAACCACATAGGATACTCTATATAGGCAAGCACATCCTTATATTTGGATTTTCCATTAGAATTGTAATAGCTGTGACTACTAGTTGTAGTATCAGTATCCCTCCAATTGGAGAAAATTTATAATACAGAGTCTCTGTATAGAACCAGGATTACTGTACTTGCATTTGCCCTTTTTTTAAAATTTTCCCTTCACCTCCCCTGTTTTTATTCATTTTACTCGTCGCTGTTTGATATAAGTAATAATAAAATTTTCAATCATATTATATCCCCTTCACTTTGCCATATTGTATTTGGGGTGGAAAACACCCTGGGGAACCATAAAATTCCTCACATTACCTAATTTGTATCTTGACAAGTGGTTTAACCCACAAGGAGGAAGCATAGAACTATATTTTTCTGTCATCTAGATTGACTCATATATACATAAGTTTAAGTGAACGCTTGGTTGTTCAGGTAACAAATTTCATAATGGCCAATTTTACCATCACAAATATAGATACAGATTCCCTGCAGAAGGAAGCTGATGAGAGCTTTAGTTCCAAAATTCGGTCTACTTTAAATGAAAACAAAGATATCAAAGAGACATTTGGTGAATTATTAAAAACAGTCAAAAAACAAGTAAGATCAGTATGGGAGATCAGCAGTTTACAGAACTATCTAAAAAATCAGATCGTCCCTAGAGGCCTAAGAATCAACATAAGCCCAGCTAATAATTTAGCCAATGATACATTTATTAAAAAATGGCAGGAAATACTGTTAAAGTGCTCCTTTGACTTAATGTCCCTTATCATTGAAACAGAACAACAGAACTTAGAGGTCATTAAACCGAAATTGGCTTTGAACCAACAGGAGTTTGGTAAATTTAGTGAAATACCAGAATATAACACCTTCTGTACTAGGCTTAATGACAATATAGATAAGTTCAAAAAAGAAATCAAAGACCGGAAACAAAAAAAGTTCTGGAGAGATCAGACAGACTTCAAAACTGGCAGAGTCTTTAGGAAATTCCCTAGAGGCACCCAGAAACAGGGGAACTCAGATATAAGTTCTTCAGATTATGAGAACTCTGACTTGGATGACCTTCCGATACACCATGTCAGAAATAGGAGACACAATCCCAATCTCCAAAGAAGAGAGAACTATGAACAGAAACCATATCAGCAACCCAGAGTAACTACCACACCTAACACTCATTTTTTAGAGAGAGGCAGGATCCCACAACAAGGACCAGAGAGAAACCTGAGGTCCAAAGCAAACAGGGATCCCTAATAGTTAACTCCCATGTCCCACAGACTAATAGCCTTCAGATAGTCAACTTGTCTAGTTTCCCTCTGAACATCCATCATATGTCAGTATTACAGAGAGGGCTAACTTTTGTCCCTACTTCAAGATCCGATATCTTCACACACATCAAAGATGTAAACCTCTTTGCTCGCAAACTAGCATTGCATAAGTTCTACAAAATCAAAGAGGAAAGAGAATATATGGATCTTGGAGTGGGAAAGGAGGATATAGAGACATTACGTACTCTTTTATCCCTAATGGAGGAGAATGACCCTGATAAAAGTAGAAATAAAGAACTAATAAAGTCTAAGACCTGGAGAAACAAAAGTTCATTTACACCAGGACTAAAGGACTATGCTAATATCTGGGTCTTCTTACAGCAAATAACCTTGGACATTGAAAATATTGACTATCTAAGACTAAATAGGGAGTTCAATCTATCCAAAAATGAATTTATAGCACTTAAAGATTTGGAGAAATGTAAGGAGATACAAATAAAACCCGCAGATAAGGGAGGAAATATTGTAATTATGGATAACAGTGATTACAAGGATATGTGTAATAGAATCTTGGACGATATAAACACATATAAGATCATCTCAAAGAATCCAACTATTGAATATAAAAAACTTCTAAAAGAGATTCTAGATGATGCCAGGAAGGAAGATCTGATTGATGATCAAACCTATCAATTTTTATATCCCAAATTTCCCACTATGTCCATTTTCTATTCCCTCCCCAAAATACACAAGAAAAAAGTACCCATTCCAGGAAGACCTATTGTGTCCGGTACAAACAATCTTTCTTACAATGCTAGTATATTCATTGACCATCATATGAGAGAAATGGTGGAGTGTCTACCATCATATGTTAAAGATACAAATGACATCCTTAAACAACTGGAAGATCTATGTGTACCCAATACTGCTTGGCTAGCATCGATTGATGTAGAAGCACTGTACAGCAGCATACCTCACCAACATGGGATTAGAGCGTTAAGTCACTATCTGGGAATGAAAAGTATGACCCATACCAAATTTAATGACTTCCTATTAGATCTACTAGAATATGTGTTAAAACACAATTACTTTATCTTTAACAACAAATGGTATCATCAACAAAAGGGCACAGCTATGGGGACACCATGTGCCCCAAGCTATGCGAATTTGTTGCTAGGTTGGTGGGAAGAGAAATATGTATTTCAAGACTCCCGTCACTCTCTCTCTGAATATGTGTTAGTATGGCGTCGCTTCATAGATGACGTTCTAGTGGTCTGGACTGGTACAAAACAAGATTTTGAAAAATTCATGGCTGAGCTTAACACCAATGACATAGGCCTACAATTTACCTATGAGATTAACTCTTCATCCATTACGTTCCTGGATCTATTGATAAAAAAGGATGATAATGGAAGACTATCTACCACAACCTACAGAAAAGACACAGCCACAAATTCCTTATTAAATTGGAGTAGCCAACATTTTGAGCCACTCAAAAGGGGAATTCCCAGAGGGCAATATCTCCGGATAAAAAGAAATTGCAGCTCTGAGGAGCAATACAAAATTGAAGCAGACAAATTACGAACAAGGTTTCTGGAAAGAGGTTATTCTAACAGATGCCTTAAGTCTGCTTACAAGTTTGCATCCAACTGCAACAGAACTGAACTACTTAATGGCCTAAACGAAAAGAAGCAAACGGACAATAAGAACAATCAACCACGCTGCATAATGACCTTTGGATTTGATTCAGACATCATCAGAGAGATATTATCAAAACATTGGCACCTCCTAAAGAGTGATGATGACCTAAAAGAAGTTCTACCTCCAAGGGCCTCCATCACATACCGCAGAGGCAAAAATCTCAGAGACATATTAGTCCATAGCTCTTTTCAAGAATCCAAGGCCAAAACCTGGTTACAACCGTTGGCAGGCTGTTTCAGATGCAGTAGATGCAAATTTTGCAAGTATATTAGTCCAACAAAAACATTTGAACACCCAATAACAGGGGAGAAGTTTATTATAAAGGAATTTTTGAATTGTTGTTCTACTGGAGTAGTGTATGTGGCTTCCTGCATTTGCAGGAAAATTTATGTAGGTAAAACGAGGCGCCAGCTGCGCCGAAGGGTTGGTGAACATATAAACAGCATCAAGAATTCACTAGACACACCAATTGCTCGCCATGTAAAATATTATCATGCCAACCACAGTGAGGTGTTGACCTTCTGTGCGTTAGAAAAAGTGTATGCAGGTCCCAGACAAGGAGATCTGGAGACAAAATTACTGCAATGTGAGGCAAGATGGATTTACAAATTAAAAGCACAAAGTCCCAATGGTTTGAATGAAGGTTTTACCTTCACACCCTTTATTTAAGGGGTTCTTTTTTTGTTGATATAATCTATTATTATTTCCTTCTTCACTTATTTTATCATTATATTTTTTATTATTTATCAACTTTGGCTTGATATCTACCCACCTGCCATGATATGGCGGTCCAGTGACACACCTCCACATGATCCTATTTACCTCACCTTGATTCCACTGGCTATTAGTTTTCCCCAGTGATACACACATGGAAATATATTCCTCATCTATTTATGGTACCTTTCAGGTATTGGGGTTATCATAGATCATCTCTTATATCCCAGTGCACTTATGCCATACATATACTTCACTCCAGCCACACATCACTTAGTATGTCTACACTTTTATTAGCCTTTCTTCTGTAGTTCCACATATTTTTGGTTCACATACCTAGGTGGGTACCACTCGACACCATTTAACATCTCTTGTTACCTTCTTACACTGTATAATCTTGTTTTCTATATTTGGTGGTACACAATACTTTATCTATTTATTATATATGTCAACACCTTTATTAGCTTCTTTGTAGTTTCACATATTTTGGGTTCACATTGTCATATATAGGAGGATATTACCTTTTACCATCTAATATACCTCCCTCTTTCATTAGATTATCTTATTTCTAGTTATTGGTGGGATATCACATTTTTTATATATATTTTTATATATATTTATTTCAAATATATAAATGTTGCCTTTGTTCTCTGGGGGACATAATTTATTCTCATAGCTCCTATATTAGGAGCTACTTCCCACACATACATTTTACACACATCTGTTATTTATATTTTTTTCATTTGTGCCCAAGTCCATCTTATCCACATCACTTCTACTGTCTCAGGTTTAAGTCTGAGGTATATACCAACTCCCTCCAGCAGATGGAGCCATAGCCGCAAATTACATTACAAGCAAGCCTCTATGGTGTTACCTAGACAACCTTATCCTTTAAATAGCTCTCTTGTAACAGCCTCGTGTCATTCTACCTTTGAAAAAGACGTGTCTACGTCGAAACGCGTCAGGCCTCAGTAACCACGCAGCGCACGTCATCACGCTAGACGTGCGCATGCGCGTTACCAACCAGGAAGTCACGCTGTGTGCGGCCTGCAAATGCTAAGAGTCCTGGCCTAGCTTAATGTCCCTCATAATCCTGCAGTAGGCCCTATATCACTTTATATTTCTGATATACTCACAGACAGTCCTATTGACATCTGGTACTTGCCCTTGGGAGACCAACGGATTTACCCTTGGGTTCATTTATATACCATTACACGATTGCCACACTGTGGACTGTTTACTTACAAGCAACTGCACAATTCCTTCATATTGTGCTGTATAGGTATTGCCAACTACTAAAAGTCAAGTAGAGATACTCCCTTGATTGTAATTTTGGGACTGTTTATTGTATAGCAAGCCACACTCTTATAAGCCTATGGTCAGTTTATTGTCAAATCGCCAACGACTGAACCACATAGGATACTCTATATAGGCAAGCACATCCTTATATTTGGATTTTCCATTAGAATTGTAATAGCTGTGACTACTAGTTGTAGTATCAGTATCCCTCCAATTGGAGAAAATTTATAATACAGAGTCTCTGTATAGAACCAGGATTACTGTACTTGCATTTGCCCTTTTTTTAAAATTTTCCCTTCACCTCCCCTGTTTTTATTCATTTTACTCGTCGCTGTTTGATATAAGTAATAATAAAATTTTCAATCATATTATATCCCCTTCACTTTGCCATATTGTATTTGGGGTGGAAAACACCCTGGGGAACCATAAAATTCCTCACATTACCTAATTTTTAACACCTACCAAAGAACAATACAAACCTTCTTTTCAGACCCACACCATATATGCCTAAAAGTAAAATATAAGGCTACTATTACAACAATCGCCTACAGTAAAAATGTCAAAGAGCAATATATTACTACCATTTTTTTGCCTCTCCTATGCCTCTAAGTCAACCCTACAAACCTACAAGATAAAAAGCAGCGACCAACAAAAAAAACCTCCAAAATAACACATACTAATTTAACACTATAAAGCAACTTCATCTACCTATAATCACATACAAACAAAGGAAATGCATAATCACAACAGTGTTGCACCAAAAACATTAGAGTAACAAAAAACACAAACAAGCACTTCCAAAACTATTCTAAATCAAAAACTAAACTAATGATACATTCTTTTCATTTACAGATTAAGATGGCTGATAACGACACCAAACAGGAAAAGATAAGCCGTCAAGCTAGAGAACGACAACAAACATGGGCAAACCAGCAGACGCCGGAGCAGAAGGAAATTCAACAAGAAAAAGAACGGAAAAGATTTGCAAACAAAAGACTATCAGCTGAAAAAATAAAAGCTACACCTAGAAAAGCTGAACTACCAGATCCAGAACTATATGGTAGACTATATGAGATTGTAACTCATCGGATGATTCACAGACCGTGTGGAGATGTTAATCCACAGTCACCATATATGGAAATAATAAATGTACTAAAGAATTTCCAAAAGATTATAGAGACAAAACTTATGCCAATTGTGATGTCTATCCATGATATAGAAGAAGAGAGGAACAAAGTGCCATTATTAGTGAGAAAAATGTCAACTATAGATATGTGGTACCATACAATCCACATTTACTTATGAAGTATAAGGCACACATTAATGTAGAAGCCTGCACTTCCATAAAATCCATTAAATATGTATACAAATATATTTACAAAGGCTATGATGCATCTACTGTAGTCGTCAAAAGTGCAGACAATACCAAAAGAACTGAGTTAGTACATGATGAACTTGCATCTCATGTAGATGCTCGCTATGTCAGTGCGCAAGAAGCTTTGTGGTATCTTTTATAATTTGAAATGCACGCTAAATCACATGCAGTATATAGATTAGCTGTACATTTGCCACAAAGACATTTAGTGTATTTCCATGCTGGAAATGAAACTTATGCATTGGCACAAAGTGAGCATCTTCACACTACACTAACTGCATTGTTTCAATTCAATTCAACAGATTCACAGGCAACACAATTCTTATATATTGAGATTCCATATCATTATGTTTCCGTTAATGGATTATGGAGACCAAGAAAAAGCAGAGGAAATAAAATAATACCAAGAATTTACACGGTCAGTCCAAGAGACCTTGAAAGTTTCTGCTTACGACTACTACATTTAAATGTTCCTGGTGCACAAAGTTTTGAACCCTTAAGAACTGTTAATGACATAGTATATGAATCCTTTCATTTAGCTGCCAGACATATAAACTTACTAGTTGATGATACAGAATGGGAAAGATGTCTAGAAGAAGCAGCACTTTGTCAAATGATGAGGGAACAATTTGCATTCATTTGTATCTTCTCAAATACATTAGCTTTGGGGGACACATTTTAAAGTAATATGGCTGAAGACTTTATGCAACGATACAATGAGCCTATTGCACACTTAAAGCATTAATGGAAATCCAAGAAGTATTTTTAACTCATGGATTAAGTTGTGCAAGTTTTCATCTGCCTGATCCAGGTCTTATAGACAACATAAACTTTGAAGACTATGACATTCAACTACAAGCAGAAAGGACACAAGAAAGACTTGCAACTTTAAATACATTACAATTGCAAGCATTTAATGCCATAAAAAATGCACTAGATGATGACATGGTCAAAGAGCGTTATTTCTATCTTGATGGACCTGGCGGATCAGGAAAAACCTATCTATATAATTTATTAATGAGTTTTGTACGAGCACAAGGTCAAGTAACACTTGCATTTGCGACCACTGGAATTGCTGCACTTTTGTTAGAAGGTGGAAGAACTGTGCATAGTGGATTTAAACTGCCAGTGCCTATTTTAGAAACATCAGTGTCAGATATTCGGAGGACATCATTAAAAGCAAAAAAACTGTAAAAAAGTAAATTAATTATAATAGATGAGGCTACAATGATGTCATGCTATGCCCTACAATGTATTGACTGTTTACTTTGTGAAGTCATGGATACTACTTAGCCATTTGGTGGAAAGGTAATGTTGTTAGGTGGTGATTTTAGACAAACATTACCTGTCGTTGTACATGGAAATCGAACTGACATTATCGAAACGTGTATAAAGTCAAGTACACTATGGAAACATTTTACCCATCTTCAATTACAACAAAATATGAGATCAGAAGGACACAATGATTTCAATGATTGGCTTATTAAAATTGGAGAAGGAAAAACAGAACAAATCATAAATTTACCTGACGACACTGTGTACATCCCACCTCATATGATTTGTGAACAAGATCTTATAACGGCTATATTCGAAAGTACAATAAATAACGAGGACTATTCTGAACTTGCCAACAAAGTCATACTAACATGCAAAAATAAGGATGCATTGAACCTCAATAATGAAATATTTAAAAAAATTAATGCACCCCAAAACATTTTTCACAGTGCTGATTCTGTACTTGCTGATGACAAAGAAAGTCAGGCAAACTTTTCCACTGAATTCATAAATTCATTAACTCCTTCTGGAATGCCACCACATATTTTGCAGCTAAAGAAAGGTGCAATTGTCATGTTACTGCGAAATATGAACCCAAAAAAGGCCTATGCAATGGGACAAGATTAATTGTTCAACAATTAAAGGACCATTTAATAGATACTGAAATTTTAACTGGTACCCATAAAGGAGAGAGAGTTTTCATACCAAGGATAGATTTAGCACCAAGTGAAAGTAGCCTCTCTTTTATACTTCAAAGAAGACAATTTCCCATCATCATGGCATTTGCCATGACCATTAATAAATCACAAGGACAAACTTTCAAATCTGTGGGTATTTTCTTAGAACAACCAGTATTTGCACATGGCCAATTGTACGTTGCCTTATCACGGTGCAAAAATCAACAGGCTATTAAAGTTTACATTGAAAACAATGAAAGTCAAGGTGATTTATTAGAGGATGGATGCATTTTTACTAAAAACATTGTCTACTATGAAGTACTGTAAGTTTCAATCAAACAAACACAACCCATGCCAGACAAATGCCAAACAAAAGTCACAAATTACCTCAAGCACAATCTAGCAACAAAAAAAGAAAGCAAATGTATAGACAACCGTCCGTTTCTTTCAAAAAATATTTTTTACGGCACTCAAATTATTTTAATACCACCAATATTTCCATATTAAACTCCATACAATGGCAAAACACATAGAGAACAGTGGTTACACATTGCGAACGAACTTTAAGGTCTTGCGTTCTCTTTTTAGAGAACCACTTTTCCACAGAGGAAACTCTATGTGCCATTTTAAACAGTTACTACACCAACGAACAAAGGTCAACCATTCCAAACCACCAATGAATAAATAACTCATTAATAATTAATGGAAGTACTGTTTATGCATGATTAGCCCCACAAAACACTTGACTTGCATTATTGAAAACATTCTGTTCAAATGTTAATTAACTATGTTACTGTTTATAATGTTACAAGTTTTACAAAAAATACTTTAAAGTTCGTTACTTAGACATATTACAAAGTTCATGTTAACAGCACAAGCACGTTTTCAGACACAATGTAAATGTTGTATTTCATGTTAAATATTAATCCAGGGAGTAATCTGATCGCCAGTTAATGGGGTCAGGAAGGAATTAATTTTTTTCCCACTTTGAGACAAATGGCTACGTTTCCATGAGGGTTTTTACTGTTTGCCTTCCTCTGGATTCAATGTATACTTCAGTTAGCAGTTTTTAATCTACAAGTTGTATGTTAAAAAACCACTAGCTCAAGTTTACAATACTGATTAATCTAAAGTTCAACTGTTCTTACATTCAAATGTTAACGCTTTTACAATAAAACTCTTTAACAGTTCCTCAACAAGAAAAGAAAATGTTCCAAAAATAAACATGTTTAATATTATAATTGTACTTATTTCGACATAACAAAAAAGTTACAAGTGTCAAATACGTATATTACTAACTAAACAAATTTACAAACATACACATTTCATTGTCGTAATTTTTGTGACCGGCAAGTCGCTAGTATATATATATATATATATATATATATATACTAGCGACTTGCCCCTCAAAAAATGACAGTCAATAAAATTGTAAACCGTTTTATACTGTGAGGACCTTTATCGCTCATTGCGAGCCTCTCCTGTCGCATACTTTTTTAATCATGATAAAGAGAGATATATATTTCTATGTGTATGTAGTTAAGTAATAATTGATGATTTATTCATTAAATTAATATGCTTTAATTATTTCTAATTCACATATTCAGTGAGCAATAGGCTGAGGAGCTAACAATCTGTTTGTATTTTCCGTCTGCATAGAATATACATTTTGAGTGTTGGTGCCTTGCTTATAAAGTGTAATAAATGTTCCAAGTATTCTAAATCAGCTGCGTGTTCGAGGTAAAGCCGTTGGTTTATTGTGTAAAGCGGCATTATATAGTTGTAATGTTATAAATGTGTTATGCGTCTCGTGAGCATTTTCCGGCTTTTGTAATAGTGTATTTTGTATGTCGTAGTTAGATGTGTAAAGTGCTATGAGTTTGGCAGTGTTTTGAGTGGTCCGAGGTCATGTAGCTTTGTTTGCCTTTTGTTTGCGGCCATTTTTTTCCTTGGTTAGACGAGATTGGCGAAAAACGTCTAAATCAAGTTAAATTCTCGTTACACCTCACTCCCAGGTCATGTAGCTTTGTTTGCCTTTTGTTTGCGGCCATTTTTTTCCTTGGTTAGACGAGATTGGCGAAAAACGTCTAAATCAAGTTAAATTCTCGTTACACCTCACTCCCAGACGTCCTGGCTGTTGCCCTATGCTGTCTGTGATGTTTTTGTAATTTTTTGGGGTGTATTTAGTGTGTTTTCATTGTTTTTACATTTTCATTGTTTTTTTTCGAAGTCCCGCGTCTCTTAATTTTTTTTTTCTAATTCCCGCGTTTGTCAGCCACTTGCACGCCAAGGCGATCCCCCGTTTAGGAAGTGTTTTTGCGACAAAGTCCCGCATTGTAGTGGCTTAACGGCTCGCCTTGCTATGCGAGGCTCGCTAGCAATCAGCGCCTTTGACGCTCATCACCAAAGTGCTATGCATTAACGGCCCGCCTCGCTTTGTGAGGCTCGCAGCGATGAGCACCTTTGGCGCTAATCAGCTAAGTGCTACGCGTTAATGGCTCGTCACGCTTCGTGAGGCTCGCAAGCGATGAGCGCCTGTGGCGCTCATCGACTAAGTCGTACGCACCATGCAAAGCGTGACGTCTCGTAGTTAGACAATTATAATATGTGATATATATATATATATATACAGTCAGGTCCATAAATATTGGGACATGGACACAATTCTAACCTTTTTGGCTCTATACACCACCACAATGGATTTGAAATGAAACGAACAAGATGTGCTTTAACTGCAGACTTTCAGCTTTAATTTGAGGGTATTTACATCCAAATCAGGTGAACGGTGTAGGAATTACAACAGTTTGTATATGTGCCTCCCACTTTTTAAGGGACCAAAAGTAATGGGACAGATTAACAGTCATAAATCAAACTTTTACTTTTTAATACTTGGTTGCAAATCCTTTGCAGTCAATTACAGCCTGAAGTCTGGAACGCATAGATATCACTAGACGCTGGGTTTCATCCCTGGTGATGCTCTGCCAGGCCTCTACTGCAACTGTCTTCAGTTCCTGCTTGTTCTTGGGGCATTTTCCCTTCAGTTTTGTCTTCAGCAAGTGAAATGCATGCATAATCGGATTCAGGTCAAGTGATTGACTTGGCCATTGCATAACATTCCACTTCTTTCCCTTAAAAAACTCTTTGGTTGCTTTTGCAGTATGCTTCGGGTCATTGTCCATCGGCACCGTGAAGCACCGTCCAATGAGTTCTGAAGCATTTGGCTGAATATGAGCAGATAATATTGCCCGACTCACTTCAGAATTCATCCTGCTGCTTTTGTCAGCAGTCACATCATCAATAAATAATAGAGAACCAGTTCCATTGGCAGCCATACATGCCCACGCCATGACACTACCACCACCATGCTTCACTGATGAGGTGGTATGCTTTGGATCATGAGCAGTTCCTTTCCTTCTCCATACTCTTCTATTCCCATCACTCTGGTATAAGTTGATCTTGGTCTCATCTGTCCATAGGATGTTGTTCCAGAACTGTGAAGGCTTTTTTAGATGTTGTTTGGAAAACTCTAATCTGGCCTTCCTGTTTTTGAGGCTTACCAATGGTTTACATCTTGTGGTGAACCCTCTGTATTCACTCTGGTGAAGTCTTCTCTTGATTGTTGACTTTGACACACATACACCTACCTTCTGGAGAGTGTTCTTGATCTGGCCAACTGTTGTGAAGGGTGTTTTCTTCACCATGGAAAGAATTATTCGGTCATCCACCACAGTTGTTTTCCGTGGTCTTCCTGGTCTTTTGGTGTTGCTGAGCTCCTTGGTGCATTCTTTCTTTTTAAGGATGTTCCAAACAGTTGATTTGGTCACACCTAATGTTTTTGCTATCTCTCTGATGGGTTTGTTTTGTTTTTTCAGCCTAATGATGGCTTGCTTCACTGATAGTGACAGCTCTTTGGATCTCATATTGAGGGTTGACAGCAACAGATTCTAAATTCAAATAGCACACTTGAAATTAACTCTGGACCTTTTATCTGCTCTTTGTAAATGGGATAATGAGGGAATAACACACAACTGATCATGGAACATCTGAGCAGCCAATTGTCCCATTACTTTTGGTCCCTTAAAAAGTGGGAGGCACATATACAAACTGTTGTAATTCCTACAACGTTCACCTGATTTGGATGTAAATACCCTCAAATTAAAGCTAAAAGTCTGCAATTAAAGCACATCTTGTTCATTTAATTTCAAATCCATTGTGGTGGTGTATAGAGCCAAAAAGGTTAGAATTGTGTCCATGTCCCAATATTTATGGAACTGACTGTATATATATATATATATATATATATATATATATATATATATATATATAAATTGGGTTGTTGCTGGTGGTGCAGTGGGATAGAGCTCTGTGCTCTGGACCTGGGTTCTAATCCGAGTCTGGAGAAGGAACTGGCAATTTACTCCTGCATTGTTGCCTGTGCAAACTTATTTGGTTGATGAGATCAGCATGGAAAGATCCAGTCAGTAAAAAGAGCGGGAACAGAGTGGGGAGTGTTTGAGATAATTGGCTTATAAAGCTTTCCTGACGTCATATCATAACAATAAGCCTCATAGGATTGGTGGCGTTCAGAGGGATGTTCATTGCAACCAGACAGCCTGCAGCACTGATTGGTTGATGCTGCAAGCTGTCAGTCAGGAAAATTGATACAATTGTAGCAGAGTGAATTAATATTTACTCAAGTTGGAGCAGCCCAACAAATATGATCTAGCAGTGCAGCACTAGGGAGAAAGACCAGGCAAGGAGGAAGGCACACAAAGGGTTAATTTAAAGTGATAGATGCATATGTGTAACAAATCATATGAAAGAAGACATGAAAGCTGATATACAAATATAATTATACTAGCGACTTGCCCGTCAAAAAATGACGGTCAATAAAATTTAAATGTTGTGAAATTTGTTTGCATCTCCAAATGAGTCAGCTACATTTGTCCCTTTTTTTTTTCTAAAAGTAAAAACACATAATTATTTTTAACTTTTTATTTTTTAACTTTCAACTTATATTTCCCAAACATTAAACTTTGTAACATGCAACTTGTTTATGAAACATTTGTGCAACATTTTGTTACCAATACTAACACTTTTCAATACATATTTATCACTGAGTAACTGCAGATTATATTAACTTAGAGTAATTAAATTGTTTTAACAATAACATACTTTTTCTCATTTGTAACATATTTGTTAAACTGTTGTTAAACTAAATTAGCATTGAATCCAGAGGAAGGCAAACAATAAAAAAACCCTATTGAAACTTGTCCAATTGTATCAAAGAGGGAAAAAAAATAATTCCTTCCTGACCCCATTAACTGGCGATCGGATTTCTCCCTGAATACTTTGTCTTTAAATAATACATTTCAAATTCTTACTAAATACTTCAACTTTATAGTAACAATACATATTTGACTATACAACATATATATTTACCAAACTTTTGTAAACATTCCAAAAACACATATTTAACATTTTAAATTGTAACTTCAAACAATAACATTTAACTTTTGTAAATTATGGAAAAATCAGTGAATTGTTTTTGTGGGGCCAATCATGTAAATATAAAACTTTGAACCCATTCCAATCTGTTTCAGGATATTTTACTGTTGTTTTTTTTTTTTCATTTAGTCCATTCTGCAAATATCAGATATATTTTCATAATTGAAATAGTGGTCCCCTGTTTAAAGAGTCCCAGAGTACTTTAATTTAGTACTGGAAGTCAAACCACTGTTCTCTATCTTTTTTTGTCCATTCTTTAGATGTTTTACTTGAAATATTGTTTTTGTGCAATCATATTGAGTCCCATAAAATGTTGGCAGTAAAATGAAACCATTGTCCACTATCTTTCCAACACCTCATAGTAGACAATGTTTTTGGTGTAAACACATCCATCGTCCAATAAATGACCTTGAGTTTCATTTTCTTCAACATGCACTTTAATTTCTTTTGGATTAGTGCACCTTGAAAAAGCCACATAGAGTTGTCCATGTGCAAAAACTGGTTCCTTTAAAAAAATCCCAACTGACTTAAAAGTTTGTCCTTGGGATTTATTAATGGTCATAGCAAATGCCATGATAACTGGAAATTGTCTCCGTTGAAGGACAAAGGGCAAACCACTCTCACTTGGAGCTAAATCAATTCTTGGTATAAAAACTTGTTCACCTTTATGGGTCCCAGTTATAATTTCTGCATGTATAAAATGATCTTTTAACTCATGCACAATTAATCGGGTCCCATTACAAAGTCCTTTTTTTGGATTCATATTTCGCAATAACATAACAATTGCACCTTTTTTCAATTGTAAAATATGTGGGGGCATTCCAGATGGTGTTAACGAATTAATAAATTCGATACTAAAATTCGATTCACTGTCTTTATCATCTGACAGAATCTGCACTGTAATAATTATTTTGTGGTGCATTGATGTATTTTAAAATTTCGTTATTTACATTCAAGGCATCGATATTTTTTGATGTTAATATTACTTTGTTTGCAATGTCTGTGTAATCCTCATTATTAAGAGTGTTTAGGAATATGGCTGATATGAGTGATTCATTGCAAACCATTTCTGATGGAATTTCAATGGTATCATTTGGTAAATGCTGTATTTCTGGATGTTTTCCATCTCCGATTTTAATGAGCCAGTCATTGAATTCATTTTGGCCTTCAGATCTCATATTTAATTCTAATTTGAGATGTGTAAATATTTGCCACAGTTTACTGGTCTTGATACATGTTTCAATGATCTCTGTTCTATTTCCGTGTGGCGCAACAGGTAATGTTTGCCTAAAATCGCCTCCTAACAGCATCACCTTTCCATCAAATGGCAACTTATTATCCATCACTTCTTTTAAGAATCTGTCAATACATTGCAGTGCATGACATGACATCATTGTTGCCTCGTCTATGATAATTAGTTTAGTTAGTTTGAATTTTTTTGCTTGTATGGAATTGAGTCGAATATCTGAGACTGATGTTTCCAAAATGGGAACTGGCAGCTTAAATCCACTATGCACAGTTCTACCACCATCTAACAAAAGTGCAGCAATTCCAGTTATTGCAAATGGCAAAGCTATCTGACCCTGTGATCGAATATAACTCATCAAACAATTGTACAGATAAGTTTTTCCTGATCCACCTGGTCCGTCTAGATAGAAATACCGGTCTTTGACCATTTCATCATCTGTAGCATTTGTGATGGCATGAAATGCTTCTAACTGTAAATTATTTAAAGTTGCCAGTTTTTCTTGGGTTTTTTGTTTTTGAAGCTCAGTGTCATAATCATCAAAATTGATGTCATCTGGATCTGGTAAATTAAAACTTGCACAATTTAATTCATGAGCCAACAATATTTCTTGGATTTCCAACAATGTTTTTAACAGAGCTATTGGTTCTCTGTAACGTTTCAAGAAATCTTCTGACATGTTTAATTTAAATGTTTCCCACAAAGTGAAAGCATCAGGTACATTGCAAAATATACAAATGAATGCAAATTGTTGTCTCATTTGCTTAGGCATTTGACATAGTGCTGCTTCTTCCAGACACCTCTCCCATTCTGTATCATCAGCTATGAAATTTTGATGTCTTGCAGCTAATAGGAATGTCTCATAAACTATGTCATTCACTGTACGTAAATGCTCAAAACTCTGTGCACCGGGAACATGTAACAGAAGTAATCTTAAGCTGAAACGTTCAATGTCCCTTGGACTGACGGTATAAATTCGTGGTATGATTTTATGGGTATCTCTTTTTCGTAGTCGCCATAGACCATTTACAAATACATAGTGATATGGTATCTCTATGTATAAAAATTGTCTGACATGCGTATCCTGACAGTTTAATTTAAACCACGCAGTAAGCGTAGTATCTCTGTCTTCACTTTGATATAATGCAGTTCTTTCATTTCCTTCAGTAAAGCAAACCATCTGACTTTGAGGCAAATGTACAGCTAAACGATAGATAGTATGTGACCGATCATGCATCTCAAATTTCAAAAGGCGCCACATTGCTTCCGGAGCACTCACATACCGAGCATCTAAATAATTTGAAAGTTCATCATGTAAAATTGGATTTTCGTTTTCATTTCCAGCACCTTGTACAACAACAGTAGCTGCATCATATCCTTTGTATATATATTTATACACATACTTAATTGATTTAATCGAAGTGCAAGCTTCCACATTGATGTGTGCATTGTACTTCATGAGCAAATGTGGATTGTATGGAACGACAAATCTATTATCAACCTTTTGGCCCCGGATAATAGCTGTTTGTCCTTGTGTTCTTTTATACAAAGGATATCCATCACAATTTGCATAAGTTTGCATTTGAAATTGTTTTGGAAATTCTTTAGTACATTTTTTATTTTCCATACATGGTGAATTCGGATTCATCTCTCCACATGGGCCATGAATCATTCTATGTGTAACAATCTCCCAAAGTTTTGTATATATTTCTTGGACTGGCAATTGTGCCGAAATTACTGAATCCACTCTCTCTGCAGTTTTTAACTTGTCTTTTTCCTGCAGTATTAAAAGTATGTGAGCATGTGGCAATCCTCTTTTTTGAAATTCAATGGTGTAAACAAAAGCCACACATTTTCCAAATAAATGTGCTTTAGTGATGTCATGAATTAATGAATTGAGTTTGATTTTAAATACTCTTGCCACTAAATCTGGTCGGTCAGAAGTAGTTTGTGCCAAATTCAAATTCTCCTTGATCTCTGGCCATTGTGGATTACAGGTGAATGTAATAAATAAATCTGGTTTTCCAAATTTAGTAACAATAGCCATGGCATCATTATACCTTTCTATACCTCTTCCAGCTGGAATGTCTCTGTTGGCAGCTAAATCTGCCACATAATCCATTAATCCACAATACTGTTCTACTCGTAATTTATTTTGTTGATATTTAATAAAAATTAGATTATTGGCTTCAACTTGTAAATATGAATCAATAATCCATTGTTGAGTGAGTTTTCCTCCATGTAAAATTGGATTAAAACAATCACGGATAGCAGTTTGTGCCACTTTATATTCCAGCATGGAAATATTAGATCGAATACGAAGTTTAGTATTGGGATAACTTTCCAGTTTTAATTTTGGTTCCCATCCTGGTTCCCCATTTGGAAAGAAAATGGGATATGTCATTGGATCTAAATTACAGCTTAATATATTGATATTAATAAATGGTTGTTCTTCATTGCGTGGATATATTCTAATATCCCGCTGAAAAGGTGGTTCACCATCTTCATTTTTAAACACCATGGCAACCTCATTTACAGTAGGTAAATTATTTCTTCTCTGATCAGTGTTGCGATCTCTTTTTAACACCATATTGACTCTTGGTGTAGGCAATTGATGTCTTTGAGCATGTTCCTGTTGTTCTTTTTCAAGCTGTGCTAATTGTTTGTATGCTTGACTATATGGTTTTTTTTTCATAATTGTATCCAGCTGTTCAAAGACTATGCGCAAACACTGTCTATTTTCTGGAAGTGTCATTCTCAGCTTCCATCGTATCTAACACATATAACTGCAAATTTCCTTTGCTGTCCTTCTTGTGGGTGTAAATGCGAAGTTCTGTGGTATATTTGACCTTGAAATCTGAAACAATAAGGACCATGTCCTGGTACATTTTCTGCTAATGTTGCACCCATTGAAGCAAATGAAATTGCACTGTTATAAGACCTTATGTTTTGTTTAAAATTATTATAATTTGGAAATGTTGGATCACTCATAATGCATTCTAAATAATATGGAAATGGGTGTCTTACTGGAAGTTTGACCTTTCCTTTCTGACAGCAACTAATGAAATTTCCGTCATAAGGTCTTTCCTTTATAAAATGATAGGCCCCACAAAACTGACAAACCACATTAAGTAATCCACAATAATGAGTATCTACTTCTACTGCAGTAGTAAACACATTATCATGCATTTCTTCAACATAAATATCAGACCCACATTCTATATGTACATTTTTTTCTTGTGTGTCTACATTCAAGTCATTCTGCAAAATAGAATCATTGCACAATGGTTCAGAGAGATGTTTTTGTTTACTTTTACGTTTCTTGGAAGCCCCAACACACTCACTTGCGGCTTTCTTACTCATCTTTCTTTTATTTAAAAGTCTCTGTCGATCTTCTTCTCGCAAGCGTTGTGAAGTCTCCGGTGTCTGAGCATCTCTCCACCTTTGCTTCCTTTCCCTTGCCAATCTTCTTTTGCGTTCAACTTTGTCTTCTCCATTGTCCGCCATGTTAATCTGTAATTGTAAATAGAAATGCAATTATTGTTTATTCTTTGTTTTGTCTACATTTTTTTTTCCTTTTTGTACTGTTCGATGAAAGTAGATAAATTACTAATAAAACATTTTCAATTGTTGCACTTAAAGTATTTTATTGACATATATGAAATCGTAAATAGCTGAACATATCTATCTTTATATTATTAATCCTTCAATTACATTCCTTCTTGATTGAATTCACAGCATACCATCAATGTCTTTTTTTTGCAAGTGTTGTAAGCTTCTTATTTTCTTTAAATATTATTATTAATTAGTATTGTCTTTTCATTTTTTTTCAAGTTTTGACTAAATATCATACATTAATGACTCAATAAGTACTCTCTATTTTCAACAAAGTCGTACGCACTGCGCAACGCAGCGTGACGTCTCGTAGTTAGACAATTATAATATGTGATATATAGCCTTCTTCTATGCATCACTACAAAATTAAATTTTATACCTGTGAGGATGATGTTGATGTTGTTCCAAGGCTGCAAACGTCACGCTGTCTGTTTATTCCCTTGCAGATCCGAATAAACTGTAAAATCAAATAGATAATATTTTTAAACTTTTGCTTCATCAATATCATTAAATGAACGTCAACATACATATATTTGGCTACATTAAAAACCTCCTAATTTTTAATATTTTGACATAGTAATATAATTAAATTTCTGTACCTGTCCAAATGATCCTTATGCTGTTCAATGTGTGCAAATGTCACTATCTCTGGTCATTCACGTAGATTTCCCTGCAATTATACAAAATAGTAATTAATGTATAATATATTACTTCATCTGTATTAATCAATGAGGCTTAACATACCTATTTTTGCATAGATTAAAAACATGAAATAAATATATCAATAAATCAACATGAACACACATATGTAAGCATAGATTCTAAACATACACTCAATATTACTGTTATTCTTTCAATAAGAATCAATGAATCTGTCTTAATCTTAAATTAATGTCTCACTAAATATAACATCAACACATAATCATGTAGCCTTTTTATATTTTTTCAGTTTTATTTTAAAATGAGTATGTTACAACTTAATTCTTAAAATAATGTACATTACTAATGAACTAAGAATCAATTACTGTTCATTAATATAAAACTAATGTGTGACTCAATCTAACATCAACATGTAAGCATGAGTATATCAGCTTTTTTTTTAATTTTTGGTTTATTTTATACAAAATATTGCACATTCTTAACCTTTTTTAAAATTAATGATTAGTAATGATATTATGAATGTTAATTACAATTCTTACCCACAGGTAATCACGACATAACACCAAATAGTTCTTAAATTAATGTACATTAATATTTAATGAATCAATGTGTTCCTAATTAATTAATGTACATTATGAATGTTATTAACAATTTTCACACAGGTAATCATGACATATAACCAAATAATTGTTAAATTAATGTACATTAATAATTAATTAATAAAACATTTTTTATTGTCCTTAATTTTGATATTAATAATTAATTAATTAATTAATTAATGTACATTATGAGTGCTATTACCAATTCTTTCACACAGGTAAGCACAATATTATTTTTCTATTAATTAAATTTCTTATATATTATTTATTAATTAAGTACCAATTTATTAATTAATAATTATAAATAATAGGCACAATATTATTTTTCTATTAATTAAATTTCTTATCTATTATTTATTAATTAAGTACCAATTTATTAATTACTAATTATAAAAAATAGGCACAATATTATTTTTCTATTAATTAACTTTCTTATATATTATTTAATATGTAATTACCAATTTATTAATTAATAATTAGAAATAATATATTTACCTTTTTTAATATAATAATGCTGAAGCAGTATACTGAAGAGCTCCCAATCTATTGCGATTTCCCTGCATCCGAAAACATCCAGTCAGACTGTCATCACCTGAGGAGAAAGTGTCAGTCCTGTGTGAAATGTGCCCTATATATAGGCTTTGTGCGCGAGACCAATGCATTGTTTTAGGCAGGAAATCTGCAGTTGCGCGAGGCAAATGCGTTGTTTTCGGCGGGAAATTCTATGTGGCGCGAGACAAAGGCGGGAAATCTGTGTTAATGCGTAAATCGGTAATCTCGTTTCGTAAAATATACTCGTTACTGTCTTTTTACTCATTGTGCGGTTAATCCGCATCCTTTATCTCGTTGTTTTTCTAACACATACGTCTGTGGCGGTGTTTTACGCAGTTCGTAGTAGTATAGCCTCGTTTTCATTTTTTTTGTCGGACATTTTTTTCTCGCTTAGCCGATTTTCGATCTTTGTAACTCAGCTAAATCGATCTAAATTGTAGTTCCAACTCACTTCCCGACGTCCTGCCTGGTTCCCCATGCTGTAAGTGACCTTTTTTTTTTTTTTTTTTGTGTATTTAGTGTTTTTTTTAGTGTTTTTCTTCCGCCGCTTATCTCGTAATTTTTTTCACCTCGTATTTTTTTTTCTAATTGCTACGATGTAACGGCTCGCCTCGCTACACTAAAATGTATGTTTGCTAATGCAAGAAGATTACCAGGGAAAATGGGCAAGCTAGAATTATTAATCATAAATGAGAAACTAGATTTGACAGGCATTATTAAAACATGGAGGGATGAGTCTCTTGACGGCACTGTTAGCTTGGATGTTAAAACATATTTAGGAGAGATGGGGCAATGACAGAAGCGGGGGGGGGGGGACATTTATCTGTATGTTAAGCCTGATTTAAAGCCTAATCCAAGAAGATTTTTATGTTGGAACTAGTGATAATGTTGAAACCTTGTGAATTTAGTTAAATAGTGGAGAAGCAAATCCTAAAAATTATTGGTAGAAATATGAGATAAACCACCAAATATAATTGAATGTGAGGAATTGCAATTATTGCTACAGATAAAAAATGCAGCTAAATATAGCCAAGTTCTAATAAAGGGAGATTTTAACCTATACTAGTATAACCTATACTAAATATATCTGGTGCCTAACACTTTATTTAAAATGAATGAGTTTTATTTAATGATATATCAAAATAAAAAACACTGCTATTAAGAAAACTATTAATTATCTGGTACCAATCATAGGCAAAAAAAAATGATATAAGCTTCTCCAGAGAGTAAATAACAATGTATCTGAAATAAGCCCTTTCAATTGTAATCACATATATACCGTATTTATTGGCATATAACAAGCACCGGCGTTTAACACGCACCTCATTTATGAAGGAAATTTCAGGATTTTTTTTTTTCAAATAAAGAACTTTGAAGCAAAATCCTCAGCCTCCCTCCTCATCCTCCCTCCTCAAACCCCCCATCCTCAACCCCCTCCTCCACCCCCCATCCTTATCCTCCTTCCTCAACCCCCCTCCTCAACCTCATCCCCCCTCCTCAACCTCCCTCCTCATCCTCAACCCCCCTCCTCATCTTCAACCCCCCTCCTCATCCTCAACCTCCCTCCTCATGCTCAACCCCCCTCCTCATCCTCAACCTACCTCCCCCCCTCAACCTCCCTCCTCATGCTCCCTCCTCAACCCCCTCCTCAACCCCCCCATCCTCAACCCCCTCCTCAACCTCCCTCCTCAAACCCCCTCCTCAACCCCCCCATCCTCAACCCCCCTCCTCAACCCCCCATCCTCATCCTCCTTCCTCAACCCCCCTATCCTCAACCCCCCTCCTCAACCTCAACCCCCTCCTCATCCTCCCTCCTCAACCCCCCATCCTCAACCTCCCTCCTCAACTTCCCTCCTCAACCCCCCATCCTCAACCCCCCTCCTCAACTCCCTCATCCTCCTTCCTCAAACCCCCTATCCTCAACCCCCTCCTCAACCTCCCTCCTCAAACTCCCTCCTCAACCCCCCATCCTCAAACCCCCTGAACCCCCCCATCCTCATCCTCCTTCCTCAACCCCCCTATCCTCAACCCCTCCTCAACCACCCTCCTCAACCTTAACCCCCCTATCCTCAACCTCAACCTCCCTCCTCATCCTCAATCCCCTCCTCAACCTCCCTCCTCATCCTCCCTCCTCATCCCCCCCATCTTCAACCTCCCTCCTCAAACTCCCTCCTCAACCCCCTATCCTCAAACCCCCTCAACTCCCCTCCTCAACCCCCCATCCTCATCCTCCTTCCTCAACCCCCCTATCCTCAACCCCCCTCCTCAACCGAAACCACTCTCCTCATCCTCAACCCCCTCCTCAACCTCCCTCCTCAACCTCCCTCCTCATCCCCCCATCCTCAAACCCCCCTCAACCCCCCATCCTCATCCTCCTTCCTCAACCCCCCTATCCTCAACCCCCTCCTCAAACCCCCTACTCAACCTCAACCCCCCTATCCTCAAACTCAACCCCCCTCCTCATTCTAAACCCACCTCCGCATTCTAACCCCCCTCCTCAACCTAAACCCCCCTAAATACCTCCCCCTCACTTACCTGCTTCTGCTCCGGCCTCCGATCCGCTCCTTGACCCGGCGCACATGTGACATCACATGCGCGCCACGTCATTAGCATATACCAGGTGCCACCCGGTATATGCTAATGACGTGGCGCGCATGTGACGTAACATGCGCGCCAGGTCAAGGAGCGGGGGCCGGAGCAGAAGCAGGTAAGTGAGGAGGAGGTATTTAGGGGGTTTAGATTGAGGAGGGGGGTTTAGGTTGAGAAGGGGGGGTTTAGAATGAGGAGGGGGGGTTAGAATGCGGAGGGTGGTTTAGAATGAGGAGGGAGGTTGTGGATGAGGAGGGGGGAGGGAATATCGGCGTATAACAAGCACCTATCATTTGCTCTCCATTTTCAGGGAGAAAAAGTGCGTGTTATACGCCGATAAATACGGTAGTTGTCAGCAAGCGGGTTAAGCGTCACTGAAGTACGTTAAAAGGACTATAAATTAATGATGAAGTCCGTGAAGATACATAAATAGATAAAGAGATTGATTGAAATCATTGAAGGACTATAAATAAATGATAAAGTCCTTGAAGATATGTAAATAAATAAATACATTAACTTGAAATATTTTATGTATAATGCAGATCTACTAAATTACCGCATATACTCGAGTATAAGCCGACCCGAGTATAAGCCGAGGCACCCATTTTACCACAAAATACTGGGTAAAATGAGTGACTCAAGTATAAGCTGAGGGTGGGAAATGTGCTGCACCCTGTGTTCCTCTTGTGCCCTCTGAGTCCCCCTTTCTCTCCATGTCTCTTCTCCCCTCTCCCTTCCCTGTGTCTCTTCTCCCCTCTCCGTTCCCTGTGTCTCTTCCAACCTCTCCCTTCCCTGTGTCTCTTCCCCCTCCCTTATCACCCTCCTCAACCCCACTCCTCAACCTCCCTCCTCATCCTCAACCTCCCTCCCCCTCCTCAACCTCCCTCCTCAACCCCCCCATCCTCAACCCCCTCCTCAACCTTCCTCCTCAACCCCCCATTCTCAACCCCCTCCTCAACCTCCCCATCCTCATCCTCAACCCCCCATCCTCAACCTCCCTCCTCAACCTCAACCCCCCCAACCCCCCTCCTCAACCTCAACCCTCCCCCCTTTTTTATAGTAGTATTCTATTCCTTACTTCTTAACAAGTTTAGGTTCTTATGGTAACAAATAATAATCTATTAATAACCATAAATTATAATAAATCCTAAACTATTTTCCTATAAAATTGATGTATGATATGTATTAAATAAACTAATTGCTGTGTATTAAATAAGCTAAAAAATGCACATATGAAATATATTTTATTTTATTGTATGTCATATATTTTCTATTATTTTTGTTATTATAATGTAAATAATATAGACTGATAGATTAGTGCATTATCATAATTAGTTTAATTTAACTGGAAGTTTCAAATAAAATATGAAAGTATTAATAATAAAAGTAATTATATGTGCTATTATGTGAAAGATACATTTTTAATAAAACATTAATATAATAGTGACAACGTATTAAAATAAATGAAATAATTAATTTTAATGCTAAAAAGAACAATCAAGTATCTGAAGACGCATTAATATTACATCAATTGAAAGTAATAAAGTGATAATTTGAATAATGTATTGAATGTAAATTTTGCACCAAAAAAAAGTGTAAATATTAGATAAAAAAAAAAAAAAAATTAAATATAGTTTAAAAGTATGAAAATATCAGACATACCTTTATATGATTTTAAAGCGAATACTTCAATATAGAAAAATATTAAAATTTGGTCAATTTAATGTCTTTTAATTTAAAAGGTATAAATAGATATAAAGCAGATATACTATAGATGAAAAAGGAGTAAATATTTTTTATAAAAAAATCAAAATAAGAAAAACACTCATTTAGTCCATTAGGTGATTGCGAATTTAAAGTAAAAATCCAATATCTTTCCCTCTGTAGAAGCAACTTATCCAAGTCACCTCCACAAGGGCCTGCTAGTATTTTATCCACCACATAAAATGTCCTTATTGCCGGATTATTATTGTGAAACAATCCCACATGTCTTGAGACAGGTGTATCTAAATGTTTTTATATTGAGTATACATGTTCCAGAACTCTACTGTGAGATTGTCGCTTGGTTTTCCCTACATAGAGGTTTGGGCAACTGGAGATCATGACATAAACTACATATGTTGTTTTACCAATCAAAAAGTTTTTAATTGGATAAGTCTTTCTAGTTGTTGGAGCATAAAAGGACTTACACGGTTGAACATATTTACAAGCTCTGCAGTTACCACGCTTAAAAAGGCCTAATGTGGGCTTTAACAAATTTTTGGGTGTTTTTCACTAGTTGATCTATAATGTTTATTTTTCTCCCGTAGGTTATGGGTGCAGTTTCAGGTAAGTATTTATTCAATATTGGATCATCTCTTAGAATATACCGATATCTGTTCAATATGTCCTTGACATCTTTCCAATCATTACCAAAGTCCATAATACATCTTACTGTTTCGTCTTTTTTTATTTCTCTTTTTGCATACAGTAGGTGGGATCTATCCATTAGTAGAGCCCATTTATAGGCTCTCTTCAGGACCCTATTTGGGTATCCATGGGCTTTGCACTTTTCCAGAATTAATCGGCTTGTACCTTAAAATCTTCAAGACAAGGTTTTACAATTGTGCCTTAGGCATATATATTAACCGGTTGGAATTCCCTTTTTAAGGGGAACTAGATGTTGGCATGACCATTTAAGTAAGGAGTTTGAGGCTGTTTGCTTTCTGTAAGATAATGAGTGAATATTGCCTTCATTAGCTTTTGTTATATTAAGGTCCAATATTTTAACTACCATGATATAAAATGGATGAATGAGACCAGACGTTCAGCTAAAGGGTACAGGTTTTTGAGTAAACTCAGGGATTATTAACTAGCCCAAGTTGTAAGAGAATATGCTAGAAATGAGACTTGGATTTAGTCATCATGAATACTATGGATATAATTTCAAATGCTGAAATAGGGGAGCCCTTGGGGAATAATGATCAAAAATAGTCTAATTTCAGGATGTTGTTGTTTGGTCATTATGCCGTGTCTGACTCTCCGAGACCCTATGGACAGCAGCATGCCAGACACATGTCATCCACTGTCCCCTCTGAGCTCCATCAAGCTTATGTGCATTGCTTCAATCAGCTCATCTTCATCAGAGTTTTCTCTAGAGAATCCTTTCTTCTCATGATGTGGCCAAAATGTTTGAGCTTCAGCCTTATGATCATACCTTCCAGTGAACAGTTTGTCTTGATTTCCTGAAGTATTTATTTATTGGATCTTCTTGCAGTCAAAAGGACTCTAAGCAGTTTTTGCCAACACCACAATTCAAATGCATCAATGGTGCTCAGCCTTCTCTATGGTCCATCTCTCATATTCATGTGTTACTACTGGGAACACTATAGTTCTAACTTTGCAGACCTTTGTTGACAGTGTAATATTTACTAGCTTGTCCAAGCTTGCCATATCTATTCCTCCCCAGGATCAAATGTCTTTAAATTTCATGGCTACAGTCACCATCTGAAGGTGATCTTGGATCCCAGGAAGTGTCAATGCCTTCACTTCTTCCCCATCTGTTTGCCTGGAACTGAGATTGGGGTTTGCCATGACCATTGTCTTTTTAATGTTGAGCAGCAGGCCAGCTTTCACACTTTCTTCTTTCACCCTCATCAATAAATCCTTTAGATCCTCCTCAATTTCAGCCATCAGAGTCGTATCATCCGCATATCTGAGGTTCTTGAAATTTCTTCTGGCAATATTGATTGCGGTTTGGATTCATCCAGCCCGTCCTTATGCATGATGTACTCTAAGCTGAATAAATAAGGTGACAATATACAACCTTGTAACACACCTTTCCTGATCTTGAACAATTCTGTTGTTCCATCTTTGATTTTGACTGTGCCTCTTTGTCCACATACAGATTCCTCAGGAGTTGAATGAGATGATCTGGTACTCCCATCTCTTTAAGAACTTGCCACATTTTGTTGTGATCCACACAGTCAAAGTCTTTAGAATAGTTATGAAGCAAAAGTATGTTTTTTCTGGAACTCTCTTGCTTTCTCTATTATCCGTCAAACATTGGCAATTTGATCTCTTGTGCCTCTTCCTCAGCGGAACCCGGCTTTCATATCTGGTTGTTCTGGTACATATATTGTTGGAGTACATATAAGCTTGTAGGATCTTAAGCATTACCTTGCTGGCATGTGAAATTAGTGCAATTATTCAATAATTGGAGCGCTGCCTTTTTGGGGGCGATTGGGATCAAGTCTAATGATCACTGTTGAGTTTTCCAAATCATCTTGTAGGATTTTGAATAGTTCAGCTGGGATTCCATCAACTCCAGTAGCCTTGTATCCTAGGGTATCCTAGGACCCATGTCAATTCACTCTCCAAGATGTCTGGCTCCAGCACCATGGACAAACTATTGGGGTCATCACTGCTGTTTTTTATTAGCAATTTGTCGATTGCTGGGTAAGTTTAAAAGCTTGAAACCAATCTGATCTATGATACACTTTTTAATTTACTATAACATTAGGAGATTGAGAACTTTTTCTCCTACTGAGTACACATTTTTTTTCAAACACAGACAATATTCTTTCTTCCTGCATATTATAATCAGATTGTTTCAATCTACTTATTAAAATAATATAATCTAGCCAATTATTTTCCAAAATATTATATTCTTTGGAAATATCTTTAAACTGGTTGATTCTTTCATTACGATAGAGATCTTTCAATTATTTAATCATCCCCCCTAGGAGTTTCCTCTTATTCTTTGGTAAAAAAATTTCATATACAAATTCGATAAGGGTCACAGGAGATGGAGGTTTTATTAAGTCCCAATTTTGATTAATCATAAACCAATCCTTAATTCCTGATTTAATTACTTTAAAGGAATCTATTGGTTTCATGTCCTCTTTTCTATACCATTTTTTTTTTCAGGTCATTATTGATCTCTCTATATACCACCATTTCGATGGATGTTTCATGTAAGGCCATTTTAAGATTTGTGATAATCAAATTGCTTCATAGAAATCTATCGTATATATAGATGCTAGACCACCTCTAGAAAATTCTCTTTTTACTATATTATGATTTATTTGTGGTTTTTGATTTCTATATATAAATTTGTCAAAATGATCTGTATCTTTTTCAACATACACTTTGGTATATCTAGAGGTATTGCTCTCATCAAATAAGTGATCTTTGGTAATATTATCATTTTAATTGCAGATATCCTCCCAACCCAAGACAGTGTTAAATCTTTTCAATGTGCTAAAAAAAAATAATACAGTGACATAATTGCTCCAAATGAGTCCGAACCAACTTATTTAAATATGATGTAAATGTTATTCCCAAGTAAAAGATCTTATGTTCTTGCATTAATTATAATGTAACCACATTACTTCTGTTTTTTCAATATTGATTTTATAAAAGGAAACCCTGCTAAAATTTTCTAATTCTCCTATGTAAAGATAGTAAGGAAAATTTCTGGTTTGTTACTGTAATCAGCACTTCATCAGCAAACAACATTATTTTATTTGTATATTGCATAATTTTTATTCCTTCATTTTCTTTTGAGCTTCTAATACTTTCTGCAAGAGGTTCTATTATTAAAGCAAACATCAAAGGAGAGAAAGGACAGCCCTGTCTAGTTCCATTTAGTATCTTAAATCTCTGTGTCTCAAATCTCATACCTGTCACATAAGCCGAAGGTTCACTATACAAAGCATCCAATGCATGAGAGCCAAACCTGTTGAAACCATATTTCTTAAATACCATTTCCATGAATTCCTAGTTGACCCTGTCAAAGGCTTTCTCTGCATCCAATGATAGGACCAACAGTGGGATCTTCATGGATTTAGCATATGTCAATATATCTATAAATCTTCTGCTGTTATCAGTTGTTGTCTATTCCTTTAAAAAACGGTTTGATCAAGGTTAATTCGTCCTCGAAGTAGTAGATTCATTTTTGTGGCTAAAAACTTCAAATAAAGCTTTATGTCTGTATTCATTAATGAGATAGGCCTAATTCTTGCATTCAGACATATCCTTTCCATTTTTTGGAATTGTAACTATAGCGGCCTCAAGTATTTCTGCTGTTAAGATTTTTCCTGCATAGATCTTCAGTGTATTCCTGACACCTTTTTTTTATCGGATATGCTTCTGTTAAGTCCCGACAATTTTTGTATTTTATCACACTCACTTTGGCATGAAAGGTTCCTTAAATAACCCCACATTTCTTGAAGAGATCTCTTGACTTTCCCATTCTGCTATCTTCTTCTATTTATTTACATCACTCATTATAGAATGTCCCCTTGTCTCTTCTTGCTTTCCTCTGGAATTGTGCATTCAGTTGGACAAATATTTTCTTGTTTCCACTATATTTCACTTTCTTTCTTCCTGGGCTACATTCAAAGCCTCATTAGATAGCCAGTTTGTCTTCTTATATTTCTTTCTTTTGGGGATAATCTTTTTTGCTGTTTCCTGAATAATGTTGTAAACTCTGGTCCAAAGTTCTTCATGTATCCTTTCCCTCTATTGTTTACCTCAATTGCATATTCACTAGGGATATTTTTATTTCATATCTGCTTGGTCTGACGATTTTACCTTTTTTCTTCAGTTTAACTCTGAACTTTGCACTAAGAAACTCATGGTCTGAGCTGCAGTCAGCTCCGGGTCTTGTTGTTTCTAACTGTATAGAGCTCCTCCACCTTTTGCTACAAATATATAGTCAATCTGATTTCTATGTTGTCCATTTGAAGATGTCCATGTGTAGAATTGTCTCTTATGCTATTGGAAGAGGATGTTTGCTATAATCAGAGGATTATCCTGATAGGATTCTACTAATCCCTGTACTCCAAGGCCAAAGTTGCCAGTTATCCCATGTGTCTTTTAGTTCCCTACTTTAGCATTCCAATCTCCTTTGATGAGAGTAACATATTTTCTTGGTGTTTTATCTATGTCCTTTTAAATCTCTTCATAGAACTGGATAACTTCAGCCTCTTCAGCACCCATGGTTGGAGCAAAGACTAGGATCATTTGAGGTAGAGTTAAAAAAAACAAAGTTATAAGGAGCCAGGAACAATTCTTAATTTTAAAAGAGCACATTTTATTGGTCTGAGTGCAGCAATACAATGCATAAACTGGACCAAAGAACTGACAGGTAAAAATACTGAAAATAAATGGACATTTAAAGTTTTATTAAATATACATGTAGGGCACTGATTTTCCAGAATCAAGTAATCCAGAACCTCCTTTAATCTGGACAACATTTGGACACAGGAAGTAGCTATAAAAGTTGACACTCTCACACTGTCCCCATGCATTTTTTGTCATTCTGTACCATAATTTGGTTAATCACATCCTGTTTGGAGCCTGTTCTGAGCAAGTGATACAATTGGAGAACTATTAAGCACATTATGAGCCTATTTGACCTTCTTAGCCTATATGGGGAACATGCTGAGACATAACTTTCTCAGCCTATTTGATCTTCTGAGTCTATTCAACCATCTGAGCCTATTTGACCTCTTGACCCTAAAAGGAGGATATTCTGAGCCTTTTGACCTCTTGAGCCTAAAACGAGAAGATTCTGAGCCTATTTGACCTTCTCCACCTATGTAACCTTCTGAGCTTATTTGACCTTTTTAGCCTAAAAGGAGGAAATTATAAGACAACTTGATCTCTTGACCCTAAAATGAGGACATTCTGAGCCCATGTGACCTTTTTAGCCTGTATAACCTTCGGAGTCTATCTGACCTTCTGAGCTTATTTGACCTCCTGAGCCTAAAAGGAGGACACACTGACCCTATTTGCTGGATCACCTATTCTAAACGCTAATTGATTGACATTTAACCTCCAAGTTTTACTGACATCATAATGACGGTCTGATTTACTATTGGCTGTTACTAAATAGGTAATTACGGCCTTGCTGATTTAATCATGATCCTGCCCTGAAATGCTACTTATAGGCACATGGTTTACCATTTAGGCTTTCAGCCAGGTAGCTGCAGGCTTGATCAATTGAATCGCTCTGTAACTGTCGCAAAGTTGCAATTGAATGGAGGCCTTGGTCACATTCTTCAAGTATTTCTTGAAAAGTGTATCATAAATGTATCTTAAATACAAATAACTTAAAGTAATACATCAAACTGCAATATTCTTAAGAAGTTTTTTGAGAAAGCACCATTGGTCCAGCAAACTTGATATTCCGGCAAAGCCCTGTAATGGACAATGCTGGAAAATTGGTGCCTAACCATATACCGTATATACTCGAATATAAGCAGAGGCACCTATTTTACCACAAAATACTGGGAAAAATGATTGACTCGAGTCTAAGCCGAAGGGTGGGAAATGTACTGCCCCCTGTGTCCCTCATGTGCCATCTGTGTCCCCCTCTTGTGTGCCCTTTTCTTGTGGTCCCGCTCTCTCTCCCCTGTGTCTCTTCTCCCCTCTCCTTCCCCTGTGTCTCTTCTCCCCTCTCCTTCCCCTGTGTCTCTTCACCCCTCTCCCTTCCCTGTGTCTCTTCCCCCCTCTCCCTTCCCTGTGTCTCTTCCCTCCTCTCCCTTCCCTGTGTCTCTTCCCCCCTCCCTTCCCTGTGTCTCTTCTCCCTCTCCCTTCCCTGTGTCTCTTCCCCCTCCCTTATCACCCTCCTCAATCCCTCTCCTCATTCTCAACCCCCCTCCTCAACCCCCCTCCTCATACTCAATCTCCCTCCTCAACCCCCCTCCTTATCCTCAACCCCCTCCTCAACCCCCCTCCTCATCCTCAGCCGCCTCCTCAACCTCAACCCCCCTCCTCATCCTCAACCTTTCTCCTCCTCCTCCCTCCTCATCCTTCCTCCTCAACCTCCCTCCTCATCCTCAACCTCCCTTCTCATCCTCAACCTCCCTCTTCCTCAACCTCCCTCTTCAACTCCCCTCCTCATTCTAAACCCCTTCCTCAACCTCCCTCCTCAACCTCAACCCCCCGATCCTCAACCCCCATCCTCATCCTCAACCTCCCTCCTCATCCTCCCTCCTCACTTTACCCCTCTAAATACCCCCCTCCTCTCTCTCCCCTGTGTCTCTTCTCCCCTCTCCTTCCCCTGTGTCTCTTCTCCCCTCTCCTTCCCCTGTGTCTCTTCACCCCTCTCCCTTCCCCGTGTCTCTTCCCCCCTCTCCCTTCCCTGTGTCTCTTCCCTCCTCTCCCTTCCCTGTGTCTCTTCCCCCCTCTCCCTTCCCTGTCTCTTCCCCCCTCCCTTCCCTGTGTCTCTTCCCCCCTCTCCCTTCCCTGTGTCTCTTCGCCCCTCCCTTATCACCCTCCTCAATCCCCCTCCTCATTCTCAACCCCCCTCCTCATTCTCAACCTCCCTCCTTAACCCTCCTCCTTATCCTGAACCCCCTCCTCAACCCCCCTCCTCATCCTCAGCCGCCTCCTCAACCTCAACCCCCCTCCTCAATCTCCCTCCTCAAACTCCCTCCTCATCCTCAACCTCCCTCCTCATCCTCAACCTACCTCCTCAACCTCAACCCCCTTCTCAACCTCCCTCCTCAATCTCAACCCCCCTCCTCAGCCTCCCTCCTCATCCTCAACCCCCTCCTCATCCTCAACCCCCCTCCTCAGCCTCCCTCCTCATCCTCAACCCCCTCCTCATCCTCAACCTCCCTCCTCAACCTCCCTCCTCAACCTCAACTTCCCTCCTCAACCCCCCTCCTCATGCCCAACCCCCCTCCTCAACCCCTAATCCTCATCCTCAACCCCCCTCCTCAACCCCTAATCCTCATCCTCAACCCCCCTCATCCCCACCCCCCCTCATACTCAACCCCCATCCTCATCCTCAACCCCCTCATCCTCATCTTCAACCCCCCCATCCTCATCCTAAAACCCCCCTCCTCAACCTCAACCCCGCTCCTCATCCTCAACCTCCCTCCTCATCCTCCCTCCTCATCCTCAACCTACCTCATCATCCTCCCTCCTCACTTTACCCCTCTAAATACCTCCCCCTCTCCCTTTCCCCTCACTTACCTTCATATGCAGCTTTTCCTCCGGCCTCCGCTCCTTCCTGCATCGGCTCCCGGTATATGCTAATGACGTGACATCACATGCGCGCCACGTCATTAGCATATACCGGGTGATGACGCAGTAAGGAGCATAGGCCGGAGGAGGAGTTGCAGATGAAGGTAAGTGAGGGGAAAGGGAGAGGGGGAGGTACTTAGAGGGGTAAAGTAAGGAGGGGGTTTAGAATGAGGAAGGGGGTTGAGGATGAGGAGGGGGGAGGGAAAGAGACACGGGGGGTTAGAGAGACACGTGGGGGTAGAAACACAAGGGGGTAGAGAGACATGGGGGGGAGAGAGACACAGGGGGGTAGAGAGACACGGGGGGTAGAGAGACACGGGGGGTAGAGAGACACGGGGGGGTAGAGAGACACGGGGGTAGAGAGACACGGGGGGGTAGAGAGACACGGGGGGGGTAGAGAGACACGGGGGGGGTAGAGAGACACGGTGGGGGTTAGAGAGACACGGTGGGGGGTTAGAGAGAAACAGGGGGGGTTGAGAGACACGGGGGGGGGGGGGAGAGAGTGACTCGAGAATAAGCTGAGGGGGCCCTTTTTAGCCTTAAAACAAGGGCTGAAAAACTCGGCTTATAATCGAGTATATACGGTATACATATCTGCATATACCATGTGGAAATAAAAGTAACGAGTAAATCAATTCCCATGTGGCTTAAAAATGATTAAAGGATCAAGATAAGGGGTAAAAAGCAGGCATTTAAATGATACAAGAAAGAGGGGACAGACGCAGCTTTACGTGGGTACAGAAAATTTAACAAGGCTTGCAAAAAGGGCTGCTAAAAAAGCAACAAAAATTATTGCAAAGGAGAGTAAGACTAACCCAAAAACATTGTAAATATTTGAATAAGAAGAAAGCTCGGGAAGAAACAATAGAACAGTAAAATCTCTTTTTGGTAGAGGGAAGAAAAAATATAAAAATAAAATAATATGGTTGCATAAGTATGCACACCCTTAAACTAATACTTTGTTGATGCACCTTTTGATTTTACTACAGCACTCAGTCTTTTTGGGTATGAGTCAATCAGATTGCGAGGGCATCTCCTGTGCACAGCTCACTTCAGATCACCGCACAGATTTTCAATCGGATTCAGGTCTGGGCTCTGGCTGGGCCATTCCAAAACTTTAATCTTCTTCTGGTGAAGCCATTCCTTTGTTGATTTGGATGTATGCTTTGGGTCGTTGTCATGCTGAAAGATGAAATTCCTCTTCATGTTCAGCTTTCTAGCAGAAGCCTGAAGGTTTTATGCCAATATTGACTGGTATTTGGAACTGTTCATAATTCCCTCTATCTTAACTAAGGCCCCAGTTCCAGCTGTTTTTGCGCCAAACATATCTTTTGGAATTATGGCCAAAAAGTTCAACCTTGGTTTCATCAGACCATAACACTTTTTCCCACATACTTTTGGGAGACTTCAGATGTGTTTTTGCAAAATGTAGCCTGGCTTGGAAGTTTTTCTTCGTAAGAAAAGGCTTTCGTCTTGCCACTCTACCCCATAGCCCAGACATATGAAGAATACAGGAGATTGTTGTCACATGTACCACACAGCCAGTACTTGCCAGATATTCCTGCAGCTCCTTTAATGTTGCTGTAGGCCTCTTGGTAGCCTCCCAGACAAGTTTTCTTCTCGTCTTTTCATCAATTTTGGAGGGAGCTCCAGTTCTTGGTAATGTCACTGTTGTGCCATATTTTCTCCACTTGATGATGACTGTCTTCACTGTGTTCCATGGTATATCTAATGCCTTGGAAATTCTTTTGTGCCCTTCTCCTGACTGATACCTTTTAACAATGATAACCCTCTGATGCTTTGGAAGCTTTCTGTGCACCATGGCTTTTGCTGTGGGATGCGATTAAGAACAGTTCAGAAAAGACCAACTAGAGCAGTTGAACTTTATTTGGGGTTAATCAGAGGCACTTTAAATGATGGCAGGTGTATGCTGACTCCTATTTAACACGATTTGGAATGTGATTGCTTAATTCTGAACACAGCTACATCCCCAGTTATAGGAGGGTGTGCAGACTTATGCAACCACATTATTTTTTTTATTTTTTTTCTTCCCTTCACCTAAAAGATTTCAGTTTGTTTTTCGATTGAGTTGTAGAGTTTATAGGTCACATTAAAGGTGGAAAAAGTTCTGAAATGATTTATCTTTGTCTCATTTTTTTACAGCACAGAAACCTGACATTTTAACAGGGGTGTGTAGACTTTTTATATCCACTGTATATATTTTTTTTTTTTGCGTGAATCAATCTTGTCCAATTCTGTGACCTCATGGACTGTAACATAACAGACACATCTTTATGTCCATGGTCATGCTGATCCATTTGGTTTTCATGACAGAGATACTGGAGTGGGTTGCCAGTTACTTCTCCAGTGAGCCAGCTCTTGGTATTCCTAAGTGATATCCCATTCAAGAATTGACCAGGCCCAACCCTGCTTGGGTTCAGGGTGGTGTGACCTCTTGGTTTCCTGACTGGAATTGAACCCAGGTTGCAGCAATAAAAGCACCAAATCCTAACAACTGGACCACCAGGAAATCTACTAAATTATTTGCATGTATTAAAAAGGGTATAGAATCAAGGAAGCAAACATAACTCTGCCACTATATAAATCTTTTTATTTTTTTATTTTTATTAAACAAATACAATATATTAAATAAATACAATAACACTAAAAAAATACAAAAACAATACACATTTGAGCGCTATGGTCTGAGTGCCGTCGGAGTTCACGGACCGAGAGGAAGGTTGGAAGACTGAGGACAATTGTTATGAGTGAAGCAGGTCTATTCCAACAAACTGTCCTGGATTTCCTGGGAATCCCACATTTTACATTTAATCTTATTATTTTTTCTCATATTAGTTAACATAAGGTATTCATCATATTCACGATTACGGGATATGATATTGATTAGTTCTGACCATGTTGGAACTATTTCCTGCTTCCAGTATCTCACTAATAACCATTTGGATACTATCAAAATTTCTGTAATGAATGCTCGAGTTTCAGGGCTATATTCTGTAGGAAAAATATGGAGAATAACATTCTCTACATTAAGGGAGATCTTTACCTTCAAGAGTCTGGACAATTTAACGGAACACATCCCCCAAAAGATCTGTATCTTAGGGCAGAGCCACCACATGTGAAGATGTGTGCCAACTAGGCCACAGTTTCTCCAACATAGGTACTGTTTGTCATCACATGTGAAATGATTAATTGTAGACGGAACTATATACCATTTGTTTAGATTTATTGAGAATACTTCTCTATATGAGGCATTTTTTATACGTTTCCAAGTGAATCTGAAGTATCAATTGACCAAGTACTGTCGAGGTCCTTTTCCCAAGAGACAATCTTGGGGGATTTGTCCTTTTCTATAATTTGTTTCAAGATAGTAAAGCACTTGGATATGAAATGTGACCTGTCCACAGAGATCATTAGTTTTTCCAAAGGTTTAACTACAATAATAATTTTGAGATTAAGTTTATTTTTTAGAACAAGTGCTTTTATCTTAATAAAATCTAGCCAACATCTCTTTGGGAGGTCATATTTTGTAGTTATTTGGTCAAAAGATGCCATAGCACCATCTATGTATAGGTATTGTAAACAGTTCAGTCCAAAATTAGACCACAAATTATTTTTATTTATTTATTATTATTAGTAATAAGGTGAAGTGGTAATATTGGGCTAGGCGAAGAAATTAATTCATATTTGTTATCAATTATATTCCAAGTACGCAACACCTCCCCCACAACTGTTGTACCTTGCTCAAGAGTTTTCATTTGAATAAACTATATAAATCTTTAGTACGCCCTCATTTGGAATACTGAGTACAATTTTGGTCACATTTTAGAGCAGAAACAGTTCAGAGAAGTGCAATAAAACGAAGAAGGGGAATTTAGGGCTAATCTATGAAGAAAGACTAACCAAATTAAAATTATTTTCTCTAGCAAAAAGTGCCTAAGAGGGTATATGAGTACCTATAAATACATCCAGGTCAGGGTCAATATAAGGCTTTTTTCAAGTGAACTTTTTGTCCCAAGAGGGTTTCAACTGACAAGAGGACATCTCTTGAGATTAGAAGTAAAATATTGCACCTTAAAAAAAGAAAAGTTTTCTTTGCGGTATGGGCAGTTAAACTGTGGAATTATCTAACAAAAAAGGGTTTTGACAGCAGATTCAGTATAGAGCTATAAAAAAAGAGTTGGATGTATTTTTGAATTAAATGAGCTTTCAGGAGTATTGATCCAAGAGTGCTGATCTAGAAGCAGTATTATTGATCCAGGGAGTAATCTGATTGCCAGTATTTGGGGTGAGGAAGGATTTTTTGTTTTCTTTCCTTATGAGACAATTGGCAATGTTTCAATATTTTTTTTTTGTGTGTGTGTGCCTTCAACTGGATCAATTTACAATTAATCCACATATTAAAAGGATCATAGGAAATCTAAAATGGTTGAACTTGATGGAATAAATATTTTTCAACCTCAATTACTATGTAACTGTCCGCAAGATTTAGATTGTACTTTTCTCCTGTTTCTCAGATTTCCATGAAGCAAATGCTGAAAAATGAGGCAAATTCACTTTAAGGGAAAAAAATCAACCACCTCTCCACTGAAATGCCAATGAAAAACTCAGTGTTGGACAGTTTTATAATGACTACATAGATTAGAGCAATGACAATCATAAAGTGAACACATCATTATGTACAGTACAGGGGGCTGGTGGCCATTGGGTATTTGCTATGTGTTTGAAATGGTTGGTACATGTTGTGGTATGATAGTAGATGGATACATATCAATAATCATCGGTATGTGTGACATTAGATGGGTGACCTTCATGAAAATTCTTTCAGGGACTGGAAACATTACATACTTTTGAGGCAAAATAGGTGCAAGAAGTATGGTTTCAATTAGGGCGTGTTTCTGCCAAAACCTGTGTGGCTCAAGCCTAGGGCAACATATTTTCAGGGGGCAGCAGACTGCCTAAAGATCCAGTGCAGTACATTAAGATATGTTTGTAGATGCACAAACATTTCAATATGCAGTGATAGTTCTGTCTGTAAGTGTACTTGATACTTTCATATATATTACATATATACATAAATACACATAAGCCTATGATTTTAGATATAGAAAAGAGAACAGACTACCTGCAAGTGTGGAGGGGGGGGTGTGTGCACCAGAATGGTCTAGAGCAAGATAAATATACCAATGTTTCAGTTTTAATGTCTTTTTGCCTCTGAGGATTTGTCACATGGCTTTGTCAGAGTCAGAGATGTTCATCAGGGAACGAATTAACCATAATAGGTTAGTTCTATGGACATGATAACCCATTCTGAGAGCAACCTCTTTTAACTCACCTGTGCCCTTCACAGGGAGAAAAATCCTGTAGTATATCAGTCTGGTCCTACTCACTAGAGTGACCCAGCCCCGAAATACCAGGCAATTCTATCCTGAACAGGAAAAACAGCAAACCCCAGCATTTCGGCCTCTCTGGGCCTTGTCAGTGAGGTGCAGCTGAACTCCCTACGGCACAGTGAGCAAGGGGTCCACGTCTGGAGTATGTGTTACAGCAGTTGGTTACCATCATTTACATAGAAACACAGATTTTGCTGCAGACTTAAAAGGTCCATCTAGTCTGTCCATTCTACAGATCTAAAAAGCTGGACTTCAATAATCCTCAGTATAATGTAGGTAATACAGTAATTATATTACCACCATGCACCAAGCACATGCTACATTTAGTTATCATCAGGTGGAGATATCAGCTAAATGAGAGTCACAGGATTGGTAGCATTGTGTAATATCTGCATTGACCAATAGAATAAGTATTTAGTGTTATAATACAGTAAAATTATGTTCTTAAGTTTTGCTCAAAATTAATACAGCAGTAACACTGTCTTCAAAATAACTGTTTATGAGAATGACTCATGAAAATTCAGAGATCAACTTTATACTTGGTGTCATGTCCTTGCCAAGAAAATAAATGTTGTCGTGCCATGTTTAAAACTAATAAAATCTGAATACATGCAAAAGGTGCAATGTTACTTGAAATTTTATGACATGATGAGAAATGTGCTAAATGTGAACAAGGGCTTCCAAACAAGGAATTGCTATCTACTGTCTAAAACACCTCTTAAATTGACCAAAATGGGGGAAGGACATTCTGTTATTAATACTAAGCTTCAACAATTGTAGTTCCTGAAGCCTGTAAAGGAGCCCGCAAAAGTTGGCCTCTTTTAGCTACCTCCAAACGATCTGCAGGTTACAGGCTGAAAAACAACAGCGGTTGCCAAAATTGGAACTCCGACCCAGCTAAGCCTTTGAACTTTCAAGCCTGTAAATTACTACAAGTCCTCATGCCAGCAATTGTTTTCACTCCCATAAATGGCAAATGTAGCCAAAAATCCTACGGGTACTAGAGAGGACCCGCAACGGGGTTAAACTCCTGTCCGTAGCACTGTAAAATATAAACACACTACTATATTTTAAATTACAGGGAAAGCGATGATCGATCCCGGCAATCAATGTGGTAATACATATAATAGAACTTGCACAGAATATAACATTTATTGATTTTTTCATATTGCATCACTTCTGGAATGCGTAAGTGATCAACCGTAAGTGATTGAAATGTAACCTCCATGTTTTAGTGACGTAATGATGACAGTTTCTTTTACTATTGGCTCCGTCTAAACCCATAACTACAGGTTTGAATAATTTATCATGTTCATTTCTGGAAATGCTCCGTCCCGAGGCATGATTTACAAATTTGGATCTAGGCCTAGGTCTTTGTGGCCTTTTCTAATTTAATCGCTCTGTAGCTCTGTAACTGCAAATTTCACGAAAGCTGACTTACGGGCTGTACGAAGTGCACTGCGTGCTTGGAATTTAATAGGGCCCTTAGTGTAATAAAAAGAGTTGCAGTGATTGAAGGGCCCTGTAGACCACCCCAGGGGGTTGGGAGGAGGGGCCACTTGACTGGGCAGGCCCGGGTATTGGTAGGAGGTGGCTAGCTGGGGGAGGGGAGTCAGTTGTAGGAGTTTGCAGCCATTACCACCATTATGCCCCCAGCTAGCCATGTGTAAAGATAGGTTGCTCTGTCCCCCCTGTTTCCCTTTCTCTTGTTTCCCTTTCTTCTATCTTTGCCCCCTTTTTCTTTCTCCCATACACTTCCCTCCCCTCCTACACAGTCACCTGCTGTGATGATGTCCTGCAGTGTGGGCTGCCTGCTGTGGCTTGGAAGCTGATGGGGACAGACCTGCAGCTGAGCTGGGACCCAGTGATCACTACTGGGGACATGACTGGCAGTGTGCCAGCCTGTGGAGTCGGGGTATGAGCAGAGCAATATCCTTTTCTGCAGTGCTCTGGCCCAGAGTGTGGTGCTGCACCATGTGAGGAAGTAATGAGCCAGGGGATTATGGGAGTTGTAGTCTTTCCTTGCAGGCATGCTACACAGTCTGATGTCAGCACTGACTGCTTGCAGGGAGATAAGATGGTGTAGCACTGCTTAAACTGTCAGTAGTGTGTTAAACACATACACATGTACATCAGACTACTAGCTCACAGCTCACCCCAGACTGCCAACTCACAGCTCACACCAGACTGCCAGTGAGGGGGTTAAGGCCCTTGGCAGCCTCCCCACAGGCAAAGCCCTTCACATTAACCCCTTGATTTCTTACATTTAACCCCTCCCTCCCCACCCCCCTTTTCCTCAGATATTTGCTATTAGGGCACATACAGGGGTAGGAAGTTTAGCAGATTTTGGGGATTATTAAAGTATAAAGCATGGGTTTATAAAGGACTTTATAGAATAGTATTATAGTATTATGGTCAGCTGCAACTCAGGTGTCCCAGAGGGTGTCACAGCTTATGCAGGAGCAGGAAGCTGAGCTTTAGTCCCCGGCGGTCCACCGGGCGGGAACATGTGACATCATCGATTGGCGAGGAGCCCGGGGGGATCTAGGGATTTGTATTCTTCCTATGCGGGCTTGCCAAACAGTGTTAAGAGAACACCGGCTGACTGCAGGGAGACTGTACGGCTCAGAAACTTGTCAGGGGAGCTTGCATCCTAGCAGCTGCCAGGGGCAATTTAGCTGTCACCCCTTAGGCCCGGCTCTTGGCTTTTAGGACGGGCAGTATAGGGTTATCACGACACAGGTGCTCCCCACCCCGTTCACCCTTATGGCCTTAGTAGGGGTCGGGAAGCTGGGACTATTACTCTATTAACTAAAGGGCCATTACCTTTTAAGTTTGCTGGTTTACAAGACAGCCTGCAGGGGTAGTTTTTCAACTCATTTCCAGGCACTCTAGAAGGGCGGGTTACTGTCCTCTTACCTATGTATTTGGCCATTAGGGCTGCGGGTTTATATCAGGACTAGATTATTTATATTCCTAAAGTATATGTTCCATAGTGTCGAGTATACTTAATATCATGCATGTTAGACTTTCGCCCCATGGGCAGAGTATTTAAGGTTCTTGTGTGGTCCAGGGGAACCAATAGTTAACTATAGGTGTTTCAAGCAAGGCACGTAGTGTAGGTTCTACTGATGGACACACATCCATACGCAGGCGGGTATTATAAATCCTTTAAGCCTGTACCAAAAAATGTAATTGGCAATACACCCAATCCCCCCCATGGTCACAGTTACGGCTAGGCTGTAGTGGTGCCATTGGGTCAGTTAGGGTTAGGGGGGCTGCTAGGATAGTTATATAGTCGCCATTCGTTACCCATATGGGCTCCTAATATATAACACCACGAAGAAGGTGTCCCAAGTTATTCCACCGGGGGGGGGGGGGGGGGGGTTCTTCTCGTTAGTGACAGTTGGTCCTGTATTCCTGCTGCCTGAGCAAGTAGGCCTTGTAGGGACCATTGTGGTGGCATGCGGTTAGATTTATTCAGCTTAGGCAGAAACCTAGTTATTCCCATGTCCAGGTTAGTACTTGGCCCTGGCCTCATTAAACTTTGCCCGTAGCGTCATCGAGTGACTGTACGACTGCAAGCTTCTATTTGGCCTTATTCAGAGCTGGGGTAGTATTTATGCCGTGGGCTCCGGCTTGGAGACGCAGGCCTTTAAACACTCTCGTGCTGAGTGATTGGTGGGTGTATATACATCTAGTTATCCCATAGTTACGGGTTTACGAGGCCTTGTATAGGCGTTTGTTGGCTTTCGTCACTAAGAATGGCATTTATTTCAAAGTATTAGAGGTTCTAATGGTATTCTATCAGTTGTATTCGGTATTAGGAATATTCATAAAGCCGGGTATTATATTCTTGCCATGTAGTACTGTATATGTATTAACTCATGTAGTGCCGGTATCGGGATAGCACGGTCTGCTGAAGTATATAAAATTTATATTTAGCCGTAAGTCTTGCGGGTTACATTTCGGGTTACCAATTTTCTCCTCGAGGGAAGTTATGTATCTGCCTGTTATATCAGCTTCTATGTCAGGCCTTCCCGTAACTCTGCGCTGGTTTATCAATTGGCAGACTGAGGAGTATATACAAGTTATTATGAAAGTATTTTGGTGTATCTTCAACAACAGCACCAAGTACAGCACTTATTAATAGCTTGCTTTATAGATTTTCAACCTTACCACCCTTGGGGAGTTACCTGGAGGTTGGGGCCATAAGCCCATATATTTGGGTTGCGTTACCAGGCTTTAGCAAAGAGGGTAGTTATGAGGCGAATAGGCCTTAGGAGTTATAAGGCCCATTTCTCCCGGTAGTGCACTTTTGGTTGAGGTTTGTGGTGCTATTGCTTTATATTATACTTTTACCTTGTTATGGAGGCCTGGGCGGTGTATGGACAAAACCAAGGGATAGCGGAGGTGTGCGTGGTTAAGCAGAGGGGCTGGCATCAGGTTGCCAAGGGCACCTATTGCCTATAATACCAATGTGATATGCGGACAAGCATTTTTTATATGTAATTTTGTCACTGGGGTTCTCTGCACAGACTTGTTTACACTAGTTATTGCCTTGTAGTTATGGCTCATATGTTGGGAGGGTTTATATTGCTGTTATCAGGTTCCTGAATACAGTGGGGGTTTGGCTAGGATGGGCTCGGCAGCAGAGGGTCGGGCTTAGTGGTATCCATCTTGGGTTCTGCCGGGTACGTCGGATTAACCCTCAGGGGTTTGAATAGTATGGGTATTCATTGATTGGTCAAGTTATTCTTTCTCTGCACTAGTAGGTGCGTCTCAGATAATGGAAGACTTGAGAGGCGGCTGAGTGTTGTGTTAGGTGGCACCACTCCTTCTGCCCCTTTCGGTTATATCAATTCTTAGGGGTGTATATAAGCTTTGGTGAGGGTGTCTAGTGCTATAAGGTACTTGCCTTCTAGAGTTACCCATGCTGGTCAGCAGAGGAGTGAGGGACGTGAAATCGTGTTTTCGGATAACACTGCCGCATGGCAGGAGGTTTACTGTCAATTATGTATCGGCCCGTTTGAGACTACGTTGTTGGATACACTGTGCTCGGTAGCAATAATGCAGAGAGCAGATGGTTTAAAAAAATAAATAAAAAAATAAAAATGTAGGTTGCAGGACAGGGTGGCTTACTGGTCCTTTTGCGGTGCGCACCTCAGTCTGCTGGTGGGAGTGCCAGGATGGGCAGTTTGGTGCTGGGTACGCGTTAAAATATACAAGTGGTTCATTGGAGAAGTTGGGGGTGCCCAGTAACCCAAAGGGGATCCCCTGGTGCGCAGGGGTTAGGATGCAGGTGCTTTCACTACAGCATCCTGCATTCAAACCCAGCCATGGAACATGGGGTCACATAAGTCAGTATTTGGAGGGGAGATCACCTGTTAATACCAGGAGTAGTAGGATGTGGCCCACTGGTGAAGGAAATGGCAATCCAGTATCTATGCCATGAAAACCAAGTAAGATCAGCATTGTGGGTTGGTCATGGAGAGTCAGTCAAGACTGAGCAACGCCATTTACATTCTAACCCAGAGGAGGTGTTCCCCCAAAGGTGGGGTTGTGTAGCAGCCGGGGGCCCCTCGGGCACGGGCATGCTGTCCTGATGTAGGAGGGAATGAAAAAGAGAGTGGTAAAGGTGAACGGGAGGGATGGCAATGGGACAACAGGTGACTGGTAGCCTTTTCCCAAGGGCCGGAGATACCACTGTTCTGGAAGGAGGTCTGACATGAGGATGGAATGGAGCCTTGCGGGCTGTGCAGCCATCTCTCCTTCCCGCTGATTTTACCGGTAGCGAGATGGTGGTTGGTATACAGGCAAGGTGTAGAGGCTTCAGGTGCCTGTTCTTGGGATCCAAAAGGGGATCATCTGTCCAGATGGCTGGTTTGCAGATCAAAGGAGGGTCATATGACCATATGCCTGGTCTTGGGACCAAAAGGTTGATCATGTGACCGTGTGGCTGGAAACTACGGTTATGGAAAGAGGTCTGTGACAAATCGGAAACCTTACGGTTCTGGGCACCATCTCTTTCCCGCTGGTAACAACAGGTTGGTCGGTAAACAGACAAGGTATGTCGACCTCAGGTGACAGGTCTGGCGATCCAAGGTGATCAGGTGACCATTTGGCCGAGACGGTCCAAGGCGGTGCAGGTGGGTGAAAGGAGGTAGTTACAGTGTGACAGGCATGCTGATCGCTCCCCCTTCGCGGGTTATGGAGCTCTTGTACCGAATCGTGTGGTTGGTTTTGCGCTGTTCCTTACTTGAAGTTGGAAAGTTTTCTATGATCACAACACCATGAGCTGGAGACTGCAAGCAGCTTTTGGGCGTATTCCGCATCGGAACTTGGTACTCACTCGCTTGGGCAGTAGCAACCACCGTAACGGCCCTACGGGCTCTTGGGGAGAATGTGGTTTGGAGCATTGCAAGGTTGGGTGTGGTGAGGTCATGGGCCATGGGGAAATCTGACCAGGTGGGCGCTTTGCCTCAGTTGTCAATCATGGCCCATGGCCGGGCGTCGGCCCGGTTCGGTTGGAAGTACATTCAGTGTCCCTGGATTGGTTAATGACATCAGTCGGAGAAGCTGGTAGCAGGTGGCACTTCCCGCTTCCTATCTTTGTAATTACCCGACTGGTAGTAGTGATCCTGTTAATACACTCGTTCAGCAACAGGTTATCGAAGCTAATTGGATCAGGCATGGTCATAGTTGCTTTGTACGTTAATTTACATGATTGATCGTGTAAGAAAGCAGTCAGATTCGAGTTCAGCACTGCTTGGGCTTAATGTCATGAGAAGGTGCGGAGTCGGAGTGCTGGTGTTTTAAGGGGGGTATGCGGCTGGCCATGGTGTTTGTTGGGGGGGGTCGAAACCGCAAAATGTATTCTGCGCTTTCTCTGTGGCGGGTGGTGAGGGGAGTCGCCGGGACAGTGGTAAAATGGGTGAGATACTACCCTATGGTGGTACGGATGTTCCAACACGGTAGGCCCTGGACGAGGGTTCAGGGCGTAGGGCGTACTGTCTCTGGCCAGGGACCTCCCCTCACGTGGTTATGTTAATTATTGTTATGGTTATTACATCAGTTTGCGTTTACCAATAAACACTGTGGCCAGTTATCCTCCCAAGTAGTTGTCTGTGTCTAATCATTATATTTTAATAGTTGATTGTGTATAAACCCTTATGTGCACATACCAACTGGGCCTTGCTAAGTCAATGTATTTAAGTCTAAAAGTCCCTGTACATCCTATTTACATATCTACATAGATTATGCTACACCAATAGGAGCAAAATTTAGCAACAGAACCTTATCTGTATGTTATGACTTGTCAGAGGTGACAAACCAGATTAACAAGTTGTGACGCTTTTCAATAGTGCATAATTGCAATATGATAGCTAAAGGCCATATTTCTATATTCACTTACTTAAACCAGTTTTCCATTTCAAGTCGAATTCTCCTAAAGATCTTGCTGTATAGGAATTTAGTACTCCTTAAAACATACGTGAAATAAACGAAAAATATTTTAAGAATATGGGTGACCCAGGAATAGTTAAAGGATTTTATGTCACCCCAAAATCAAGTATTTTTTTTAAAATTATTCTTAAAGAGCATGAAAAACTGGCTATACATAACCATTTTTTCAAAAGTGGACCATTTCTGAGAATTCATTATTTTTTGTTCTGTATTTTTATGCAAAACGAGTGGCTCCTGAATACTAATTAGCTATGATGATATGCTAATTAGAATCACAATCTGTTTGTCTTCCCCTGTTGTGACCAAACAATGTTCCCCCAAAGTTGTTATTCAGTTATAATCCCTCCCCCACCCTTCTCAAGTTCTCTGAACTGCAAATTTGTATTTTAAGGCACGCATTAGCTGCAAAAAAATTAATAAAATATTTCTCAGGAATGAATTACTGCAGAGAAAGAAAGCTTAGTACAATATATATCACACTTTTCATGCTCTTTAGGATGAAACCAACTTCATGTTGGAATGACACTGTCCTTTAAGAATAAATTACAAATCATCCATTATATAAATTATTTTTTATATAATTATTATAGAGACTTCTATGAATGTTAGAGCTCTGGTATAAATGTTTTTATTTCTATAAAGCTAAAATGCTTCATGCTGAGTATACAAAACATATGACAATACTCGTGCGTACACACATATAAAAAAATATCCTATTGGTCCTCAAATGACAAAAATATTAATATTTAAGGTACTTGTATTATCCCAGTGTAGCCCCATATTTCTAGGATACCCCTTTGAAGAAATTGCACTTCATAATAAGTGAAGGACTTAGGCAGGAAGCTCCGAAGGCGCTCACTGCACTGGTGGAGATGAGCGCCATTGGCGCTCTTCCCTACAACCCCGTACAACTATGGCAGGAAGCACCGAAGGTGCCCACTGCGCTGGTGGAGATGAGCACCGTAGGCGCTCATCCCTACGACCCCATATGACTTAGGCAGGGAGCGCCAAAGGCACTCACTGCGCTGGTGGAGATGAGCGCCATAGGCGCTCATCCTTATGACCTTGTATGACTTATGCAGGGAGCGCCAAAGGCATTGACTGCGCTGGTGAAGATGAGCGCCATAGGTGCTCATCCCTACGATCCAGCATGCATTAAGCTTCATACCTACGACCCGCGGTACTACACAACAACAGGAAACTCAAATACACAATTCACAGTGCGAGAACCGTAGCACTTAGAAAAAAAATGCGTGGAAAAATTACAGCCCGTAACACTTGGAAAAAGAAACTGCCACTTAGAGAAAAAAATATACAACCCGCAAAAAATATGAACTTAACGGCCGACCCGTGCACATCAAAAAACACAAAAAAATAAAATAACAAAAATATCACACACAGCACGAGGGGACAGCCAGGGCACCTGGGAGTGAGATTGCGTGCGAATTTAAGTCGAATTTGCAGAATTTCGCCACTCGAAAATCGCCTAAGAGAGAGAAAAAATTGCCGCTGAAAAAAACTAAAACAAGGCTACACCAACCATAAACACGAAAAACACCACCAGGCACATACAACGTTTAGCCAGGAACGTACAAGGTACAAAATACACTATTAGTAAGGACGAAAAATGCTTGAGACCCGCGTAACACATACACACTTGCTGCCACTACCTTACAACTAATAACAATACTATTCTAAAATGCCGCTTTACACAACTAAACGAACTGTTTAGCCTTGCGCACGCTGCCTATTTACACTGCACACTTGCCACATTGCTGACACTTTCTCCTCAGATGGCCAACAGCAGCTGCTCCTCCGCGCGTCCTCCGGTTGCGTCGGGACCCGGCATATGCTAATGAAGTGACGTCGCATGCGCGTCACGTCATTAGCATTGGCCAGGTCCCGTCGCAGCTGAAAGGAGCACGGAGGAGCAGCTGCTGATGGAAGGTAAGTTAGGGGAAAGGGAGAGGGGAGGTAATTAGAGGGGTAAAGTGAGGAGGGGGATTTAGGATAAGGAGGGGGATTTAGGATGAGGAGGGGAGTTTAGGATGAGGAGGGGGGTTTAGGATGAGGAGGGGGATTGAGGATCAGGAGGGGGGTTGAGGATGGGTGGGTGAGGATAGAGGATGAGGAGAGGGTTGAGGAGGGAGGTTGAAGAGGGGCGTTGAGGATGAGGAGGGGGGTTGAGGAGAGGGGTTGAGGATGAGGAGGTGGGTTGGGGAGGGGGGGTTGAGGATGGCTGTGGAGCAGTGAGGATGAGGAGGGGGGTTGAGGATGAGGAGAGAGGTTGAGGATGAGGAGGGGCAGGGGGGTTGAGGAGGGGGGTTGAGGATGAGGAGGTGGGTTAAGTAGGGGGCTTGAGGAGAGAGGATGAGGAGGGGGGTTGAGGAGGGGGGTTGAGGATGAACAAATGGTTTAGCGTCACGCGCAAACGGTTTAGCCTCGCGCATGTAGCCTATTTACACTGCACACTTGCCACATTGCTGACACTTTCTCCTCAGATTGCCAACAGCAGGGGAGAGAGAGTGGGGCGCAAGACACAGGGGAGAGAGAGGGGGACACAAGAAAGGGGCACAGAGGGCACACAAGAGGGGGGCATAGAGGGCACAAGCAGGGAAACAGGGGGCAGTATATTTCCCACCTTCGGCTTATACTCGAGTCACTACGTTTTCCCAGTATTTTGTGTTAAAATCGGCTTATACTCGAGTATATACAGTATGTTGTTTTGTTATTATTTTTGATACACATAAGAGCTGTTCACCTTTGCTACTCGATAGTAAACAAAGACTAAAGAAAACGGAAATCCTGAGAATGATAACTTAAGTATACAACATAATTTCCCAACAATGTGGTAACACAATGAAAACCACAGAGGGTCTACCTTAGGTAAGTTTGCTGTGTTTGAACAGGATGCAAGTGGTTAGTGCCTCTGTGTATATGCATGAAAAGTATTTTGGTGACTGACTAACAATTTCGTTTTCTTTAATGTATTGTTTTTTTTAACACTTATTTTCAACATGGAATCGACAGAAGGGTCTAAGAAAAAGGAAAAAAAATGCTTGTAAACTCACACTAAACCTGTTAATTTGTACCTAGGGTAAACAAGTGGGACAGGTAAATAACAAGTGAAATTTTATTGAGTGAGGTGTTACATTAACAAAAAGATATTAAAATACCACAGTAGTGCATTTACAAGTAAAGCTCGTATGTTTGTTGGCTAGACAAAATCTATTAAAAACAGTATGCAGTAAAAGAAAAATACAAGTTAAAATGTTTCTTTGCTCTTACAATATCTTCTCCTCAAGCATAGCTGCATATCTCACCTACCTGTGTCTATCAGGAGATGTGGCCAGCTCTTCTTGTGTTCTGTACTTAAAATGAAGAGCTAACCATGCCCCTGATAGACTAGAATTCAACTCTACCCCCAGGACAGGAGCAGGGGTGGTTCTACTGCCGGTGCACCTGGTGCAATGCACTGGGTCCCCGCTCAATTAGATAGATAGATATATAGATAAATAGATAGATAAATTATGGCTCAAAGCTTTCATGGGAAAAGATATACTGCTCCATAGCACTGGCACCCTGTAGTGGAAAATTTGGTAATGCATGGTCAAGTTTAATCGTGCTATTTTTTTGTGTCCCCTTATTGCATTTGCCCCCATTTCCTACGCCCCTGCGATATGCAGCTCTATTTGAGGACATAAATAGACAGTTTAAAAGCTAACAACATGTTTAACTTTTATTTATTTTAAATTGCATACTGTTTTTAATAGAATATTCTCAGCAAACAAACATATGAGCTTTACTTATAATTGTACTATAGAGTAGTTGTAAGTGATGGCAAGTGAGCAAGAAGGCATAAGGTAGGCTACTTAGTAGTCTTTAGAGAATATTGGAAGAGTAAAGTAAATGTGAATTTTGCAATGAAATCAGATGTCAAAATAACTATGGCAGAGATCCATTATGCCAGCCTATGGGTTGTGATAGTTTGTGATGTATTATAAACAACCCTTTAAACTAAGATCCGTTTCTTAGCATTCATGCAGCCCATTGAGAGCAATCACAACCAATGTAACCCATTTGGCTCTACACATGTTATAGGAGTTTTCTTGTCACGTTAAGTTTCTGTTGTATTTAAAACACTAGGCATGATCACCAATGAAACTCTTACATTTTAGCCAATTTATTGAAATTTAATCCAAGGTATTTTAACACTTAAATGACTCTAATTTGACTAAAAGAATACAGTCAAAATAGAAATACCTTTGAGGATAGCCTTTAAAAGACTTTCTATTAAAATATAACATTTGTTTGTTGTAGAAATAAAAAATCCAAAAATAAAAATATGTTGATTAATAAAAATGAACACAAATCTCTAATGACATGTAATAACCGTCTTTTTCACGCAATATTCTTGTCACATATTGCGTTATATTTTAATTAGTGTCTGTATTTTATATCAAGTGTCCTCTTTACTTTTCTTACTTAAGTTCTTATACTCGAGTATATACGGTACATACATTGTACAGATCTCACACATCCAATATTTTAAACTCAATAATAGCAGAACATTGTGTAGCATTTTTGAAGGATAAATTTCAAAGAAAAGTGGAACTAAACTGTTCCCATTATGTTCAGGTAGATGACATTCAAGTGTTAAAACAAGACAGGTGAAAACCACAGGCCAATTCACCCACATCCTTATTCTACACACTATTATGACTAAAAGTGTGGTGATTTAACACACGTGCACGAAATTAGCATAAACAATGAAAGTTTTCACTTCTCAATTAAAATTCACTGCAGTTCAAGAAAAGAAAAACACTTTTTTTGTAATGTATGATACAAAATGACAATATTATCAGCAGCCATATAAATAATAATTTTTTTAGAGAAATTCAGAATTGTTTACAACTTTGTGAGTAGAGGAATCCATTTGTTTTGTTACATTGCTTGTGTGTTACATGGGTTGGTGTGTTTTTTATGTATCAATAGAGGGGGGAGTGGGGAGGAGGTAACAGGCCATGAGGCTAATTAGATCTGATTGCAATTAGTACCACACTCTTTCCACATGACCAGTCCAGAAGCAAGTGACTTGTATGACTAGATACCACTGTTCTTTAGAAATGAAAACACCTCTCTCAAACACAACTTCAGTATCATGATGCTTCCAAGGTCCAAAATACACAAAATATTTATTTTTTTCTAATAAAAAATTGGCTTTATGCCTTTCCCCTGCCTTATTATGCTTTTAGTCAGGCTCAAACATACCAATATATCATTTTTTTAATAGTAAAGTTGTCCTTTAGGGAAGTTTTACTTTGTATGTTCTTTTAGTCTTTTTCAGGTCTATACATAATTTATTTATCTTTGGATAATAAAGTGAGGTATACTAAATGTGCATTTTAGTAATAAATATTCTTATTTTACTAATTTAGCATACTTTCTACACAATTGTGACAAGGGAATATAAATAATGAAAATATATTAGTTTTGTAAACTTTACGTAATTTTTCAGTTATTTCTTAAATGACACCACTAAAATTACACTCTATCACATAGATGATAATTAAATAGACATAAAAACAGCTTTTTATACTTGTATTATCTCATACAGTTCTGCTTGTGTTCAAAAAGTTCCATCTGTACAGGCAATACAAGACCACACCAGCCAAAGTATAGTGTTTTTTTAATGCAAAGTAATGTGGGCGACAGGTTAAGATTAGAGCCGATACTCTAGTGTGTGCAAATATTTTATGATTGAAATGATGTTTCATACACATATGTCAAGAGCTAAAGAATTTGTAAGTTTGTAAAAGTGCTCAATGTAAACCTTTTTGAATGTACTGTTTATATAAGAGCTTTAAGACTTCATCAAAAACAATAATCTTTTTTTTTATTGCATATTTATTAAGACAGGTGAAATACAGTTACAACAAAAAGTTAAGTGAAAAAAGCATTGCATTTATTACAGAAAAATGAAATATGTAATACACATTATAAGGTGGAAGTGAAAGAGCCTCATTCAATTGAGGCTTTTGGGAAATCCTGGCTCGGAAATGGATCCGGCAAGTTATTTCGCTATTCAATTGCTGCTATTTTGAGGGCTCCGATCGAGTTACGGGCTCCGGGCTATGATTCATTGTAATCCATTTTGATTTTTCAAATCACAAGGCAATACCCCTCCGACCCTTTGATCTTTCCCGGCCACAAGAGTGGTGAACGGTAAAAACGCAAATCGTTATTCAATTGCTCCGATTCCCCCTCGCTATCATCTCCGTCAAGCCCGCAAATGGCAAAAGTCTAACCACAAGTTACTGGAACCAAGGAGGTCTTGCAAAGGGCTTAATGACATGTTCGGAGCACGTTAAAAGCAAATAAAAAATCAATACTGTACTTTTATTAAAAGTGAAAGTGATGTTAGGTCTTAGAATTAACAGCACAACATTCTCAAGCTCGCAAATCGGCCAAAAAAAATACTTGATTTCATGTTTAATTTTATATTGATCCTGGCAATCAATGTGTTAATGCATATAATGGACCTTGCATGTAATCATATTTACGGGACCCAGACTTTGAGGTGCACGCCAAATGTGCCCCAACGCATGTGCGCGCATGCAAAAGCGCGGCCGAAAATAGCCCTCCAGACATCTGCGCTCACTCTCGTTTACCAACCTCATACAGGGCGACTGCCATTGGGCAAGGAGAGTGAGCACATAGAGACCCAGATCCGGAACCCCTTGAGGCACAGGAAGAAGCACCCAGCAGCTGCCAGGAGCAAGCACAGCACACTGCACCCAGACTGGAGCCTGCACCCGGGACTGCTATGAGGAGATTGTGGCTCTGGAGCAAGCAGAGGACCGGATAATAAAACTGGTGGAGGAGAACAGCAGCATTAAGAAAGTGGTGGAGGACATGAGGGGTCTCTGCAGACCAGTGATGCTAGGAGCCTGGGACTGCAGGTGAGAGGGGCATGGGGTGCCATAGAGAGAGGGGAGAGGGACATGGGATGCCATACAGAGGGGAGAGGGCACACTTTGCAGGGCAGAGGGGCATGGGAAGGAATACAGAGAAGGGAGAGGGCACACGCTGCAGGAGAAAGGGGCATGGGGTGCAATACAGAGGGCATACATTGATGCGGATAGGGGCATGGGGTACTGTATAGAAAGGGGAGTGGGCATACACTGTAGGGGAGAGGGGCATGAGATGCACTACAGAGAGAGGAATGGAGAGCAGGGTGCTGAGGTACAGGAGAAGGAGATTGGGCATGAAACTGAGGTGCAGGGAAGAGGCCTGACAGGTGAGGAGAGTGACTGGAAAAGGAAAGTGCGCTCATATGTAGAGAGTGCTATTTTCGCTATTGCGCTTTTGTTTGCGGTCACATTCGTCGGCGTGCATGCATCAGGGCGCTTTTGGAGTGAGCCTGAAAATCTTGCTATCCATAATTACAACTTTAGCAATATTGCATTATATCTGGAATGTGGGTCCGATCGAAACTCATAATTCAACCCAGTAGAACTTTGAAATCCAACCTCACTGATTCAAGGCCGTAACTCGCTGTTAGAAACAGCCAATGGAATGTGGGTCCATTCTTGACTCGTGGTTCAAGCCCATAGGACTTCAATGAAAAATGGAGGTTGGATTTCAAAGTCATACGGGCTTGAACCACGAGTCACGATCAGACCCACATTCCATTGGATGTTTCTAAACGTGAGTTACGGCCTTGCGTCAGCGATCATGTTCAAGCTCGCAAATGCTACTTTCGATAGCATGGTTTGCAATGTGCACTATCGGGCCGGGACTTGAGAGCCCGGCCAATTAAATAGCACTATAAGGTGCGGCCGCCCTGGGCTCGCAGCAGGCCCGCAGACTTACGCCTACTCTGATCAAGTTGCGGCCTTGCAATTGGATTGGGCTCAAAGTGTGTCATACTTTATATCTAAATTAGTCAAAAGAAAAGCCTTGTTCTAATAAATAAAAATCTAGGAATATATATTCTAAATTTATACTGTCTTTTCATTTTCTATTTGTTAACAAGCATGGATGGGGTTGGGAGGAGGGTGGAAAGAAGGGAAATTAAAGTGGGTACAGAAAAGTGATAAATATTACATGACACATCAATCAGAAAAACTGCTCTTTTGGAGTGCCTCTGTATTCAGGAGACCCAGCACTCAGCTCTGGTGCTGAAGGTGCTATCAGAGGGTCATATTCAATTTGAAGCCCGCCACTCGATCGCAGACAGCAGAATGTCTGTGAGTGTGTTGCGGGCTCCTGTTCGTCTCCAATTGCAATGCTATTCAATTGCTCAAGCCCGCAAGCTACGGGCCCAAAGCCAAAACCGTAAACCATGCACTGGTTTGGAGCACTTCAGGGCATGAACATGGTCAATTCAGCAAGCCTGTAACCTCCCATTTTGAATCAGCCAATAGAAAATGAGACTGTCATTATTACGGCAGTAAAACATGGAGGTTACATGTCAATCAATTAGGTTCAGGGGTCCGATTTGCGATCAGACTCTCAAAATTAAAGAATTATAAAAATGAATGCCGAAACTGTTCTAGTCCATATGGGTGGCCTGATATGTATTAACTCATTGATAACTGAGATCGATTTAACCCCAAAATGACACATAAATATCATTTTAATTTCCTGCCGATTTGCAAGCTTGAGGCTGTTGTGCAAATAATTCTAATGTCTGTCATTGCTTTTCCTGTCATTTACAGTGCAGTAGTGATTTTTTATTTGCATTTACAGTGCTACAAATAAGTGTTAACCCCCTTGTGGATCCTCTCTAGCGCTCGTGGAATTTTCTCCTTCATATGCCATTTACAGGTGTGAAAACATTTGCGGGCTTGGGGAAATTGAACAATTGAATAGCGGTTTGTGATTTTAGCCATTGTAACTCTTGCAAAAGTGAGAGATCAAAGGCTCCTGGAAGCCGTAACTTACGAGTTTAAACATCTCCATTTTTTCAAGCCCGTAACTCGGAAGCTGATCAAAGCCCACAAAAAGACGCAGATTGAAAGCAAATTTGCTTGCAACCTTACGGGCTACCGGATCTCTCTAAACCTCAAATGAATATGGCCCAGAGTCGGCAGACATTATAGTCATAGAATGTATATACCAAATTTTGTTTTTGACCTGTTGGAAAGTGAGGATAGGTGGTTTCCAAGCTTTTGCAATAACAGTTCTGGCTGCTAGAAACAGCTAAATATTGAGAGGATTTTGGTTTATTGGGAATAGGAAGTCCAAGTATGGCATTCTCCATTTTTTTTTTAATCTAAGGGGACACTGCGGATACTATAAACTGAGATAACTCATCCCATAATTATGTTATTTTGGACAGTCCCATAATCTATGTTTTAAGGCACCTTTATGGTTGCATCCCATATAGCATAATTCATTCAATGTGGAATAAATATGTTTCAATCTAGTCATAGTCAGGTACCATCTTAATGCAGTTTAATATAAGTTCTCTTGAAGTTGAAACTTCAGGGAGCATTTGCTCACTGAGTTTATGATTTGTTCACATTGCTTTGCGAATAGTGTGGATTCTAATCATTGTTCCCAGGAGGACATGCAAGATAATTTATATTTTTGCGGGTTTAAAGGATTAGTGGAAATATAGGGTATTCATTGATTTGGCAAATTTTGTTTTATGAAGGAATAGCTTTTCAAAAAGGGTGCGTGAGCCCACTGAGTTTAACGTAATTGTTTGAATTGTATTGGACAAGATTGTTGGAAAATTGAGCAATTTAAAGTCTGGGACTGAGGAGATTATGATAAACTCCCTTCTTTTTTGGGTGTGAAAAGTGTTAATTTAAATTTTCTTGGTCTAGAGTTTTTCCTGATGAAGTAGAAGATGACCCCATTAAGGGAGATAAAGGTTTTTTTAGGTAATGGTTTCATCTTTACAGGATGGATTTTACCCAGCCATGCAATATTGTGCAGTATTTGGCATATTTCTGCATCACACTGGTTTGGAATTAGAGTTGTCTTGTTGATAACATATCTATCCTTGAAGGTGATTGATGGGGGGTGAAAAATAAGTATAGTCACGTATGGCTGGGTTAACATCGGGTATTTAGCAAAGTGTGGTCACAAAGACGTGCTTTTAATGCTTTCCTAGCTGTGGGAACCTGATGAGGAGGTGAAAATGTGGACTTGTCCTACTATCCATGAAAATGTTTGCTTTTTGAGATATCATTTGTAAGATTTTTAATTAAAATAAAAAATAATAATTTACATTTGAGTATTATTATTATTATAATTTTATTGTAACACACCAACATATTCCATAACATGATACATAAGTTGTGATCAAAGGCAAAATAATATTAACACGTTACAAAGATGGAGGGCCCTGTCTTTGATCTTAGAATCCCCAAAGCACTGTGCAAGATTGAAAACTCGCAGACTTATAAGTATATATAGTATATAAAAGGGAAATAGTTTGTCCTTGAATAGTCTCTTGTACAAGGATAAATCTGCCATCTGGGTTTTGTATAAATTGCTAATACAGTCATTAACAATGTTTCATATACAAGGCATCATAACATCCAATCCAGTCAGACCGTGATAGCTCTTAACTTCTTTAAGGATCTTAATACATATATATATATATACACATCTTCTACTAGATATATTGTTCCATATGCATTGTCAACTATTCAGAGACTGTGATATCTGCTTCCCCCATTTTATGAAATCTGAAGCATAACTTCTTAACATCCACTTCAGTACTATCTTCTCTAGGAATGCTGACACATACATATATCTTCAAAATATCTTACCTCCCTTTTCTTTAGGAGCATACACATACTTCATATGTCTTTAAGCTATGTTACCTCCCTTTTCTTTAGGAGCATACATATACTTCCTATATCTTCAAGATAACTTACCTCCCTTTTCTTTAGGAGCATACACATACTTTATATATCTTCATTCAGAGCAGTCTCTTCCACACAGCAGGATACCAACTGACTGAATACATAACTGAATCTATCTGGCTATTGCTGACTGACATCACAACAGTCAAAATAATTTAACTGTACTTGAACCAAACATGAAACAAAACATACATTAATTAACATGCATAATCAGAGCTTGTGTGTTATTGACTCATCAGAATATCTTTATTGTTGCTGCGGAAAAGCCTCTTCAGCACATACATATACATTTTCTGCATGAGTTGCTGCTCATTGTGTCATACTAAACAATCATTAAGCATCTCTCAGCAATAGTGTTTCCTGCTGGGCTATTAATCAACACTGCATACCCATCCCTCCGGAATCTGTATCTGCATATGCTGCAGTGTCCATACCCATAACTTTGCTATCAATGTGAGTTAACTAAACTTCTATCTATCTATCTGCTATTTGCTGCATGTATTCCTGACAAATATGGTGCTGTACAACATTGAGTGTGATATGTAGGGCCCATGATTTCATCCAGGGAGCTGACATGTGACGGTCATTGTTGTACAGCATTTCAATGGTTACAGTTATTTATGTGTGTGTGGTGTGCATGTGGGTGTATGTTGTTGTATGTGATATTCATCTGTCACGGTGGCTGGATCCGGTGTCACCAGCACTGGAGGTCCAGGGATGGTCCCATCTGCTATCATGGCCTTCAGCTTCTTCTCCCACTGCCTGTAGCGGACAGTCACTGTAGGGCTACCACTTGTAGATGTTGCTCCTCTGGCCTCCTCTTCCAACATTGTTCTTACCATTGCCCGGCTGTCATCATAGCGGTGCCTAACAGACCTCACATCCCTATCGTAATTGCCCACACGGATCACTGCGGCTGCCACCTCCTTCCAGACCTAATTTCCCTTCCCCTGTGATAATGTGAGCGCGGGCACATATGGCTTCAAGAAGTACCACTATCTCCCGATGCGTTAGTTGGGGTCCCTGTGTTTGGCTCCAGTCTCTTGTCCTTCCAACTAAGGACTGGGATCCATATCTCCCTGTTCTGACCCTGAGGCCTGTCCCTCCATCCCACTACCACCCTCCCCCCAAGATTAGGCACCTCCTCCCAACCTTGAATTATATATGCTTAAATAAAGGGGTTCATCACACCCTTCCACTACATCACCTCCTGCTCCCCCCCAGAACTACAACTCCTAGCATTCCCCCCAGAACTACCACTCCTAGCTCTAACCCCTCCACTTCCACAGTCTCTGACACCCTCACCATCTCTACCTCCCTCTCTCCCACTACCTCCCTCCCTCCTTCTTGTCCCTGGGGCCCCCTCTCTCTACTCCTCTCCTCCTCCCCTCTTCTAGCGTCCACCATTTTTCTCTCTCCTCCCTCCATCTCTGACCAAATTAAATATAAGGATAAATAAATTTAAGTTTATTTGTATATGTTAGTGATGGGAAAAAAAATGTTTGTACTTTGTGTTTTTATTTTTCTGTAGGGAGGGGTGTGTTTTGTATGGTGTGTCGTATTTATTGGTGTATCTATGTGTATTATTAACCTATGGGTCTATATATTATATGATATGTATATTTATGTGTATTGCAATTTAATTGTATAATAGTCTAATTGTCTCTAATAATTAACAGAAGAAGAACATGCACTCCAAGATAACTCTCCTACTCTCACACTCTCTCTGCAGAAACAAACGCTCCAACTCCAGGACCTACATACTAACTAAAAACCTGGATCAGTTATCGTATTGGAGAACCATTGCGCGGGTGCTGTAATCCAGCCCTTTCAGAGCTGCTGCCTGAAGCATGGTTTACGGACGTGACCTCAGTGTCGTAATGCAGGGAGCCAAAAGTTCAGCATACTGTTGGAAATTGAGTCAGAAAATCTCCCATAGCCATTTTCCGCAAATTACCTAAGTTAGAGCACCTGATTTACATGAGGGCTATATTCAGTAATGCTATACAGGGGTTGGGTACAAGCAAAAAACAATATTTACAATTTTCAAAATAATAAAGGGCTTGTGTTTGAGCTTAAAATCAAACATATGTAGTGCTTGTTTCCTAAACACCTTACAAGATTGAAAACGTGCAAACTTACAGTCCAAAGGGTGTGGGTATGAAACAGGAGAGTGATAGATGCAAGATAGCAATGTTTGAGATAATAGGCTCAAGCAAGTGGAGGTGGTTGTGTATTGTTCTGTAGATTGTAAATGGCACAATGCTATAGAGTATGCAGTTGTGCATTTTAAGGCTGAAAGTAATAAGCTTTTTCAAATAGATGCATTTTTTGTGTGTTTTTGAAGGTTTTAGGCAGGAAGATAAACTAGTTCAGTGAGGCAAGGAGTTCCATAGGGTAGAGGCAGCAAAGGTGGGAGTCAGTAGAGGTGATAAGAGAGGAGGAAAGATGAAGGTCATCAGCAGAGTGAGGGAGTATTTTGAGACGAAAGCAGAGATATGAGATGCTCTCTTGTTGAGGGCATTATACATTACGGTCATGATTTTTAATTTTATTCTGGTGGCTATGGGAAGCCATTGGAGAAGAGCTTCAGACACTGAGTGGTGACTTTGCTTGATGAGTCTAACTATACTCATCTATACTGCTAATTATATATATAATTATATATATATATATAATTATATATATATATATATATATATATATATATATATATAGTAAATTAGTGTTCACATTTGAATGTGTAAAACAAGCTAAAAAACCTGTTTACAGCTCAGAACTCAGAGAAATAGTTATAACACTGCATTTTGGGACGCTCAGCAGAGACATGCAAATTTGCCCACCAATGCACCACTCTTCAATACAGAAACCATTTTTAAACATGGCTTCCTTGCCCGCTGCATTACACAGCTTTTATGCAAAGCCAAGGTTGTATCATACACAAGCTGGGAACCCTTTATATATGTGGATTTCAGCTGTTGTAGAGACCTTTGATTTGGTCTCTGTGCAAATCAAATTGATCAGCCTTTTCAGATCCTGTAGGTCATCTTTGGTACTAGGAGCATAACGTTCAGGCAGAAATTTTGCTGTTTGCTTTGAGTGTTGGTGGTTGAGAGGATGAAATTGTTTTTTAGCATAGTAATAGTCTTAAATATTCTTCACTATAGGTCTTGTATAGACTTCCGCCATCTCTTGGGTTGAGTTAGCGGCCGAGCAGACCTTTGTAATAGCCTCAATAGATTTGATTATGTACCATCTGTTGTTGAACTTGGTGGGGGGGGGGGGGGGGGGGAGGTTACATTTTGTGTGGCTGTAAAGCTTGTTCTAAGATCTCAGTGACTCTTTGTATGATTCAGGGTGGGACCAGACCACTCAACTGCCTCTACAGAGTAATATCTCTATAAATATACTCATTGACCATGGAGTAGGAAATCTGATGTCTATAACGTTATTAGGTTCCTGAATTCACTGTTGCATTATATAATAGGTGTTTGTGTGGAGAGCTTAATGACCAGTTACAAATAAATGACTTTTCTTCAATAAAGTCCATCTTTTGTTTGTTTTTTTATCCTCCCTCTTTTCCTTTTTAACTTTTCTTTTTTTGACTTAATTATGCTCTTTGACTCCTACTTCTCAGTTTAGATAATGGAGAAGTCAGCTTCTGGATGTCAGGGGTTGCTTCATAAGGTGCTCAAAGAAATGTAAGTGCATAGGATGGAAAACTACAAGAACTTGCCCTTCATTTTTATTTTTTAGGCAAACTTTGCCAGAAGTGGAATTAAACAATGTTTATTATCTTTCTGAATATAAAAAAAACGTAAATAAAGTGTAGGATATCAACTATATCGACTTAAAATTCACAGACAAAAATTGAAGGGCTGGAGTGTACACGTGTGCTTGTGTCTGTAGCCCCAATCAAGGACAAAAATCTTAATAAATGATTATAGATACTATGTTAGACACCAAAACATGTTCATAAAAATTTAGGGAATATCCTCAAAAATATGTCTAAATCCCTTTTTGCTGATTATAATATAAACTAGCGACTTGCCTGTCAAAAAATGACGGTCAATAAAATTTTAATGTTGTGAAAACTGTTTGCCACACAATATGAGCCTCTGACACTTAACCTTTTTTTCATCTACAAAGAAATACAAAATTTTGAATAAAACTTTTTTTTTTTACTTTCAACTTGTATTTTACCAACAGGTATAGACATTTTTTTTTTCAATATTAACTCTTTTAATTGTCATATATGGAATAACAATATAACAATGTCTGAAGTTTTCATGAATACATATTGTAAACCATAACATAAAAGTTTGTAACAGGCAACTTGCATTTTAAACAATCTTGAAACATTTCTTTTAACAATAACAGATGACTAGGTAAACTTTCTGTAACAGACGACTATGTAAACTTTCTGTAAATAACTATTAGATGCTTTGTAACATTCATTTTTTTTAAACACTTGTTAAACTACATTGGCATTGAATCCAGAGGAAGGCAAACAATAAAAAAAAAACATTGAAACTTGGCCAATTGTATCAAAGAGGGAAACAAATTAATTCCTTCCTGACCCCATTAACTGGCGATCAGATTACTCCCTGAATCAATACTCTATATTTAATTATACAGTTCAATGTATTAACAAATGGTGAAACTTGTAGTAACATAAATCCTTGACTATATACAATATAGAATGAACCACCATTCCACAACTTTGAAAATACAATGTTAACATGTGAAATAGTAAAATAAAACAATAACATTTAACCTTCAAGTGAAAGAAAATGCCACCTAATTGTTTTGTGGGGCAAATCATGTAAAAAGGTAACTTCTAACACATTCCAATCTGTATAACCACTGTTTACTGTTGTTTTGTTTTTGTTTTTTCACTTTTTTTTGTTCTTGTTGTATTTTGTGCAAATGGCACATAGAGTTTCCTAAGTGAAATAGTGGTCCCCTATTTAAAGAGTCCCAGTGAGCTAAAATTTTGTCCTGGAAATAAAACCATTGTATAGAGTTTCTTATTGAAACAGTGGTCCTCTAAAATCAGTCCGAGTAACATAAAATGTTGTCGTCGAAATGAAACCACTGTCCTATATTTACAGCACCTCATAGTACACATTGTTTTTGGTAAAAACGTATCCATCTTCCAATAAATCACCCTGACTTGGGTTTTATTCAACATGTACTTTAATTTCCTCTTGATTATTGCATCTTGAAAATGCAACATATAGTTGACCATGTGCAAACACAGGTTCTTTCAGAAAAATACTGACAGACTTATAAGTTTGTTCTTGGGATTTATTGATGGTCATGGCAAATGCCATGATAATGGGAAATTGTCTCCTTTGAAGGACAAAAGGCAAACCACTCTCACTTGGAGCCAACTCAATTCTCTGTATAAGAACTGATTCGCCTTCATGGGTACCACTCATAATTTCTGCATGTATAAAATGATCTTTTAAATCCTTCACAATTAATCTGTTCCCATTACAAAGTCCTTTTTTGGGATTCATATTTCTCTTATTATACATAATAAGGAGGAGGTTGAGGAGCGAGGTTGAGGATGAGGAGGAGGAGGTTGAGGATGGGGGGGTTGAGGATGAGGAGGGGGTTGAGGATAAGGAGGGAGGATGAGGAGTGGGGTTGAGGAGGGGGTTGCTGAGGGAGGTTGAAAATGAGGAGGGGGGTTGAGGAGCGTGATAAGGGAGGGGGGGGGGAGAGACACAGGGAAGGGAGAGGGGGGAAGATACACAGGGAAGGGAGAGGAGGGAAGAGAGACAGGGAAGGTAGAGGGGTGAAGAGACAGGGGAGGGAGAGGGGAGAAGAGACACAGGGGAGAGAGAGGGGGGCAGAAGAAAAGGGCACACAAGAGGGGGACACAGAGGGCACAAGAGAGACACAGGGGGCAGCACATTTCCCACCCTCACTCATTTTTCCCAGTATTTTGTGGTAAAATAGGTGCCTTGGCTTATACTCGGGTCGGCTTATACTCGAGTATATACGGTAATTAAATAATTAATCATGAACATTAATAATTAAGCATCAACACATGAAAATAATTGCATTAATAATGAAGGCTGAAAACATAAATATAACAGCAATGTAATAATTAAGCAGCAACACTGAAATGTAAGTGCAGTGCAAAATGTACATATGTTTTCATGCATTTTCCGGAAAAAAATTCTTCTATGAATGATCAATGAAGTAATTAATGAACATTAATAGTTGAGCAGCAACCACGAAATGTAAGTCCACTGTGAAATATACATCTTTTTTATATATATTTTTTTACTAAATTTGTTATTATGACTAATTAATGAACATTATTAATCTAAATTATTATTAAAGTAATAAATGAACATTAATAGTTGAGCATCAACCCCAAAATGTAAGTCCAGTGATAAATATACATATTTTATGATCTATTGTTTAATAACTTTCTTATTATGACTAATTAATTATTAATTAATTAATGAACATTCGTAATTAATCAATTGCTAAATATATTCTAAAAAAGTAAATCAATAATGTAATCATAAAGTAAAGGCAGTGACAATTTTATATATTTTTTAAATATAATTTATAAATGAATGTCCATTAAAAATGAATTAATGAATTCATAAACATATTTGAAATGGTTAATGATTAATATCTTGATAAAGTACAGGTATTGCAAAATGTAGTAATGTAATTTTTTTTATTATTAATATTTGTTTTGATTAATAAACAATTAATTTAATTAATTAATTAATTATTAGCTAACAATCTCTTTTGATTTTCCGGCAGCAGAAAATATCCAGTCAGACTGTCATCACCAGTGTCAGCAGTGTGGCAAGTGTGCCCTATATATAGGCTGCATGCGCGAGCCAGAACCGTTAGTTTTGCCGGGAAAGCCGCCATTTCAGATGAGTCATTGTGTATATTCTCGTAAAATGGCGGCGATGTTGTATGTCTGAAGAATTTTCCGTCTTCAGTAACAGTCAGTTGTAGTACCTTGTACGTGCCTTGTCAAACTGCTACGTTTCTGGCTATGTTTTGCACGCTTCATGCTCGTGTAGCCTCGTTTTCATCTTTTCCGGCGGCCATTTTTTTCCTTGCTTAGGCCATTTTCAAATGGTGAAAATCGTCTAAATCGAGTTAAATTTGCTTTCCAGCTCACTCACAGATGTCCTGGCTCTGTATGATGTGTTTGTGTGTTTTTACTGTTTATTGGTTTGCACATCTCGGCCGCTAAATTCATATTTTTACGTCTCGTGTTTTGGTTTTTCTAAGTGTTACGACTCGTATTTGGAGTCGTAATTGTTTTCTTTTTCTAAGTCCTGCGCTGCAAGTTTTGTCCGGTGGTGTGTGGCGCCATAGGAGTAAGTGCTGCAAGTTAAGGTTTGTGTGTGACTTTTGTATGGTGTTTTGAGGCGCCGTAGGAGAAGAAGTGCTGCGAGTTAAGGATTGTGCGGGGTTGTGTTGTTAGTGTTTTGAGGCGCCGTAAGACAAAGTGCTGCAAGTTAAGGATTATGCGGGGTTGTGTTGTTCCAAAGTCATGCGCCTTAAAGCCTCCACTTTCCACAAATGTGTCCCCTCGCTTTCTTGCGGGCTTGAACACTGCTACAATTCCAGTGCTATTCAATTAAATAAGCCCCCAAGTTATGGGCCAAAAACCGAAGCCGTACACCATGCACTCATGCGTAGCAGTTCATGGTGGGAACATGATCAATGAAGCAAGGCCGTAACCACCCATGTCGAAACAGGCAATAGAAAATGGGACCACCACCATTACGGCAGTAAGACATGGAGGTTATTTGTCAATAAATTAGGTTTGGGGGTCCCATATGCGATGGGACTCGCAAAACCGCAAGATACAAAATAATAAAAATATATACCAATACTGTTCTAGCCCATGTGGGTGACCTGATATATATTAACTCATTGATTCCCGAGATAGATATAACCCGAAATGCCACATAAAAAATAAAAAAAAAAGATTGTCTAATTCATTCTAATGTCTTTCATCACTTTCCCCATCATTTACAGTGCAGTATTGATTTTTAATTTGAATTGACAGTGCTACGGACAGGAGTTAAACTCCCTTGCGAGTCCTCTCTAGTGCTCGTAGGTTTTTCTTCTACATTTGCCCTTTACGGGTGTTAAAACATTTACGGGTTTGGGAAATTTTACCAATTGAATATCGAATTGCGATTTTAGCAATTGTAACCCTTGCGGACGGGAAAGGTCAAAGTCTTCAGGAGGCTGTAAGTTCCGGAAAGTTTTCAAGGCCGTAACCCATAAACCGTTTGGAGCCCACAAAAATACGCCAATTGAATAGCAAATTAATTTACGGCCTCACTTACGGGCTCCAGTAACTTATGATTGCTCAATTGAATTTGGGCTCATTGTTTATTGTGCTCTGTATCATATGTATCATAACCCTGGAGTAATGTGCAGAAATGTAAGAACATGCATACATGTATATTTACTAATAAAGAATCAAAACACCAATAAAACAGAAATATCCCACAACTTACATTGTATATATATATATATATATATACTGTATTTATTTATATATATATATATATATATATATATATAAAATCTGTGTATGCATATGTATGTTTGTATACACTCTATTAGTGTGTGCATCTCAATATATGTATTCACGCCCCTTGACTTTTTACCTATTTTGTTACATTACAGCCTTAAGTTCCATATTTTGTTAATCTGAATTATGTGTGATGGATCAGAAAACAATAGTCTAAGTTGGTGAAGTGAAAGGAGAAAAATATATACAGGGAGTGCAGAATTATTAGGCAAATGAGTATTTTGACCACATCATCCTCTTTATGCATGTTGTCTTACTCCAAGCTGTATAGGCTCGAAAGCCTACTACCAATTAAGCATATTAGGTGATGTGCATCTCTGTAATGAGAAGGGGTGTGGTCTAATGACATCAACACCCTATATCAGGTGTGCATAATTATTAGGCAACTTCCTTTCCTTTGGCAAAATGGGTCAAAAGAAGGACTTGACAGGCTCAGAAAAGTCAAAAATAGTGAGATATCTTGCAGAGGGATGCAGCACTCTTAAAATTGCAAAGCTTCTGAAGCGTGATCATCGAACAATCAAGTGTTTCATTCAAAATAGTCAACAGGGTCGCAAGAAGCGTGTGGAAAAACCAAGGCGCAAAATAACTGCCCATGAACTGAGAAAAGTCAAGCGTGCAGCTGCCACAATGCCACTTGCCACCAGTTTGGCCATATTTCAGAGCTGCAACATCACTGGAGTGCCCAAAAGCACAAGGTGTGCAATACTCAGAGACATGGCCAAGGTAAGAAAGGCTGAAAGACGACCACCGCTGAACAAGACACACAAGCTGAAACATCAAGACTGGGTCAAGAAATATCTCAAGACTGATTTTTCTAAGGTTTTATGGACTGATGAAATGAGAGTGAGTCTTGATGGGCCAGATGGATGGGCCCGTGGCTGGATTGGTAAAGGGCAGAGAGCTCCAGTCCGACTCAGACGCCAGCAAGGTGGAGGTGGAGTACTGGTTTGGGCTGGTATCATCAAGGATGAGCTTGTGGGGCCTTTTCGGGTTGAGGATGTAGTCAAGCTCAACTCCCAGTCCTACTGCCAGTTCCTGGAAGACACCTTCTTCAAGCAGTGGTACAGGAAGAAGTCTGCATCCTTCAAGAAAAACATGATTTTCATGCAGGACAATGCTCCATCACACGCGTCCAAGTACTCCACAGCGTGGCTGGCAAGAAAGGGTATAAAAAGAAGAAAATCTAATGACATGGCCTCCTTGTTCACCTGATCTGAACCACATTGAGAACCTGTGGTCCATCATCAAATGTGAGATTTACAAGGAGGGAAAACAGTACACCTCTCTGAACAGTGTCTGGGAGGCTGTAGTTGCTGCTGCACGCAATGTTGATGGTGAACAGATCAAAACACTGACAGAATCCATGGATGGCAGGCTTTTGAGTGTCCTTGCAAAGAACGGTGGCTATATTGGTCACTGATTTGTTTTTGTTTTGTTATTGAATGTCAGAAATGTATATTTGTGAATGTTGAGATGTTATATTGGTTTCACTGGTAAAAATAAATAATTGAAATGGGTATATATTTGTTTTTTGTTAAGTTGTCTAATAATTATGCACAGTAATAGTCACCTGCACACACAGATATCCCCCTAAAATAGCTAAAACTAAAAACTAAACTAAAAAACTACTTCCAAAAATATTCAGCTTTGATATTAATGAGTTTTTTGGGTTCATTGAGAACATGGTTGTTGTTCAATAATAAAATTAATCCTCAAAAATACAACTTGCCTAATAATTCTGCACTCCCTGTACAAAAAATTATTTTTTAGAAATAGAAATTGTTATGAAGCCCATAAAAAGCTCTGGTGCAACCACATGATCTGTCATTACATATACACACCTTTTTTAAAGGCCCCAGAGGCTGCAACACCTAAGCAAGAGGCACCACTAACCAAACACTGCCATGAAGACCATAGAACTCTCCAAACAAGTAAGGGACAATGTTGTTGAAGTACAAGTCACAGTTAGGTTATAAAAAAATATCAAAATCTTTGATGATCCCCATCAAATCTATTATAACCCAATAGAAAGAACATGACACAACAGCAAATCTGTCAAGAGATTGCCACCCACCAAAACTCACGGACTGGGCAAGGAGGGCATTAATCATAGAGGCAGCACAGATACCTAAGGTAACCCTGGAGGAGCTGCAGAGTTCCACAGCAGAGACTGGAATATCTGTACATAGGAAGACAATAAGCCATATGCTCCATAGAGTTGGGCTTTATGGCCAGAAGAAAGCCATTACTTTCAGCAAAAAACAAAATGGCATTTTTTGAGTTTGCGAAAAGGCATGTGGGAGAAATGGAGGAAGGTGCACTGGTCTGATGAGATTAAAATTTACCTTTTCTGCCACTGTGTAATGTAATGTGTTGGGTTTGCGCCAGACATAGTGTTTTCTTTGATGACCGAAAAGTAAAATTTTATTCTCATCAGACCAGAGCACCTTCCTTCATACATTTTGGGAGTCTCCCACATGCCTTGGATCATCAAAGATTTGCATATTTTTTATAACCTAACCCTGACTTGTACTTCTCAACAACATTGTCCATTACTTGTTTGGGGGGTTCCTTGGTCTTCATGGCAGTGTTTGGTTAGTGGTGCCTCTTGCTTAGGTGTTGCAGCCTCTGGGGCCTTTCAAAAATGGTGTGTATATGTAATGACAGATCATGTGACACTTAGATTGCACACAGGTGGACATCATTTCACTAATAATGTGACTTCTGAAGGTAATTGGTTGCACCAGAGCTTTTTATGGGCTTCATAACAAAGGGGTGAATACATACGTACATGGCAATTTTCTGTTTTTTATTTCTAAAAATATTTTTATGTATATATTTTTCTAATTTCACTTCACCAACTTAGACTATTGTGTTGTGATCCATCACATAAAATTCAGATTAACAAAACATTGAACTTTATTGTTGTAATTGGCTGTAATGTAACAAAATAGGTAAAAAGTCAAGGGGGTGAATACTTTTGCAAGGCACTATCTATCTATCTATCTATATATATAAAGTAAATAGATATAAATAAAAATATTGGTGTATATACAAACACACACACACATACATATATATTTTTAGAAAAAGAAGGAGAAAGAATAAGAAAGAGAAGCTAATATATATAATATACTAGCGACTTGCCCGTCAAAAAATGACGGCAATGTGATGTATATGTTTGTGAAGTTGTTTAGTTATTTAAATATATTTTTGACCCTTGTAAGTATTGTGATATGAAGATGTATTTTTGTAAAACGTTGATGTAATGGTTTGTTAAAATGAAATTTGTATCTGAAGAATTGTTCACTTTAATATACATAGAATCCATATAAAAGTAAAAAGTAAAAAGACTTTTTTAAAGTACCAAATTTTAACATGAAGTTTAAAATATATGTAAGCAATAACCTTGAAAGTATATATTTTTAAAATGGAACTTTATTTTTTATGTAACTTTGTGATTTTTGCAAAACATTTGTCTAATTTTGAACATTATAAACAGGAACATAGTAAATACATTTTGTAATATAATTTTGAAATAAAAGTATTAACATTTGAATGTAAAAACAGTTTAACTTGAAATTAATCAGTATTAACATGCAATTTATATCAGAATAATTGTTAAGTTTAATATACATTGAATGTAGAGGAAGGCATAAAGTAAAAACTCTCCTTAAACCGTACGTAATTAAAGTAATTCATTACAGAGCACATAAACTGTCGATAAACATTAATGTAGGTAGTAATCTTAAGATAACATAGAATATTTACATTGTGACTTAAAAGGTGCTTGAGCTCTTAACATGAACTTTGTAATATGTTGAATGAAATAACTTGAAAATATTGTTTTTAAACTTGTAACATTAGAAACATTAACATAGTGACTTAACATTTTAACATAATTTTTCATAGAAATGCAAGGCAAGTATTTTGTGAGGCGAATTATCCATAAACATGACTTCCATTAATTATGACTGAATTAAACAACCAATTGTTTTGTATTTTTGAATGTTTTTTCAAAATGTTTGCATGGCTTTAGTTTGTATCCTGCAAAGTCATAGTACTTCATAGTAGACAATGTTTTTAGTAAAAATACGTCCATCTTCTAATAAATCACCTTGACTTTCATTGTTTTCAATGTAAACTTTAATAGCCTGTGGATTTTTGCAGCGTGACAACGCAACGTACAATTGACCATGTGCAAAAACTGGTTCTTCCAAGTAAATACCCACAGATTTGAAAGTTTGACCTTGTGATTTATTAATGGTCATGGCAAATGCCATAATAATGGGAAATTGTCTTCTTTGAAGTATAAAAGGGAGACTACTTTCACTTGGTGCTAAATCTATTCTTGGTATGAAAACTCTCTCTCCTTTATGTGTCCCAGTTAAAATTTCAGCATCTATAAAATGGTCCTTTAATTGTTGAACAATTAATCTTGTGCCATTGCATAGGCCTTTTTTGGGGTTCATATTTCGCAGTAACATGATAATTGCACCTTTCTTTAGCTGCAAAATATGTGGTGGCATTCCAGAAGGAGTTAAAGAGTTAATGAATTCAGTTGAAAAGTTTGCCTGACTTTCATTGTCATCAGCAAGTACAGAATCAGCACTGTGATAATTTCTTTGTGGTGCATTAATTTTTTTTAAGATTTCATTATTGAGTATTAATGCATCTTTATTTTTACACGTCAGTATAACTTGGTTGGCAAGCTCGGAATATTCTTCGTTATTTATGCTCCCTTCAAATATAGCCGATATACTATCTTGTTGACAAATCATATGAGGTGGGATCTCTACAGTGTCGTCAGGTAAATGTAGTATTTTTTCTGTTCTGCCTTCTCCAATTTTAATAAGCCAATTATTGAAATCAGTTTGGCCTTCTGATCTCATATTTTGTTGCAGTTGAAGATGGGTAAAATGTTTCCATACTGTACTTGACTTTATACATGTTTCAATAATGTCTGTTCGATTTCCATGTACAACGACAGGTAATGTTTGTCTAAAATCGCCACCCAACAACATTACCTTTCCACCAAATGGAAAAATATTATCCATGACTTCACGAAGCAAACGGTCAATACATTGGAGGGCATAGCATGACATCATTGTGGCCTCATCTATTATAATTAATTTACATTTCTTCAATTTCTTTGCTTGTAAGGATGTCATGCGAATATCTGACACAGAATTTTCCAAAATAGGCACTGGCAGTTTAAATCCACTATGAACAGTTCTTCCACCTTCTAATAAAAGTGCAGCAATTCCAGTAGTGGCAAACGCCATTGCTATTTTTCCTTGTGCTCGTACTGAACTCATTAATAAATTGTACAAATATGTTTTTCCTGATCCGCCAGGTCCATCAAGATAGAAATAACGCTCTGTCACCATGTCATCATCTATAGCATTTTTAATGGCATGAAATGCTTGCAATTGTAGTGTATTTAAAGTTGCAAGTCTTTCTTCTGTTCTTTCTGCTTGTAGTTGAATGTCATAGTCTTCAAAGTTAATGTCATCTATTAGACCTGGATCAGGCAAATTAAAACTTGCACAACTTAATCCATGAGTTAAAAAGACTTCTTGGATTTCCATTAAGGCTTTTAAGTGTGCAATGGGTTCATTGTATCGTCGCATAAAGTCTTCAGCCATATTACTTTTAAAAGTCTCCCACAAAGCTAATGCATTTGGAGCATTTGAGAAGATACAAATAAAAGCAAATTGTTCTCTCATCTGTCGTGGCATTTGACATTGTGCTGCTTCTTCTAAACATCTTTCCCACTCTGTATCATCAGCGAGTAAGTTTCTATGTCTTGCAGCTAAATGGAAGGATTCATATACAATGTCATTAACAGTTCTTAATTGTTCAAAACTTTGTGCTCCTGGAACATTTAAAAGTAATATCCGTAAGCAAAATCGTTCAACATCTCTTGGACTGACTGTGTAAATTCGTGGAATTATTTTATTGCCTCTGGTTTTTCTTGCTCTCCATAATCCATTCACAAAAACATAGTGATATGGAATTTCAATATATAAGTATTGTGTTGCTTGAGCATCAGTGGAATTTAATGCAAACCATGCAGTTAGTGTAGTGTGACGATCTTCACTTTGGGCCAATGCATTCATTTCATTTCCAGCATGGAAAAAGACTAAATGTCGTTGTGGCAAATGTACTGCTAACCTATATACTGCATGTGATCTATCATGCATTTCAAATTTTAAAAGCCGCCACATAGCTTCTGGCGCACTGACATAGCGAGCATCTACATGAGATGCAAGTTCATCATGTACTAACTCACTACTTTCAGGGTTGTCTGCACTTTTGACGACTACAGTAGCTGCATCGTAACCTTTGTAAATATATTTGTAGACATATTTAATGGATTTGATGGAAGTGCAGGCTTCTACGTTGATGTGGGCGTTGTACTTCATGAGTAAATGTGGATTGTAGGGTACTACATATCTATTGTCCACTTTTTTTCCACGAATAATGGCACTATCTCCTTCTCTTCTTTTATAAAGTGGATATCCATCACAATTTGCATATGTTTTGTCTCTATAATCTTTTGGAAAATCTTTTGAACATTGATTATTTTCCATACATGGTGATTGTGGATTAAGGTCTCCACAGGGTCCATGAATCATGCGATGAGTAACAATCTCATATAGTCTACCATATAGTTCTGGATCTGGTAGTTCAGCAACTATGACTGCATCCACTTTGTCCGAAGTATCTAATTTATCTTTCTCTTGAAGTATTATGAGAAGATGTGCATGTGGAAGGCCTCTTTTTTGAAATTCAATGGTATATACATAAGCAAGACATTTGCCAAATAACTGATTTATAGTGAAGTCACGTATTAATTCATTTAATTTGATCTTAAAAACTCTGGCTACTAAATCTGGTCGATCTGAAGCACTTTGTCCAAGAAGTAGATTTTGATTAATTTCTGGCCATTGTGGATTACATGTAAATGTCACAAATAAATCTGGTTTTCCAAATTTTGTCACAATAGCCATAGCATCATTGTATCTTTCTCTCATATTTCGAGGAGATCCTTGAAAGGAAGATGGTAAAATGATGGCTTTGCCAGCTGTCATGTCTCTGCTTGTAGCCACGTCAGCAACATAGTCCATGAGTCCACAATATTGTTCTACACGTAGTTTATCTTGTTGATATTTTATAAAGTTTAAATTATTTGCCTCAACTTGCAAATATGAATCAATAATCCATTGTTGTGTTAGTTTCCCACGACATAAAATTGGATTAAATTCATCTCTAATGGCAATTTGAGCAACTTTAAATTCAAGCATAGAAACATTATTTCGGATTCTAGCTTTAGCATTTGGGTAACTGGGAAGGCTTAATTTTGGTTGCCAACCTGCTTCTCCGTGTGGGAAAAAGATGGGATATGTCATTGGATCTAAATTTGGACTTAAGATATTAATATTAATAAATGGTTGGTCCTCATTTCTGGGATATACTCTAATGTCTCTTTGAAATGGTGGTTCTCCTTCATCATTCTGAAAGACCATTGCAACCTCATTTGATGTTGGCAAGTTATAACGACGTTTATCAGTATGTCTGTCTCTTTTAAGCACCATATTAACCTTTGGCATGGGTAATTGATGTCTTTGTGCATGAAGTAGTTGTTCATTTTCTACTTCTGCCAATTTTTTGTAAGCTTTACTGTAGGGATTGTTGTCCATAATGTTATTTAGCTCTATAAAAACACTGGGTAAGCATTTTTTATTTTCTTCCATCTGCATACGTTGGTCAACAGCTTCCATTGTATCTAGGACATATAGTTGAGTGAATTTTCTTTGCTCTCCTTCCTCTGGATGTAAATGTGAAATCCGATGATAAATTTGTCCTTGGACTTTAAAACAGTAAGGACCATGTCCTGGTACATTAGCAGCCAATGTTGCCCCCATAGATGCAAATGATATGGCACTATTGTAGGATCTTATGTTTGTCTTAAAATTTTTGTAATTTGGAAAAGTAGGTTCAGTCATAATATTTTGTAAATAGGTTGGAAATTGTTTCCTTTCTGGAAGTTTGAACTTTCCTTTTTGACAACAACTAATAAATTGTCCATCTCGGGGTCTCTCCTGTTTAAAATAATAAGCCTCACAAAATTGACATTGAGTAGTCATGTCCCCACAACTATGAACCTCTACTGCTAAAGACTTCAGTAAAGGACAATTTGCAAAGCATATTGGATGTTGACTTTCATATTCATCAGATGAAAAGTCATGAAATGTTTCAACAACAGGTTCTAAATGTTTAGTTTTTTTCGTAGCTTTTCTTGGTATATGTTGGACTTGTTTGGTTGAAATGTCCTGTAAGTTTTTAGTAAGAGTTTGTAAATGCTTTGTTTTTGTAGTTGCTTTTTTTGGTCTGTCTTGACTGGTATCTTGTAAAATGTCATCTGATGTTTTAGGAACAGTTTGTAAATGCTTTATTATCTTTTTATTTTTTTTGGTTGTATCTTTCATTTTTGCAGCTGATATTCTTTTATTTGCAAGTCTTTTGCATTCTTTTTCTCGTCGAATTTCTTTCTCCTCCGGTGTCTGCTGGGCGGCCCATCTCTCTTGTCTTTCTCTAGTTTGACGTCTTTTCTTCTCTTCTTTGGTCTCGTTATCAGCCATATTAATCTGTAAAGGAAAAAAAAGTAAATGTAATTGTGTATATTTAAAATTGTAATTCCTGTTAAAGATTCTTGTGCACAATTGGTGAACTAAAAGGCAAATTATTAAGGTATCATTTATATTTAGAATGTATCATTTATATTTAGTTAAATTTATAATTCGTGTCCTCCCTGGCTAAGAATGTGGCCAATAGAATAGTGCTGTAAATAAGCATGTAACATATGTTTTTAAAATAATGGTTTTATTTATTAAAAACGTTGTTTGTTGATAGATATTTTCCACTGCAAAACTTCTTTGCTAAAAAAAAAAGTGATGTGGTTATTGAGCTATGTATTGCATAGTAGCAATTTAAATAAAATAAGGGAGATATTAAATTAATTATTTTATTTTTCTGTTGACACAGATGCAACTGAAAGCAGTTTCTTTATTTTTATACTTTAGTACTTATTATACTTTACCTTGGTTGAAGTGGGATTTAAATCCGAATGTTTGTTGGTCCTCGGTTCAAAATCGGTGTCCAATGGTGTGGTCCTCTGTTGGAAGTCCTCGTCCGATGGTGTGGTCCTGTGGCGATAGCCCTCGTCCGATGTTGTGGTCCTGTGGCGATATCCCTCGTCCGATGTTGTGTTCCGTTGGTGAAAGTCCTTCGTCCGATGGTCTGGTCCTGTGTTGAAATTCCTCGTCTGCTGGTCTGGTCCTGTGTTGAAATTCCTCGTCTGCTGGTCTGGTCCGAGTCCTCGTCCGATGGTCCGGTCCTGTGGAAAAAGTCCTCGTCCGATTGTCTTCACGCAGTATCTGTTGTAATATAAAATAGAAAATGTTGTTTGAGTGAAATGTCTTTTAAATAATTGAAAAATGTATTAATTTGACTGTATTGTATCAGTTATGGTTATTTTTTTCTCTCTTTTTTTTTTTTTACTTTCTGTACAATCCCACAACTTTTGTTACTGTTCTTGAAGGTTCTTAGTAAGGCTTGTGGGTTGTGATATATTAAATAAGAATATAAATTTATTTTGCTATGTGTTTATGTTATTTTTTGTACAATCCTGTTTTGTGCACAGCACTTGTGGTATACTTATTTAACCTTTATTGTGATGCTTATAGTTAGTGAACCATGAAATAATATAATTAATGTAGTTTGCTATGTGTTTGTGTTAGTTTTTGACAATCCTGTTTGGTGCGCACCACTTGTGCAAAAGTTATTTATTCTTGATTGTACTGGTTATAGGTTGTTAAACATTAAAGAAGAATGTTAATTTAGTTTCCTATGAGTTTGTGTGATTTTTCGTACAATGCTATTAGGTGCGCAACACTTTTGTTATTCTTATTTTTTCTTCTTTGTAAGGCTTATAGGTTGTTAAACATTGAATAAGAAATTCAGTTTTGTGTGTAGCAGTTTGTGTCTCATTCAATTGCGATTTGGCTAATTGAATCGTGCCCTAAATAAGCACATAGCATATTTTTTTAAATAAGTTTTTAGTCATTTGAAAAACTTTATTTTGGATATATTTTTAGGTCCTCATTCAATTGCAATTTTGCCAATTGAATAGGGCTCTATATAAGCACATAACATATTTTTTGACGTAAGTTTTTAGTTAGTGAAGACCTTAATTTTGGATAGAAGTTCAGTAACTAAAAAGTTCTGTATAAAAAATATGTTATGTGCTTATATAGAGCCCTATTCAATTGGCCAACTCACAATTGAATGAGGCTCTTAGTAACTAAAAACTTATTTTAAAAAAATAGTTATGTTGTTATTTAGAGCCCTATTCAATTGGGCAAATTGCAATTGAATGAGGGCCTTTGTGTGTACCATATGTTGCATAGTTTTCCCCTCATTCAATTGCATTTTTTACAATGTAATAGTACTCTAAGGCCGTCATTGAATTGCAATGTTGAAAATTGAATAGGGTTGTAAATAAGCACATCATCACATATATTTGTTAAAATAGAATAAGGGCCTAAAAGTGCTTATTTATAGCCATATTGAATTGCCCAAAATAGCAATTGAATGAGGGCCTTTGGTTACTGCATTTGTTATATTGTGAGCTCCTCATTCAATTGTGTTTTGGCCAATGGAATAGAGCTCAATATCACCACAGAGCATATTTTTTTATGTAATTTTGTATTTAGTGAATTTGTATCCAAAAGCAACGTGTTCACAAAAGAAAAAGTTCCTTTAAAAAATATGCTCTGTGCTTATATAGAGCCCTATTGAAATGGGCAAATCACATTTGAGTGAGGCCCTTGTCCATTAAAGATATATAGGTCCTCATTGAATTGCAATTTTGCCAATTGAAGAGGGCTCTATATAATCACATAACATATTTATTGAGCAAAGTTTTTAGTTATTGAAAACCTTGATTGTGGTTAGAAGTTCAGTAACTAAAAAGTTCTGTATAAAAAATATGTTATGTGCTTATATAGAGCCCTATTGAATTGAGGAAGTCGCAATTGAATGAGGCTCATGGTTCTTTCTTGTTTATACTTAATACTTTACCTTCCTTGAAGTTTTGAATGACAGACGGTCCCCTCCTGCCAATCTTAATGCGCCGGTCTTCTTGTAGTGTCTTTTTGAAAAAGAAAGTGAAATAGTTATTTGTATATTTATAATTTTTCATGTAGCAAAGCATGGCCTTTTGAGCATGTAATGTCTTGTTGTATCTTACCTCTTCTTCTTTGTTAGTGTTCTTTAAAAGGGATTGTGCTTCACAGTGCACGGTGCAAATTGTTGAGATACGCTATTGATGCAGAGTCTGTTTGAATATTCAAAGAAATAAAAAGATTCAGCTTTATATGATCTATTGAATTTAAGTAAATGAATGTCATTGAAATATAGTCGTGTAATTTTTTTAAATTAACCTTATTTGTTGTTGGGGGCTACACACATATGTCACATACATGAAGCACATTCCATAGTTAAATGTAATTATTTTGTGTACGTGTGACATATCAGTATACATGACTCATATTTAAATGGTTAAATTAACCTTATATTTGTTTTTTCCAACACACATAAATGTGTGTGTGTGAGATGTAACTATAGACGATACACATATATGTGCGTGTGACATATCAGTATACATGACATATAATGTCATTTAAATGTAGTTGTTTACAGATTTTGTTTTAAGCTAATTTTGTAGCAGTGCCAATACACATAAATGTGCGTATCACATGTCACTATACATTATACAGATATATGTCCGTGTGACATGTCACTATGAAGGGGCAGTACACATAAATGTGTGTGTCACATGTCAATATACATGATACACATATATGTCCGTGTCACATGTCACTATGCATGGGCAATACACATAAATGTGCATGTCACATGTCACTATACATTCTATACATATACGTGCGTGTCAGATGTCACTATACATTATAGACATAAATGTGCGTGTCACATGTCACTATACATTCTATACATATACGTGCGTGTCAGATGTCACTATACATTATAGACATATATGTGCATGTCACATGTCACTATACATAAACCTCTGTTTAATATAGAATTTTTTTTTGTTGTTGTTTTTTTTTTGAGCCTATACACATAAATGTGCCATATATGTCACTACATAAATCCTAGTTTATTTTTTTATTTGTTTGACCTGTCCTGATAATAAAATGTAATATATTATAGCTTACCTCTCAGTTGTAATTTGCACAATGCAAAGTAGTAAATTAGTAAAGAATTGTCTTCTCAAGTAAAAGCAGCAGTTATCTCAGAAGTCACTCCGTTGATCACCTGAGGAGAAATGTATTTTTTTGTGTGAAATAGGCAGTATTTATAAACTTGTAGAAAGTTCTGGAAAGTGAGACCGTTAGAACGCAATACGCATGCGCTATTTGCGTTCCAGCTTACAATTTGCGTTCCATCCGCCATTTTGTGCGTATTACTGTTCAAAATGGTGTTTAATATGATTGTGATACGTTCCGCATAGTATGTGTTTCATTATTGCGAGTAAGTGTAGTGTAGTTACGTCTGAAGCCTCGTTTTCGTTTTGTTCGTCGGCCATTTTTTCTCTCGCTTAGCGATGGTATTAGTGTCTAAAGTGTTTTATTTTGATTTAAATGTAGGTGTAACTTGTTTTTTTGAGGTGCTGGCTGGTTCCTCTTGCTGTAGGTAAGCTTTTTATTTGTTTGTTGTGTGTATTTCTTAAGTTTTAAATGTTTGTATGTCGGCGTGTTGCGTCCGATGTTTGCGAAGTCGTAATGTGTGGTAACGTGTCTCGTATGGTGTTTGCGTGTGTAGCCTCGTTTTCGTTTTATTCGTCGGCCATTTTTTGTGTCGCTTAACAAACTATTTAGTGTGTAAACTCTTTTATTTTGAGTGCAATTAAGTTGTAAGTTGCATTTTTGAGGTCCTGGGTGCTCCCTCTTGGTGTAGGTAAGGTTTTTATGTATGTGCTGTGTGTATGTATTGTGTTTTTAATTTTGTAATGTTCGCGAGTTGCGTCCGAGTGTTGCGAGGCCGTAATGTGTGTGAACGTGTGTCGTATGTTGTTTGCGAGTGTCGTAATGTGTGTGAACGTGTGTCGTATGTTGTTTGCGAGTGTCGTAATGTGTTGCGACGTAAACTTTTTTTGAAATTTTGCAAGGGTCGCAGTTGCTGCAACTGAAGACCTCGCTTTGCAAAGTCCTCAGGTGCTGGCATGGAGCGCCTGCGGCGCTCCATGCCAGCAACTGACAACCTGGCACAGTGCCCTCGCTTCGCGAGGGCCGCGGGCTCGCTACGCGAGCCGCGGGCCTCGCGCTACGCGAGGCCCGCGACTCGTTACGCGAGCCCCGCGTCTCGCTACGCGAGGCCCGCGGGCTCGCTACGCGAGCCCGCAGCGTTAGCAACAACTCGTACGCTCACAACTATATATGTGATAGACCCATATATTCTTATAAATGTTCACATACTTTGATATGTTATTTCTATTGTTCCTTATTTGCCTAGTGAGAGACATTGCCGACGCGGAGGCTGCACAGGCTCCCTGGGTCAGCCCGCAGCGTCTCGTGACCCAGCGGAGCCTGTAAGGCACACCAGCCAATGAGAAGCAGCGGGGGGCGGGGCTTCCGCCGCATTCGCACGCCGGGAGTCAGTTCGTCGCGGTCTCCGTGGAAAACGGACGGAGGTCTGAGGACTCCTGCACATATATATTCAAGTAGGAGGTTTAAAGTCTGAGATTACACCCCAGCTTTAGAGAAGCATATAAGGGGTAGTGTGAGTGCGCTGTCTGTGTGTGTTGTGTGTCTTTTTTTTGTGTCTTTTCCTGTCTCGTGGTCCATTTTGTTTTTGTCCAGGGGGGCTCTGTGTACCTGGGGCATGGATGCTTTAGAGCTAGAGGCCTTGCTGGCTGATGTTAGGACCCGTGCCTTAAGCCAAGGGGTCAGGTGGGTGCAGGACAGGCTGTGCCCTCCCATGCCTTCTGTAGGAGGCCCCCATTACATTGGACAGGCTCAGCATGTAGTTGCTGGAGGCCTAGACAATATTGGGGGTGCCGTTGGGCTTGTCTCCCCCCCTTTTCATGCAGAGCCACTAGACCACCGTCCAGTGGATTACCAGGCCACGGGCGACAGGGGTAATACGGGGCAGCTTAGCCAAGACCCTTTACCCCTCAGACAAGAGAGAGCCGGGCCCGCAGGTGGTGAGGGTGAGGGCCTAGAACTCCAGCCAACACCAGTCACTTTGCCTAAAGGGCTCCAGCCGCGGCAAAGAGCAAAGAACACCCCGCTACCACCCCAAAAAGGGGGCGCAGGCGGTAAAAGTAAAGACAGGAGCCCTAAAAAAGCTCCTACAGACACAAAAGGTGCCGACCATGCGGTCCCCTCTAACCCCAATAGTAACAGGGCTTCTGGTGCTTTGCAGGGAAGCAGCCGCGGCAGAAAAATGGACACGGGTACCACACGTGAGAGAAGAGACAGAGTGGTCAGAGAGATGATCAGCCAGAACAGCATGGTCATGATCGATGACATGCCCGTAGCAGCGGCGGTGGCGAGGCCGGCGCGCCCCACCAAAGCTAGGAAGAACACAAGCAGGTACAGCCCGCTCCTATTTACCCATACCCCTTTAAGACGACAGAGGACAGAGACTGAGGGCGTTACGGTTAGGCCACAGCAAAAAGTGACTAATCCTGACCCACAGGTAGACTTCGCAACGCCCCAGGCCGTCCCCAGGTTATTGGTACAAAGTGCAGAGCCCGCGGCACTAGAGCATTCCAGCCGCGCAAGCTTAGGTGACCAGGACCAGTCTTCAGGGGAGGAGCAAGCGGTATGGGCACAGGCATGCAGGTCAAGGAGAGCTAGTGACTGTTCCTCTTGCACCCACAGGTCTCAACGGCGATCCAGATCCAGGAGCAGGAGATCCTACCGATGCAGCTGTGCCTGCGGATCGGAAAGAGGACGGAGCCCGAGGAGGGCCAGACGGTCGGAATCCCCAGGACGTCAGGAAAGACGTCGGGACACCCCGTTGGCTGTATCTACTCCGAGGCTCCCAGAAGCAGGTGAGGCAGTTGGTGGAGTGGAGGAAGCTGATAAATGCATACTGCCATACACTAAAGGGGGATTTCTGGGGTCCCTTAAGGCCCTCTTAGCCACACATAACATTGCGGTTAGAGAGCAAAGAGATGAGTACGTGGTTAGGTGGGCTAGCCAGAGGGGCTTGGGGTGAGCAGTCCAATAGCGTAGGCAATATAGAGCCAGGGACGTTACCCCCCCCCCCCCCCCGGTTAATGTGGGTGGTCCAGGGCCGCAAGCGAGCAAGGTAGTACCATCAAACGCAGCCATGAGACCGATCGTCTTATGTGCGCTAGACAACTTGGGAGCACATCTAACCCAGGAAGTCAAGGAAAAAATTTGTAGGAGGGAGTTTGTTGAATTGTTCTCCCTGCTGCTTATGTCCAGGCAAATGGAGCCAAGCGAGAGGACCCCACGGGAGGGTGCTTACAGGAGGTTGCCTAGAACCTTCGACACGTGGCTTCAGGCGTTTTCTATCATGGCATGCGTTCTATGCGAGCGCCACCCGGAGCAATGTCCGGGGCTGTTCGTGTACATAGATGAGATTCGTAACGCTCACAAGGTGTACGGGGGTACGGCGTGGTGGCGGTACGATGAAGAATTACGCCAGTATCTGGCATCTAGGCCAGCCATGGCATGGAGCGATAAAGCGGTAGCACACTGGCTTAACATTATGACACCCATGCGTGCCATGCCACCCTTTCGGGCCGGAGGGGGTGGGGTCAGGAGTCCCACCGCCAACTCGGCCGCAGGTACCAAGTCCTGTTTTGCATACAACGAAGGGGTATGTAAATGGGCGCCCAACTGCAGGTTCAAGCACGTGTGCTCCAACTGTGGCGGAGAGCACCCCCTGGCCAGATGTGCCAGGCCAAAGGACAGCAGGGCAGAGCCCGCTGCCAAAGGGCAAGACGCCCATACACCTCCCCGGCATGCTGCCATGGCTAAGACGCTACGGTAGGTCGGCGGGTAACAGTGCGGCGGGTCGCCTCCTTGAAGTAGGTTTCCGGGAAGGATCCCGTGCACAACAGAGGTGCGGGGGTCCATGGCCCCCAACTTACGTTTTGTGCGGGAATTCCCAGGGGTAGCGGAAGCTAAGGTTCTCAATGAGGTACAACTGGGAAGGATGGCAGGGCCATTGGTCCCCCCCCCCCATTAGAGACCTCGTTGTCTCCCCCCTAGGCGTCGTTCCCAAGAAAGAGGCTGGAAAATTTAGGTTGATCCAACATCTTTCTTACCCGAGAGGCGGGTCAGTAAATGACGGCATTGCAAGAGAGGAATCAGCAGTGTCTTATGAATCATTTGACCGGGCCACTGACATGGTCAGGGGGCCCGGCGCGGGTGCGCTCATGGCAAAAGTTTACATAGAAGCGGCTTTTAGACTGTTACCGGTGCATCCAACGAGCCACAGGCTCCTCGGTTGCCACGTCGATGGAAAATATTTTATTGACCTTTGTTTACCTATGGGGTGCTCCATATCATGTGCCTGTTTCGAGGCGTTCAGCTCATTCTTACAATGGGTTGCACGCAAAGAATCCGGGTGCAGGAGCATAACACATTACTTGGACGATTTCCTGTTCGTCGGTCCAGCCGGGCGGGACACCTGCCGGTTTATATTGGAAGGATTCACCAAAATCTGTAGGGATTTTGGGGTGCCACTGGCCCATAACAAAACTGAGGGCCCCACGGAAAGATTGACTTTCCTCGGGATACAGATAGATTCCAAGACAATGGAATGTAGTCTTCCCTTGGAGAAAGTAGTAGACATGAGAGAGGAACTTAGTGCGTTAATGTGTGCACGTAAGGTCACCCTGCGACGGTTACAGTCCATCATAGGAAAGTTAAACTTTGCTTGTAGGATTATCCCCATGGGAAGGGTATTCTGTGGGAGATTGTCGCTGGCTACGGTGGGTGTTAGCAAGCCTCATCATTTCATAAAAGTATCTCAGGCCATACGGGATGACGCACGGGTATGGTCGGTATTTCTGGCTGATTTCAATGGTTAAGAGATCATTCAGAAAAGGTGTGCTAACAGCATTGACCTAAAACTTTTCACTGGCGTGGGAGTGGGATGCGGCGCCTTTTTTCAAGGAAAATGGTGCGCCGCACCATGGCCGGGTGAATGGGAGGTGGCAGGTCTCACAAAGAACCTAACATTCCTCTAACTTTTTCCCATGGTAGTAGCGGTACACTTATGGGGCTCAGAGTTCAAGGACCGGCGGGTCCTGTTCCACACGGAAAGTAGGGGTGTTGTTCAGGCAGTGAACAGCCTCACGGCAATGTCGGTGCCGGTAGTGAGACTACTCCGGCACCTGGTGCTGTGTTGCCTGCGCCAGAACATATGGTTTCAAGCGAGGCAAGTACCGGAATTAGAGAATGGCATTGCTGGCGCCCTTTCTCGGTTTCAGGAGGAACGTTTCAGGGCTCTGGCCCCCCGGGCGAACACGCTGGGGGAGGCCATTCCCGAGGAGATCTGGGAGCTTGGAGCAGCCAGGTGACGAGACACGTCAGACAGTCTGTCGCCCCGGCAACGTGGTCGGCGTATAAACACGTACGGGCTAAATGGAACGACTTCGTAAAAACGGCAGGGGGGTCCATATCAGAGGATAAGACCCTAGGGATACTGCTATGGTTTCTGCTGCGGTGTGCCGAAGAAGGCGAAAAGAAGGCAGTAGTAGATAGACAGGTCACTGCCCTGGCTTTTATGTTTAAGCTGGCGGGGCAGAGGGACCTTACGAAGGAATTTATAGTGCGCAAGGTGGTGCGCGGCATGTTTAACGGGGATCGCAGGCCAGACACTAGGCGGCCGATCACCTTCTCATTGTTACTGCAAATGGCGCAGGTGTTGGGAGTAAAATGTAGGACCTCTTTCGAATCTCTGCTTTTCCGTACTGCTTTTTCCCTGGCGTTCTTCGGAGCATTCCGAATAGGGGAGTTAGTTGCGAGCAGCAGACACGGTTCAGGGGGCCTTCAGGTGGTGGATGCCTGCCTCAGGGAAGGCATGGTGGTGGTATGGCTCCGGAGGTCTAAGACCGACCAGCAGGGAAAAGGAAAAGAGATGGTGTTACACCAAGTAGGCAAGGAGTGTTGTCCCTACGGGTGAATGGTAGAGTACCTTGGTCAGCGACCGGTGGGACGGTGTTCGCTGTTGGTTCATGCCGATGGGACGGCGTTATCCCGGTATCAGTTTGAACGGATGCTAAAAGTTGCACTACACAGCCTGGGCATAAGGGGGTCGGAGTTCGGAACACACTCAGAATAGGGGCTGCGACCGAAGCAGCTAGACTAGGCTTACCTGATGCGGCAGTCAAGCGTATTGGTAGATGGGAATCAGAACGTTTTCGGTCTTACGTAAGACCCAGGGCTGTAATCTAACGTCTGTTGCTTTCTGCTTTCAGGCGGTTAGAAGCAACTGTGGATTGTGGGCCACTCGTACGTATACTGGGCCCACAGGTTGGCTGCAGTTACTGAAGGAAGGACACAACTGGGTTTTCCCATTACGGACTTACACGTGCGGTGGCTCTGGGTTCGGGGCCTGCGGTGGGCCCAATTGGATGAATTGTTGAACACCTGCAGTCAGCGGTACGGTCAACCCACAATAGTTATAATTCATGCCGGCGGTAACGATTTAGGAGCAGTACCCATGCGCAGAATGCTGAAGGTGATGAAAAGAGACGTGGAGAACTGGACCAAGAAGTTCCCGGGGACATTTCTGATATGGTCTGAAATGATAAAGAGAAGATCTTGGCGAAATGTGCGTGACCCCGTCGGGTTGGATAAGGCAAGGCAGAAGATTAACCAGCAGCTGTCTAGTTTTATTCGCAAGCTAGGTTTCATCGCCATCAGGTACAAAGAATTCGAGCCTGCCGGTGCGGATGATTTTTTCGGTCCGGATAAGGTTCATCTTACCGAGATGGGGCTGGAGTTGGTCACTTTAGAGTTTAGGGAGAGCGCGGTTCGGGCTTTGGCTTGAATTAACAGCAGGGGGGGATCGCAGGCTCAGGAGGAGTCCCTCGCTTGCTCTGTGGCGGGAGGTGAGTTGCCCGGCCCACTGGCGTGAGGTTACTGTCCGTGGCCGGGATCCTCCCCCTATAGTTTAATATGTTAATATGCATAATATATGCAAGTTTTTAAGTTATGTAAATTGGTTATTTACAATAAAGCTGTGGCCCGTGTTTTCTCCCAAACAATCGGTTTTGTGTCGGTTATTTATCATAAGCCTAAATGGATCATGCTTGGGTCATGCCGACGCGGAGGCTGCACAGGCTCCCTGGGTTAGCCTGCAGCGTCTCGTGACCCAGCGGAGCCTGTAAGGCACACCAGCCAATGAGGAGCGGCGGGGGGCGAGGCTTCTGCCGCATTCGCGCGCCGGGAGCCAGTTCGGCGCGGTCTCCGTGGAAAATCCCTCCCTCCCACCCTAATTATGTTGGTAAAGTTAGAATGGTTATGTATGGTTTAAAAAAAAAAAAAAAGCATTGATATAAAAAAATAAATAAAAAAGAGAAGTGAAAGTTTTACTTGAGATATTGTATATATGTTTGGCGGGAGGTGAGCTGCCCGGCCCACTGGCCTAAGTGGGCGTGGCCCTACCTCACAGGGCGTGCTTAAAATAAGCATTGAGGGCTTTGGGCAGGGCCCAAGGCGTGAGGTTACTGTCCGTGGCCGGGCTCCTCCCCCTATAGTTTAATATGTTAATATGCATAATATATGCAAGTTTTTAAGTTATGTAAATTGGTTATTTACAATAAAGCTGTGGCCCGTGTTTTCTCCCAAACAATCGGTTTTGTGTCGGTTATTTATCATAAGCCTAAATGGATCATGCTTGGGTCATGTCCCTGCAGAGATCACTTCTCTTACACATGTTGCTGCTCTCACAAACATCACTGCTTTCCTGAATTTCAGTTTGTAGAGAGGAGGGAACTTTGTACAAAGACAGGCTGCTGACATACAAGACAGGTCAGGAGATCCAGCCTCTATCTACTCCGTGTCAGTCATACGTTTTCCTATAGAGTTTAATAGGAAAAACACCACTGCAACCTGATTGGTTCAAGTCACTTAGGAGGAGGAACAATACTCTGAGCTGTGAGGCAGAGCAGGGGTGAGCTATCAGACAACAACACACACCGAATCATACTTTTCCTTTGATCTGATATCTCTGTGAAATAAGCAAGTATTTCAAAAATGAAAACAGTATTTCAACATGTTGTTAGTAGATCTTCACCCTGGTGTGGTTCAAACTGTGCTGAATTAACTGGCCTTTTAAAGAAAGCTTCAGACAGTGATGAGCAATAAAACATATCAATCATTACCACTTTGATCTTTAGGACACTCTCCCTGTTAACTTTCACAAGGCTTATAAACACTATCTGTTTGAAAAAACAAACAATTATAAGATCTAGTGCATTGCACCAGCTTGGTGAAGGTTCTTTCTATTGGGGAGAACCCAAGAGTTTTATTCAGTCCAGGATTTCAATCCCTCTCAGCATACGCTCAAGTGGAACTATCAAAATGAATCTGTGTTACTTACCTGTGCTGAAGAGAAACAAAATACAGCGATATATTCATTTCCTGGACTGTTGGCAGCCATCATAGGATCAAGTTGCCCACCACTGACTTAAACTATTGGCTTCCTAATGGGACCTTGACATCTTGATGTTCCCTGTGAACTATCTACCGCACACTCTCTATGCGCTGGTACTGCAGTTCTCAAGTCGGTGTTTTTCCTATTTCACAACACTAAGGAACATGTTGGTGTTAATAAATAAAAAACAATGCAATTATGCTAGAAAAAGTAAATACCTTTATTTAATCAGTTAGCTACCCAGGCACATACATTACACATTTGTGTACAGTGCCAAATACAAAAATGGTGATAGGTTTAAGTTTAAAGTTTGTGTTCATTAAAGGGCCACTGAGGTCACCAAATGTGCTCTTAACCATCAGGCACGGGAAACAAAGCATTGGAATATATGTTTTCCTTCTAAAATTGCTAAATTAACTAGTTATGAGTTTGAGGATATAAGTAGCTTTAAGCTGCTTCTAATATTAACCTGCACCGACAGAATGTATAATGAGCTGCACTGACCAGTAATGTGCCCAGCCTGTGACTGTAAGAGCTAATGTGCCCAGCCTTTATCGGTAAGAGGCAATGTGCCTAGCCTGTGTCTGTAAGTGCCAATGTGCCCAGTCTGTGCCTGTAAGAGTGAATGTGCCCAGCCTGTGTTTGTAAGACCCAATCTGCAGCCTTGTATCTGTAAGAGCTAATGTGCATAGTCAGTGTCTGTGAGAGCTTATGTGCCCAGCCTGTGTCTGTAAGGGCAAATGTACCTTTAAATATGCTCACCTCCCAATGCCTGTCCCTGACTGAAAGATTAAACTCGTTAATGCTCAAAAAAAAATAATCTAGCAAGCTCCATTAGTCTATTAAAAAGGTAGAGCAAAGCTAGAACGTAATATTTTAACTATCAATTGAGATAATAGCAATAGGATGTTCTTACAAAAAAAAAACTAAATTAGTTTCAGATCACTGTCCTTGAATATTGCTATTTTTTGCAGAAATTTCTCTTCAGGATTCTCCTACCTGGCCTCTTATCTCAGGGGCTAATTAACATTAACAGTAGTCTGTAAGAGCTAATGTGCCCAGCCTGTGTCTGTGAGAGCCAATGTGCCTAGCATGTGCCTTTAAGAGCCAATGTGCCCAGCTTGTGCCGGTAAGAACCAATATGCAGTCAGTGTCTGTAAGAGCTAATGTGCCTAGCCTGTGTCTGTAAGAGCCAAGCTGCAGCCTGTGTCTGTAAGAGCTAATGTGCCCAGCCTGTGCCGGTAAGAGCCAATGTGCCTAGCCTTTGCCTGTAAGAGCTAATGTATCCAGCCTGCATCTGTAAGAGACAATCTGCAGCCTGTGTCTGTAAGAGCAAATGTGCCTGGCCTGTGTCTGTAAGTGCCAATGTGACCAGCCTGTGCCTATAAGAGCCATAGTGCAGTCAGTGTCTGCAGGAGCTTATGTGTCAGCCTGTGTCTGTAAAAAGCCAATCTGCAGCCTTTCTCTGTAAGAGCTAATGTGCCTAGTCTGTGTCTGTAAGAGATAATGTGGCCAGCCTGTGTCTGTGAATGCAATCTGCAGCCTGTGTCTGTAAGAGCCAATGTGCCTAGCCAGTGCCTGTAAGTGCCATTGCACACAAACTGTGCCTGTAAGAGCCAATGTGCCAAGCTTGTGCGTGTAAGAGTTAATGTGCCCAGCCTGTGCCTGTAAAAGCTAATATGCCCAGCCTGTGTCTGTAAGAGGCAATTTGCAGCCTATGTCTGTAAGAGCCAATGTGCCAAGCCTGTGTCTGTAAGAGCTAATGTGCCAGGCTGTTTCTGTAAGAGGCAATCTGCAGCCTGTGTCTTTAAGAGCTAATGTGCCCAGCCTGGGCCTGTAATAGCTAATATGCCCAACCTATGCCTGTAAGAGATCAAGGTGCCCAGCCTGTGTCTATAAGAGCTAATGTGCTCAGCCTGTAGGATGCAATCTGCAGCCTGTGTCTGTAAGAGCCAATGTACCCATCCTGTGTCTGTAAGAGCTAATATGCCCAGCCTGTATCTGTAAGAGGCAATCTGCAGCATGTGCCTGTAAGATCCCATCTACAGCCTGTGCCTGTAAGAACCAAAGTTCCAAGCAATAACCTCTCTCCTCCTCCTCTACATCACCACCATTCCATTGGACTCTCAAGTCCTCTCGGTACAGTTAAAGTGACGTTAAATTCTATGTTATTTGATCTAATCATTGTTTTTTTCGGTATGTGTGTTTAGTTTTAAACTTGTGTATCCAAAAACAAGACCATCAGTTCAAAATAAAATGTGAAAAAAATTGGGGCCCAGATCGGATTATTTAAATTTGCATTAATCCCTATGGGAAATGCTTGTTTGGTTCTTATCCTGTTTGGAACTCATCCTGCTGTCCAGAACGGATTAAGGACTAGAACCAAGGTACCACTGTATTATAAATGTTATTATGTTTTATTTTGTGTTATCACAATGAAAATAATCAAGACAGATAGGGAAATGTAACATTCATTTTGGTGCAGGAGAAGATTATACCCCCACATTTGTGAAAATTTGCATAGAATTGTAAGAAGTGTTTGAAGGTTATGGCGATATGAGGTGTGGGATAGCTTAGAGCAGGGGTGTCAAAGTTCGATCCTAGAGGGTCGCACACTGGCCTGGAATTGAGGATTTCCTTTATGTGCACAGGTGAGTCAATCAGCATGACTGAAGAAGTGATTAACTCTCCTGCATGCAATCCAGGAACGAGTGCGGCCCTGCAGGACCGAACTTGGATACCCCTGGCTTAGAGCATAGTAGTTCATTGTTCACTCATAAAGGAACAGTCCATTTGAGAATAGATCACGGGGGTTCTAAGGAACAATTTGCAAGAAGGCATAAATGGAATTATAGTCATTACATATGTATTTTCAACAGTTACTTACAGAGGATTGAATGGAATGAGTTGTCCTCTTTATATAATGAAATAAAAAATAGTAATGATGAAAACCTAGTGCCTCATTCCTCATCTCGCGGAATACAGGCTGTATGCCTGCAGGCCTGTTGCGGCGGGCCTGTTGCGGGCTCGCCGTCGGCTACAAATCCGGTGCAAGTTACAGGCAGAGGCCTCAAGCCCGTAAACCCCTCCCGCGGCTGGCAAACTGTTAATGAGCTGGACTAGATGCTGTCCGCAGTTACAATCCAATCATGGTTTAACAGAGTGCAACACAGGGCTTTTAGATGTCTAGACGAAGATAATTGACAGAGAGAGATTATAAAGTTGCATTAGGTACACATAGAGCTATGTCACTTCATACACACTCCCCCATCCCATCCCTCACACACCATCCCCCAACAGTTAATAAATACACATAAAACACACATTTTTATATTCCTTCATATATAAACAGAAACACTTTTTTTTATTTATCCTTATATTCTTTTGGGGATTTAAATAAAGGGAGGAGAGAGAAAGGGAGAGGAGTGGAGAGGTGGGGAAGAGGAGATGAGGAGAGATGAGGAGGAGAGAGAGGAGAGAGAGGTGAGCCTGAAGAGTGGTTGAGGAGAGGAGGTGCAGAGAAGCGGAGGAGAGGAGGTGAAACAGTTGGAGGAGGAAGAGATTGGCGGAGCAGGAGGAGAGCGGCAGAGGAGTATAGGAGGAGAGTGACGGAGGAATGGGGAGGATAAGAAGAGCGGTGGAGGATGGAGGAGGTGGAGAGTGGTGGAGGAGTGGAGGAGATGGAGAGCGGAAGAGTTGAGAGTGGTGGAGGAGGTGGGTGCCCCAAGAAAAAGGCACATCCAGTCCAGAGAAAGAGGGAGAGGTTCCTGATCCCAGGCAGGTAGATTGTTTGGGGAAGGGACATGCCTCAGGGACAGTTCAGGGAGCTAAGGATCCCCATCCACAGTCGGGAGGGGAAGAGGCTAAGGGCAAGCACAAGTCCTTGAACAACACGCACCAGGAGAATGTGGTCCTCCTTGGTGCCATCTGTGGATGCCTTGTTATCCTAGCAGAGAGAGGGAAGTTAGGCCCGGGTCCTAGGGTCGAGGCATGGGAGGAGGTAGCGGCCACAGTAACAGCAGTGGATACAGTGGGAAGGGATGTGAGGTCTGTGAAGCAACGCTTTGACATCAAGGCCAAGGTGAGGAGGATGATAGCCAAGGAGGACAAGCAAGCTGCACAGAGTTGTGGCCCCAAAGTGACAGTCCGTTACAACGAGTGGGAGAGGGATGCCAAGGAACTATTGAGACAGTTGCCCATCACTGGACCTTCAGGCCTGGTGGCCCAGCAGGATCCAGCCTCCATGTCAGTTGAATATCACATATACCAACATGCCACCACATGTACATCACACACACTACACATGTACATGATGACCAACAAGGACACTGACATGTCAGCTCTATGGCATTAACAAGGGATAGATGGATGTGTCATTAAATACACAAAGCTGACAAATCACTGTTATTCATGGGCACAACAACAGTAATCAACCAATAGAGACTCTATGTATGGTTGTGCCCACTGCAGCCTATGCAGTTGCAGACCCAAGCCGGAATCAAGATAGTGTTAGGACCCATGAACAATCAAGATCAAGAACCAAAGAATAGATCAAATCTAGCAAATTATAGCTACTCATAGTTGCAATTAAGTTAATCATCCAGGTTCAAGTCTAGATGTCAGATAGTTAGGAATAAACACAAAACAGTGTATTATTCATCATACTAATAAAATATAACTTTCTTTTCTCTCTTTCAGCATCAAGGAGGTCTGGGGCCAGTGGTGAGACAGATGCCCAGTAGTAACTGGTGCTGAGGAAGGAGGAATGAAGCGTAGCCGAGGGCCCTGGTTCGGAGGAGGATGTCATCTGGGCTGTGGGGTCACCAGCAGGACCATCGGCCACACTGGAGGCATTTGCCCCTTAATGTCCCCCTCCTTCAGAGACTGAGTATCTCACCAGGGCCATCCTATTGGAGGGACCAACGGAGCTTGACCCCATTTCCTCCATCCCTCATGAGTGCCGCAGACTGGCCACCACCACCATCACCAGGCCCAGCAACAACAAACACCCCCCCATGGAGTGAGGCTCAATCCGCGCCCTAGACCCTCCCCACTGGGCCACAAGTACCCCCACCTTCTCATCCAGCAACGGTCCATGAACCTCCATCCCCACCACCAAGCCAGGCTGCCCAGGCAGAAACGCTGGCCATCATGCGGCAGCAAATGGAGTGTCTCCGGCCCAACATTTCCGCCAATCATGCAGAGGTCATGACCAGCCTGGCAAGACGCAATAGGAGACATCCCCCCACACCCGCAGCCCGGCTGCTTTTGTTTCTTTTTTGGAGTTACGCGGTTGAGACCTATTCGGTCCTACGGCCCTCATTGCAGTCACCTCTAAGTCCCATCAAGCCCATAACACGTAGGCCGTTTGCGGCTTGTAAAAAAACGACAATTGATTACCAAATTAACTTACGGCCCCCCTTACAGGCTACTGTAACTTATAAGTGCTCAATTGAAGTTCAATTGTGAGTGTCCTACAAGAAGTCATTAGGAAGGTGATCCTGTTACAATATGGCCGCCCTGCTATGTATGAGTCCTACAAGAAGTCATTAGGAAGGCGATCCTGTTACAATATGGCCGCCCTGTTGTGTGTGTGTCATACAAGAAGTCATTAGGAAGGTGATCCTGTTACAATATGGACACCCTGCTCTGTTTGCTTCCCCTAAGAAGTCAGTAGAAAGGTAATCCTTTTACAATATGGCCGCCCAGCTGTGTGTGTGTCCTAGAAGATGTCATAAGGAAGGACATTCTCTTATAATACACTCTGCTGTGTTTGCGTCCCACAAGAAGTTGGTAGAAAGGTAATCCTGTTACAATATGGCCACCCTGCTGTGTGTGTCCTAGAAGATGTCATAAGGAAGGAAATTCGGTTACAATATGTCCGCACTGCTGTGTGTGACACAAGAAGTCATTAGGAAGGAGATACTGTTACAATATGGCCGCTCTGTTATGTATGAGTACCATAAGAAGTCATGAGGAAGGCTATCCCGTTACAATATGCCCGCCCTGCAGTATATATTACACAAGAAGTCATTAGGAAGGTGATCCTGTTACAATATGGCCGCCCTGCTGTGTATGTTAAACAAGAAGTCATTAGGAAGGTGATCCTGGCACAATATGGCCGCCTTCTGTGTGTGAGTCCTACAAGAAGTCATTAGGAAGGTGATACTGTTACGATATGGCTGTCCTGCGTGGTGTGTGTCCTAGAAGAAGTAACGATGAAGGTGATACTGTTATAACATGGCCGCCCTGCTGTCTGTGTGGCCTAAAAGAGACATTAGGAAGGTGATCCTGTTACAATATGGCCGTCCTGCTATGTATGTGTCCTAGAAGAAGTCGTTAGGAAGGGGATGCTGTTACAATATGGCTGCCCTGCTGTTTGCGTGTCATACAAGGAGTCATTAGGAGTTTGACCCTGTGACAATATTGCCGCCCTGCTGTGTGTGTGTCCTAAAGAAGGAAATTCTGTTACAATATGGCCGCCCTGCTGTGTGTGTGACACAAAAAGTCGTTAGGAAGGCAATCATGTTACAATATGGCCGCCCTGCTATGTATGAGTACAACAAGAAGTCATGAGTAAGGTGATCATGTTACAATATGGCCGCCCTGCTATGTATGTGTCCTACAAGAAGTCATAAGGAAAGTGATACTTTTACAAAATGGCTGCCCCCTGTCTACGTGTCCCACATGAAGCCATTATGAAGGTGATACTGTTGCATAATGGTCGCAATATTATGTATGTATCCTACAAGATATCATTAAGAAGGTATGCCTGCTACAAAATGGCCACCCAGCTGTGTGTGTGTTCTACAAGATGTCATTAGGAAGGTAATCCTGTTACAATGTGGCTGCCCTGCTATGTATGAGTCCTACAAGAAGTCATTAGGAACCTGATCCTTTTACAATATGGCCGCCCTACTGTTTGTGTATCATACAAGAAGTCATTGGGAAGGTGACCCTGTTACAATATGGACACCCTGCTCTGTTTGCTTCCCATAAGAAGTCAGTAGAAAGGTAATCCTTTTACAATATGGCCGCCCAGCTGTGTGTGTGTCCTAGAAGATGTCATAAGGAAGGACATTCTGTTATAATATGGCCGCTCTGCTGTGTGTGTGTGACACAAGAAGTCATTAGGACGGTAATCATTTTACAATATGGCCACCCTGCTATGTATGAGTACTACAAGAAGTCACGAGGAAGGTGATCCTGTTACAATATGGCTGTCCTGCTGTGTATGCATCCTACAAGAAGTCATGAGGAAGGTGATCCTGTTACAATATGGCCACCCTGCTGTGTATGTTACACAAGAAGTCATTAGGAACGTGATCCTGTTACAATGCGGCCCGCCCTGCTGTGTATGTTACACAAGAAGTCATTAGGAAGGTGATCCTGTTACAATATAGCCACCCTGCTTTGTGTTTGTCCTAGAAGAAGTAACTTGAAGGTGATACTGATTTAATATGGCCATCCTGCTGTATGTGTGGCCTACAAGAGACATTAGGAAGATGATCCTGTTACAATATGGCTGTCCTGCTATGTATGTGTCCTAGAAGAAGTCATTACGAAGGTGATCCTCTTACAATATGGCCGCCCTGCTGTGTGTTTTACACAAGAAGTCATTAGGAAGGTAATCCTGTTCCAAATGGTCACCCGGCTGTGTGTGTGTCCTACAATAAGTGATACAGAAGGTAATCCTGTTACAAAATGGCCGACCTGCTATGTATGTGTCCTACAAGAAGTCATAAGGAAACTGATACTTTTACAATATGGCCACCCTGCTGTATACATGTCCCACAAGAAGTCATTAAGAAAGTGATACTGTTGCAATAACCTAGGAAGGTGATCCTGCTACAAAATGGCCACCCTGCTGTGTGTGTGTCCTACAAAATGTCATTAGGAAGGTGATACTGTTACAATATGGCTGCCCTGCTTTGTGTGTCCCTTAGAATAAGTAACTATGAAGGTGATACTGTTTTAATATGGCCGTCCTGCTGTTTGTGTGGCCTATAAGAGACATTAGGAAGGTGATTCTGTTACAATATGGCCGCATTGCTGTGTATGTTACACAAGTAGTCATTAGGAAGGTAAGTCTGTTACAATATGGCCTCCCTGTTGTATTTGTGTCCCACAAGAAGTCATTAGGAAGGTGATCCTGTTACAATATGGCCTCCCTGCTGTGTGTTAGTCCTACAAGAAGTCATTAGGAAGGTGATCCTGTTACAATATAGCCGCTCTGCTGTGTGTGTGTCCTACAAGAAGTCATTAGGAAGGTGATCCTGTTACAACATGGCCGATCTGCTATGTGTGTGTCCTACAAGAGACATTAGGAAGGTGATCCTGTTACAATATGTTCGTCCTGCTATGTTTGTGTCCTAGAAGAAGTCATTAGGAAGGTGATCCTGTTGTAAAATGGCCACCCTGCTGTGTGTGTGTCCTACAATAAGTCATAAGGAAGGCGATACTGTTGCAATAAGGCTGCCATGCGATGTATGTGTCCTACAAGAAGTCATTAGGAATGTTACCCTCTTACAATAAAACTGCCCTGCTGTATGTGTCTCCTAGAAAAAGTCATTAGGAAGGTGATCCTGATACAATATGGCCGCCGTGGTGTGTGTGTCCTACAAGAAGTCATTAGGAAGGTGACCCGGTTACAATATGGCTGTCATGCTATGTATGTGTCCTACACAAAGTCATTGAGAAGGTGATCCTGTTACAATATGGCTGCCCTGCTATTAATATTTACTACAAGAAGTCATAAGAAAGGTGATCCTGTTACAATGTGGCCACCCTGCTGTGTACGTGTCCCACAAGAAGTCATTAGGAAGGTGATACTGTTGCAATAAGGCCGGCATGCGATGTATGTGTCCTACAAGAAGTCATTAGGAATGTTACCCTCTTACAATAAAACTGCCCTGCTGTATGTGTCTCCTAGAAAAAGTCATTAGGAAGGTGATCCTGATACAATATGGCCGCCGTGGTGTGTGTGTCCTACAAGAAGTCATTAGGAAGGTGACCCGGTTACAATATGGCTGTCATGCTATGTATGTGTCCTACACAAAGTCATTGAGAAGGTGATCCTGTTACAATATGGCCGCCCTGCTTTGTGTGTCCTATAAAAAGTCATTAGGAAGGTGGCCCTGTTACAATATGGCCGTCCTTCTATGTATGTGTCCTACAAGAAGTCATTACGAAGGTGACCCTGTTACAATATGAAAGCCCTTTTATGTATGTGTCCTACAAGAAGTAATTAGGAAGGTGACCCTGTTACAATATGGCTGCTCTGCTCTGTATGTGTCCATCAAGAAGTCATTAGGAAGGTGACCCTGTTACAATATGGCCGCTCTGCAGTGTATGTGTCCTACAAGAAGTAAAAAAGAAATTGATACTTTTACATTATGGCCGCCCTGCTGCGTACGTTTCCCACAAGAAGTAATTAGGAAGGTGATACTGTTGCAATAAGGCCGGCATGCTATGTATGTGTCCTACTAGAAGTCTTTAGGAAGGTGATCCTGTTACAATATGGCCGCCCCGTTGTATTTGTGTCCCACAAGAAGTCATTAGGAAGGTGATCCTGTTACAATATGGCCGCCCTGCTGTGTGTGAGTCCTACAAGAAGCCATTAGAAAAGTAATCCTATTACAAAATGGTCTATCTGCTGTGTGTGTATCCTACAAGAGTCATTAGGAAAGTGATCCTTTTACAATATGGCCATCCTGCTACCGTATGTATGTGTCCTAGAAGAAGTAATTAGGAAGGTGATCCTGTTACAATATGGCCACCCTGCTGTGTGTGTGTCCTACAATAAGTCATAAGGAAGGTGATCCTTTTACAATATGGCTGCCCTGCTATAAAAATGTCTTACAAGAAGTCATAAGGAAGGTGACCCTGTTATAATATGGCCGCCCTGCTATGTATTTGTCCTACAAGAAGTCATAAAGAAACTGATACTTTTACAATATGGCCGCCCTGCTGTGTACGTGTCCCACAAGTAGTCATTAGGAAGGTGATACTGTTGCAATAAGGCCCCCATGCTACAGTATGTATTTGTCCTACAAGATGTCATTAAGCAGGTAATCATGCTACAAAATTGCCACCCTGGTGTGTGTGTGTCCTACAATATGTCATTACGAAGGTAATCCTGTTAAAATATGGCAGCTCTGATGTGTATGTGTCCTGTAAGAAGTCATTAGGAAGGCGAGCCTGTTAAAATATGGCAGCCCTGATGTGTATGTGTCCTGTAAGAAGTCATAAGGAAGGTGATCCTGTAACAATATGGCCGTCCTGCATTATATGTATACTACAAGAAGTCATTAGGAAAGTGATCCTGTTACAATATTTCCTCCCTGCTGTGTGTGATTCCTACAAGAAGTCATTAAGATGGTGATCCTTTTCACCAAATCAACATATATAACCAGGATTGCACACAGGAGGACCCAGCTGGCTTTAAAAATCAAGTTTGGCAACTTTTTTCCTGAGATTTTACAGAACAAAGGAGACTCTGAAACACTGATAAACAACTTGTCTACTTAAGGTTGGTAAAACTCATATTGCCTGTCTGTTTCAAACCTATACAGTTCTTTGCCTTACACTACTGGAGATCTAGTCTGTGTAATAATCTAAAGATATAGTACAAAATAATCTGAATTACTTTTTAAGAGAAGACCCAGCAGCTTATCTCTCAAAGTTATAATATATGAAAGAGGATGTGTGCTGCATGGGCTCTGCTGAAAAAAAACCATATCTATCACCAAATTGATATAAATGACCAGGATTGTGCACAAGAGGACCCAGCTGCTTTTAAAAATCAAGGGCCCTATTAAATTCCAGCCTCGTAAATAAGAGGGTTCTACTTAAGCCCTACGTACTGCAAAGTTTCTCTAACTTACAATGCTATTAAATTAGCCCTGCTGCGAGCAACGTATGAGCTACACAGCGCAGCCGTACGTATCTACACTGCGTAAATGTACATGAGGAGTGACAGCCTGCGAGATGATATCGCAGGCTCCCACTCCTCATCAATTGCTGCGGGGGTCCTAAAAGGGACCTCCGCGGCAGTCCCCCACATAAGCCCTGCCGTGAGGGGTACTCCAAATACCCCCCCGGCACCTAAAATTAACCCCCCCTCAATGCGGGGGTCCCCGTCGGGACCCCCGAAGTGTCCTCACATGAACACCTTGCTGCAGGGGTCCATAGGAACCCCCGCAGCCCCCACACATTAACCCCTTGCAGAGGGGGTCCCCGATCGGCCCCAATCAGGCCCCCGCTGCTTTTAATACTTTGAAATTCCCCGCCGCGGCTCCTTAAAGGGCCCGCGGCACACTAATTAACAATCCTGGCCGCGGCCCAAAAAAATGAACCCCCCTCTATGCTGGCGGTCCCCATTGGGACCCCCGAAGTGTCCCCGTATAAACCCCCTGCAGCGGGGTCCCCGATCGGCACCGATCGTGACCCTGCTGCATTTCAATTTTAAATTTCCTGCCTCGCAGGTCCTTAACGGACCGTAAAGGTCCTGAAAACACTCGCACTAAAAATATTAACCCCAGGCACCTATAATTAACCCTATAACTCATGGTGGTCAATCCAGACCCCCGTAAGGCCTTAATTAACCCTATAACTCATGGTGGTCAATCCAGACCCCCATAAGGCCTTAATTAACCCTATAACTCATGGTGGTCAATCCAGACCCCCATAAGGCCTTAATTAACCATATAACTCATGGTGGTCAATCCAGACCCCCGTAAGGCCTTAATTAACCCTATAACTCATGGTGGTCAATCCAGACCCCCATAAGGCCTTAATTAACCCTATAACTCATGGTGGTCAATCCAGACCCCTATAAGGCCTTAATTACCCCATTAACTCATGGTGGTCAATCCGGACCCCCATAAGGCCTTAATTAACCCTATAACTCATGGTGGTCAATCCAGACCCCCATAAGGCCTTAATTACCCCATTAACTCATGGTGGTCAATCCAGACCCCCATAAGGCCCTTAATTACCCCATTAACTCATGGTGGTCAATCCAGACCCCCATAAGGCCTTAATTACCCCATTAACTCATGGTGGTCAATCCAGACCCCCATAAGGCCTTAATTAACCCTATAACTCATGGTGGTCAATCCAGACCCCCATAAGGCCTTAATTACCCGATTAACTCATGGTGGTCAATCCAGACACCCATAAGGCCTTAATTAACTCTATAACTCATGGTGGTCAATCCAGACCCCCAAAAGGCCTTAATTAACCCTATAACTCATGGTGGTCAATCCAGACCCCCATAAGGCCTTAATTACCCCATTAACTGATGGTGGGCAATCCAGACCACCATAAGGCCTTAATTAACCCTATAACTCATGGTGGTCAATCCAGACCCCCATAAGGCCTTAATTACCCCATTAACTCATGGTGGTCAATCCAGACCCCCATAAGCCTCTATTTAACCCAAAAACTCAGGGTGGTCAATCCAGACCCCCATAAGCCTCTATTTAACCCCATCAGTCCCATAAGGGTATATTATTACCATTATGGGCCTGTTACAACCCAACATTAACCACATAAGTGCCATGACAGTCCTCAAGGACCATCATGACACTAAGTACAAACACTACACTATAACCCCCAATAAACCATTTAATCTAAACTAACCCCCCCTCTACACTAATTTATTAACACTTACACTACCTACCTACACTACCTACCCCCTAATAAACCTCCCCAACACTCTAATTACAAAAAATAAAAAAACCTACCTTACAGAACACAAAAAAACCTACAGTACAGAACACAAAAAAAACTACCTTATAGAACACAAAAAAACCTACCTTACAAAAAATAAAAAAACCTACCTTACAGAACACAAAAAACCTACCTTACAGAACACAAAAAAACCTACCTTACAGAACACAAAAAAAACTACAGTACAGAACACAAAAAAACCTACCTTACAGAACACAAAAAAACCTACCTTACAAAAAATAAAAAATAAAACTGTACAGAAAACAAAAAAACCTACAGTACAGAAAACAAAAAAACCTACAGTACAGAAAAAAAATACATTACAAGCCCACCCCCCACTACAGAAAATAAAAAAATTACACACCTGAAAAGGAAAGACAGATAAACACAATACAATACATACATATAATACATTACATACATTACATACAATACATGACATAACATACATTACATATAATATATTACATATAATATATTACATATAATATATTACACATAATACATTACATACAATACATGACATTACATACATTACATATAATATATAACATATAATCCAAATCAAATACCCCCTATCTATCTAACATACAATCTATTTAATATAAAATAAATCCTAACTATATCAAATACATCCCCCTATCTATCTAATATACAATAAATCCTAACTACATACACAGACACTAATTCTAAGCTGAAATAAAATAATTACAGTCCTAACTACACAGACCCTAATTCTAAGCTAAAATAAAATAATTAAGACCACTTACCTTTAAGATGTTGCTTCAGATCACTAACCTAGGGGTAAAACAAAACAAAATAATTAGTACAAAACATTAACATGAAATAAATAAACATTATATACATTCTAAATATTATACTCACCTTTCCAGCATGTCCCGTCATTGTTCAGCTCTTCCGGCGCGGCCCTGTTAAAAAAACACAATACATTAATACATTAATACAATATATAAACAATAAATAAAATAAACATATAAACATCGAAATATACATTTAACTTACCTCCCCCGCGATGTCCCCGGCCTTCTCCCCTTCAGCCCCGGCTGGGCCGCGGAACCATCCGCGCTCTAAAAAAAAAAAAAAAAAAACTAACTGAGATCTGCACTCGCAGACCTCCCCGACGCTAATGAGCCTCCCGGAGTCCTTTCCGGGAGGAAATTGGCAATGGAGGCTTGTGATTGGCTGAAAAAGCTGTCAGCCAATCAGAAGTCGTCAATGTATGAGCCAATCAGGATGCGCAGATGTCTTCTACCAATCACTCCGTGGGGGTGTATCCCTTAGTGATTGGCTGAAGGCATCTGAGCCTTGTGATTGGTTCCCATAAAGATAGACAAGTGTTTTAGCCAATCAGGGTGGGATATTGGGGTGTATCCCATCCTGATTGGCTCACACATTGACGACTTTTGATTGGGTGAAATTGGTGCCGATCGGGGACCCCTGCTGCAGGGGGTTTATATGTTGACACTTCGGGGGTCCCGATGGGGACCCCCAGCATAGAGGGGGGTTAATTTTAGGTGCCGCGGCCGGGGTTGCGTAATAGTGTGCCGCGGGCCCTTTAAGGAGCCGCGGCGGGGAACTTAAAAGTATTAAATGCAGCGGGGGCCTGATCGGTGCCGATCAGGGACCCCCCGCTGCAAGGGGTTAATGTGTGGGGGCTGCGGGGGTTCCTATGGACCCCTGCAGCAAGGTGTTCATGTGAGGACACTTCGGGGGTCCCGACGGGGACCCCCGCATTGAGGGGGGTTAATTTTAGGTGCCGCGGCCGGGATTGGGTAATAGTCTGCCGCGGCCCCTTTAAGGAGCCGCGGCGGGGTATTTAAAAGTATTAAATGCAGCGGGGGCCTGATTGGTGCCGATCGGGGACCCCCGCTGCAAGGGGTTAATGTGTGGGGGCTGCAGGGGTTCCTATGGACCCCTGCAGCAAGGTGTTCATGTGAGGACACTTTGGGGGTCCCGACGGGGACCCCCGCATTGAGGGGGGTTAATTTTAGGTGCCGCGGCCGGGATTGGTTAATAGTGTGCCACGGCCCCTTTAAGGAGCCGTGGCGGGGGAATTTAAAAGTTTTAAATGCTGCGGGGGCCAGATCGGTGCCGATCGGGGACCCCCGCTGCAAGGGGTTAATGTGGTGGTGCTGCAGGGGTCCCGATAGAGACCCCTGCAGCATGGGGATGTGTATAGGGTGCAGGGGGGGAGCCTCACACTGCTGTCTCAGGCTGCTCCGAGGCAGCACGTAGAGGCTTTCGGATCCCTTGCGGGCACTTTTTATGCCGTAGGGATTCTTACGATATGCGAGAATCATGCGTAGATTTAAGGCTGCGTGTGACTACGTAGCTCTCTCTGAGCCTATTCTCGGCCATTTTTTCGCAGTCATATCGCAAAACAGGCTGCGAGAGATTCAGTACTCGCAAACAGCATAAAAACTGCCTTTTGCTAGCACCGAGAGAACTACGAGGGATAATTTAATAGGGCCCCAAGTTTGGAAACTTTTTCTTCTGAGATTTGCTGCTGAACCAGAAACAAAGGAGACATTCATAAACACCATCCATACTTAAGGTTGGTAAACACCAAAATTGATTGTCTGGATCAAACCTATACAGTTCTACAAGAAGTAATTAGATTGCCTTACACTATTGGAGATCTTTTCTGTGTAACATTTTGTAAGATATAGAATAAAATCTGGATTGTGTACTCACAATAAACTGTTATAATTGTGAATTATGTAAATAAAAAAGTCCCAGCAGCTTATATCTCATATAATAATACGGATATAAACATATGCCTTTTATGTGGGAGACTGTGAAAAATTAATGCAGACTATTTCTGCTTTATAAGGTCCTAGATTATCACCCCCTGATCAGACCTTCCAATCCAGGGGCCCCATGCACCTCCCACACCTCCATTCTAGAGTGAAGCCTAAAGGGCTTGGAGTCAAAGTCTGCACACACTCATATTGGCAAAGTATAACAAAAGGCAAGAAACAAAAAGCTAACATGCTTGCACAGATACCTTCTAATCTGGGGATGCTAAGAGCTAAAGTGATGAACCACTAAGGAGTACCTAACACTTTCCTAACCCCAGTGCCCTGCACAGTGTTAAAGGCCTAGAAGCAGGGTACAGAGAGCTGTTTACACGACAAGCCAGCCTCCCAGGGGTTAAAGAAAAGCCTTAATCTATTGTATCTGGTGATTTATAGTATTCCAGGACTATAAACCCAAAAGAAAATCCATTGTGATTTGTTATCTCTACAGTACATTCTTGCCAGAAACTGTCTTTTATCAAACATAGTGGCTGGGAATTACTCCAAGAGCTGGAAGACTTGCTCTGGGGTGGACGTCACAACCTAGGTTGGCACGCCCCAACATGTTTTGGACAAAGGTCTGAACATAACAACTTGATAGATATAGCTCACTTAATTTGTCTGCACAGCTCCATCTAGTGGGCAAATTTCAGGCCTGCAAATTCAGACCTGCAACAATAAAACTTACACCACACTGCCATCTGGTGGGCCTACAAAGTATGTACAGCTCTATACAACATTGACTGAGAGCTATAAGGCCTCCCAGTTAACAACTCCCTGCACCCCTCATCATTGCCTGCTCCTCTCAGCTATCTCATGGGACAAGACTTTTTTCTCCCCACGCTTTCTCACCAGCCAAGTCTTCCTATCATAATGCCTGAATAGCACTAGAAGTTTACCTGAAGGCCCGGCCGAATGACTTGATATGACCAGACTGAGACCTCTTGGACATGATCCTTATCTAACAATGAAAAAATTAGTATCTATACTGAGGGCACCCGGCCTACTGGTGTGTTATGACTGGGATGGGGGCTAAGCGGATATAATCCCTACTTGTAACAGAAAGAAAGCCTATCCCTGTGCCTCCCTATTGTCAGCCTAGACAGTGCCCTCTCCATTTTCGTGCCTCAGCTTCACCCGTCTTCCTATCTATCATGGGGAAAACTAGCAAGAAAACCCAGCTATCTAGAGGAATTAAGGATCACTTTCCAACACAAGCCCCTCCCCCGGATCCATCACCGCAGCCAGATCCCACTTCTTCAGACAGCTCGGACATCGAGGATACCCAGGATTGCCCTCCACATGTGGACTTGACAAGATGCGACAGTGGCAAAATTAGATGCTCTCTTACAAGCTCGCCTATCCCACGGCGGTCAGGGAAATCAAGCAGGAAATCCAAGACTTGGGTCAACGCAACAACCACCTGGAAAACCTAACAGATCAAATCATTGAGTCACAATCTTCTGATATGCAGGTGATTGACCAACACTCACTGCAAATTTCCACCCTTGAAGCCAAGCTAGAAGATCTGGAGAACCGCTCGAGACGATTCAATGTTCGCTTCCGCGGCATTCCTAAAGCGGTAAACTAATCTTCTGCACGTACCTGCAAACAACTATTCTGTCCATCTTACCGACGCCCCCGGAGTCAGCTTGGGAAATCTAGAGAGCTCATAGAGCCTTGGGAGGTCCCCCAAACGCTGATCAACCAAAGGATGTTTTAGTCAGCTTTCTTTGCCAGAATGCAAGAGACCTTCTTCTACAGAAAGCCAGAAAGTCCCCCGCCATTGTGGCTCCAGATGGCTCCACTCTGCAGATTTATTTCGGATCTAGCACCATCTACGCTCTGGAAACGTAAACTCATGAAGCCCGCTATTGCAATCCTCATTCACAAACAAAATAAAATATAGATGGGGCTTTCCATTCAGCCTCTCCTTTCAAGTGGGCTCATCCGCTTATACAGCTTTCTCACTGGAAGAATGTATGGCTTTCCTGGCTCAACTCAATCTAGCCCTAGATCCTGGACTATCGGAACCCCCAAACCCTCTGGACCCTATCTCGGTGGAACCTGCAAAAATGCTGCTTTCTCAACGTCCGACTACACAATGGGTGACAGCCTCAAAACCTAAGCGACCCCGGAGGCCTTCCCGAATAGAGGTCACACCAAACGTCCTCTACGCTTCTTTCTAAACCCTCGCTGGACATTCCTAGTAATCCAGTTGTGCGTTCCTCACCCACGAAAATCTAATTTCGTATCGATTTCCCTGATATTCATCAATGACTATTTAAGACTTGCAATCCGGAGTCATTACTCTAGGCTTGCACTTGCCAGTAGGATATGCTGAACTCCTACATACTTTTCAAGGCAACTTTGGAACTTTAGATTACTTGGTTCTCTTACCCACACAAGTCGACTTTCCCCTGGACCAGGTTTGGTATGCCCCCCTATGGTTATTGTCCCTGGGAGTCAGATCTTAAACTGTATCCACTATATGCTTGAGAAAGGGCTTTAACCCCCCTTCCCATTCTCCTGTACAAGGCAACATCAAGCCCATTTGGATCTTTGCATATAATTTAGACACGTGGTGGATCCACTAACCTTCCCAGAAAGGCGCCCCACCCTAGTCTCAACTCACCTATAACCCCCCCCCCCCCCGGCTGGCCTAAACCGGGGTCCCTCAGGCCCTCAATTTAAAATCCAATTTTAGACTCAAAAAACCCTTCTACCCGGCAGTTTGGAACTACTGGCCGGACCCCTTCAGGTCCATTAATTAACCTTAATACACGCTTGGACCTATACTTTGCCCCACCTCGCTAGTAGGGATTCCAAGGTTGGGGAGATCCCCACCCCCTTGCCCTCGGCACTTTGTGTGCCTTAAGTTATTTAGTGAGGATTTACCTCCACTATATTGTTGTTGTTTTTTTTATTGTTTGATAAGATGTTGATTTTTTTGGATATTTTCTCAATGTTTTAAACTGTTCTTTTTGTCTCTATTCTCCACTGCATCCTGGGCTGTCTGGCTCCGGTACTTCGCTCCTCCTCCACCTCTGGTCCCTCGGCCGCCATGAGCTTAGCGGCGGTCTCAACAATCTTTCCTGTTCATTCATTACTCCCACAGGTACAATGACTGACACTTCTTTCACCTTTCTCCACTCCCAGTGTTAAAGGGTTTTAATTCCCCATTTAAAAGGGCGTAAAGCGTTTATCTCCTATAAATCACTTCGACCCCTCAGTAATATTTATGCAGGAAACTCATTTTGCTAAAGGAAAAAACCCCTCTTACTTACACAAATCATAACCCTACTTCATAACCTCAACTTGTTCCACTTAGAAGGCAGGCATGGCTATACTACTCCATAAAGACTTGCCCTTTCACCGTGGAGAGTAAAAAAATTGACCCAGAGTGCAACTACATTTTACTAACTAGGATCCCTTCTGAATGCTAGGATCTCTCTTATTAGCTCTGTACTTCGCCCACTACAGCCCCCCATAATTACTGTCATTAAAACTCCTTGCTCATCTCAAATCTATGTTATACAGGCAAAATCATTTCTAGGGGGGATATCAACTTAGCTCTAGACCCGATCATGGATAGGCTCCTCTAAGTCCCAGGGAGATAAATTCTCCAAAAAACTTCCAGAGACTGCTCGAGGAGCTTCATCTGCCGGATACTTGGAGACTGAACATCAGGGAGAAAGGGGAGTACACGTTTTATTCCCCAGTGCATGGCTCATACTCCAGAATAGATACATTGCTAATGGATTCATCTTTGTCGGATGGCTTAGTTGCCTCCGAAAATACGACTCTGTCCCTGGTCCGACCACTCTGTGGTCCACATGTCCCTTGATTTTGGCACTGTATACAAACACCCATATACATGGAAGCTTAATGACTTGCTCCTCTCCGATCAAACCTTTCAGGACCAGGTAGCCTCGGACCTCAGCCAATACTTCTTACATAACCTGACCCCCAAGGCGCAAATATAGGGTGGGTTTTGGGCAGCACATAAAGCCGTTATTAGGGGCTCTTGCATTAAACTATCTGCTGCACACAAGAGACAAAAAAGAAAAAGGAAGTTGAGATCAGAGTGTCACTTTTAGCTTTAGAAAAATCTAACCAGACCAATCCCTCAACCCCAACGCCGCTAAACAAATAGACCTATTACGAGCATAATTGGATTAATACTTTCAGCCCAAACTGAAAAAGCATTGAGATGGACAAGCCATAAATTTTTACACAGAAAGCTAACAAACCGGATTCTCTACTTGCTAGAAAATTAAAAGGGAAGCTAACCCACTCCAAAATTTTCAAGATCAAAAAGCCCTCTGGGAACATTACTTATAGCCAATGAGATTAAGAAACCTTTACTACCTTTTTATCAAAAGCTCTATTCATCCACGCAGAAGCAACATACTAATCAAAATCTCCACCTTTCTTGTGTCCTACGATCTTCCACATATATCGGCTCAAGAGAGAGAGGGTCTGAACTCTTTAATTACGGTTGAGGAAGTTTTGGAGACAATTAAAAAACTGAAATTAGGTAAAGCCCCAGGTGGGGATTTTCTAACTTGTACTACAAAAAATTGCGGAAATTTTGGCTCCCCACTTGGTGACCTTATTTAATGCGATCTTAGACGGTCACAACATTCCACCTGAATTGAACCAAGGACATGGTCTTCTTTCCAAAGGAGCCGAGACCCTTTGGAGGTTAAAAATTACAGGCCTATATCGCTACTAAATGGGGATGTCAAATTACTTGCTAAATTGATGGATAGAATTTCTAAATTTCTGCCCTCACTAATTCATAAGGATCAAGTGGGTTTCATCCCCTTTAGGCAAGCGGGGGATAATATTAGGGATTCTGGATACCATGCACTGGGCGGGTAAACACGTACCCCCTTATGCCTTCTAGCCCTGGATATGGAGAAGGCCTTTGACTCTCTAGAATGGCCCTACTTAAGAGCAGTATAGTCGAAATTCGGCCTTACAGGACGTTTTATGAAAATGATTAATAGCTATTATAAATCCCCTCAAGCAGTCCCTAAAACTCCCTGGCGAAGCAAGGGCTTCATTTACTATTCAGAGGGGGACCAGACAAGGCTGCCTCTATCCCCTTTACTCTTTGCTCTAGCCGTTGAAACCCTTAGCTCAGGCTATTAGATCAAATCGTAGACATTAAAGGCATAAATATAGGCCACACATCACTTTAAGTGTGCCTTATTCGCAGATGATGTCCTCTGTACATTGACTGATCCCTGCACTTCAGTCCCTGCCCTCTTTTACCTACTGGGAACATTCAGTAATGTCTCTGGGCTCCACATAAACGTGGATAAATGGAAGTTCTAAATATTTCCTTACCCCCCCTCAGACCTTTTTGCAACAGCACTTTAATTTTAACTGGCCCCTCTAACCATATTAAATATCTAGGTGTGAATCTCACCCCGTAAACCGCACATCTTCACAAATCCAACTATACGGCCATCTACAAAACATTCACCCAAAATCTACTGACATGGGCAAAACACCCTATCTCATGGTTAGGACGTATCCACTCATTTAAAATGAACCTCCTTCCCGCCTTATGTATTTATTTCGCTCCCTACCGATCGCCTTGAATTACATGGATTTAGACAAACTACAACGCCAAGTCTTTAAATTTATATGGCAGAATAAATCACATTGTATCTCTAAATCAACTATGTTCATCCATAAATCAAAAGGAGGTCTCTCCTGCCCCAATTTGAAATTATATTTTAAAGCGGCACAATTGGCCTTTGTTCCAATTGCGCACTCCCCTACTCACCAACCTCTTTGGATATTTATTGAGAACTTTATGATGGCCCCATATACGTGGGATTCCATTCCATGGATCCCAAACCCACTGACATGCTTGGGTAAATTGGACAGTCCGTATATAAAGCATTCCTTAAATATTTGGTCATGGGCTGTCCGCAAATTTCAGCTGATCCCGAACTACCCCACTCACTACTCCCTTAATACCCAATCCCAGATTCCCAAATACTCACCCTGCAACTCTTTATTATCGTGGAAATCGCATAATCTACTTACGGTGAATTCCTGGTATCGAGATAATACTACCTCTAACATACACTCAACTAAAAGAAGAATTCAATATCCCCATTCAGGAACATTATACATTTTGTAGATTTAAATACTTTCTCTCCACGTTAGAAAATACACTAGGTAAGCCGACTTCAAATTGGTTTACCTAGGTTATGCCTGTCTGCTCCTCTTACAAAAGGTATTGTGGGTATCCTATATGATACTTTTAAATTCCCCTCCCGCCACACCCCCTCCCAAAATATATGCAGAGATGGGAAGAAGACTTAAATGGCAAGTGGGATTATGGGGACTTGGAAGAAACTCTTGGCGAACCCTTACCAAGGGATTTTTGAGCAGTAATATTCTGGAGACCTCTATTAAGGTTCTTCATAGGATATATATCACCCCAGACAAACTATTTAGATGGAAGCCGCTCCCCTAATCCTAATTGCTTTAGAGCTTGTTAGATTCCTGGGACCTTTTTCCACACTTGGTGGTCATGTCCCCCTGGTTCAGTCTCTTTGGACCAAGGTTTTCCCACTAAGCCTCAACCTTATTTGGCACGCCTGTTACAGCTAAGGTGGACATAGGCCTGCTAGGGCACTCTGTCCCCTCACTATCAAAATATCAAAATAGACTCCTTCAGTACTTAGTGCTAGCAACAAGAGTCATATAGCCAGGCAATGGAATCTCCCACTCTTACATTACAATCAGTCATCAATAAGATGAACTACATTGCTAAAAATGAAAAGCTAACCTATTTACTGGAGGACCGTATGCCTATTTTTTCTCAGATATGGAATCCCCTGGATTCATCTCTCCCTATAGCCCCGCTATCACGTGAAGTCTTCTTAATTAACATTGTGCTATATTTTGCTAATTCTTACAATTGGAGCTGCGGACCGGGGACTGGAGGAGGCGGGACGGGCGGTGGATCCGAGCTGGTAACCAACAGGACTTATACTTCAATACCCTTGAGACAAAAATTTGTTTCAAATTTAAATTTCATGTGTAGTCAACAATGCTTTTTTTTTTTCTTTTATTATACTGTTTTAGCTCAATTAGAGTTATATTGTGTCTATACAACATAGTTAGTTTTTTGTTTTTCTTTTCTGTTCGTTTCTTACTTAGGCTCTGGATGTTTGCTCTGCTAGACCGAGCCTACCAAACTGTTTTATTTAGGTAAACTTTTTCCTTAGAAAATTGGAAAAACTTAGGTAACCTGGCTACCCTTAGACCTTCCCACAAGTGGGGATAGATCTTTTTGGTTAACTTGATTTCGACTATTATATGGTATCTTCTTATGGTGTAATGTAATGTTAACCTTTTCTTCTTTCTTTTTCCCCTTAATTGGGTATGACTGTATGTTAATAATGTCAAACTGCTACTTGGCTTTTATGTCATCCTCCCAGTTTATTTGGTTACCTAATAAAAACCTTTGAAAAAAAAAAACGAAGGTGATCCCTTTCTACAATATGGCCGCCCTGCTGTGTATGTGTCCTACAAGAAGTCAGGAAGGTGATTTTGTTACAATATGGCCGCCCTGCTGTTTGTGTCCTACAAGAAGTCATTCAAAAGGTGACCCTGTTACCAATATGGTTTCATGCTATGTATGTGTCCTACTGGAAGTCATTAGGAAGGTGATTCTGTTACAAAATGGGCCGCCCTTCTGTGCTGTGTCCTACAAGAAGTCGTTCGGAAGGTGACCCTGTTACCATATGGTTCATGCTATGTAAGTGTCCTACCAGGAAGTAATTAGGAAGGTGATTCTGTTACAATATGGCCGCTCCCTTCTGTGTGTGTCCATACAAAGTAGTCACTTCAGAAGGTGACCCCTGTTACAAGATGGCCCCATGCTGTTTTAAGTTGTCCTACAAGAAGTAATTAGGAAGGTGACCCCTGTTACAAAGATGGCTGTCCTTCTATGTATGTGTCCTAACAGAAGTCAGTACGAAGATGATACTGCTACAATATGGACGCCCTGCTGTGTGTGTGTCCTAGAAGTCATTAGGTAGGTGATCCTGTTACAATATGGCTGTCCTGCTGTGTATGTATCCTACAAGAAGTCATAAGGAAGGTGATCCTGTTACAATATGGCTGTGTTGCTGTGTGTGGGTGTGTCCTATAAGAAGTCATTAGGAAGGGGATCCTGTTACAACATGGCCGTCCTGCTGTGTATGTATCCTACAAGAAGTCATTAGGAAGGTGACACTGTAACAATATGGCTGTCGTTCTATGTATGTGCCCTACAAGAAGTCATTACGAAGGTGATACTGCTACAATATGTCCGCATGCTGTGTATGTTACACAAGAAGTCATTAGGAAGGTAATTCTGTTACGATATGGCCATGCTGTTGTGTGTGTCCCCTAGAAAAAGTCATTAGGAAGTTGATCCTGTTACAATATGACCGTCCCTGCTGTGTATGTATCTTACAAGCAATTATTAGGAAGGTGATCAGTTACAATATAGCCGCCTTGTTGTGTATGTGTGCTACAAGGAAGTCATTAGGAAGGTCGACCCTGTTACAATATGGCCGCTCTGCTGTGTATGTGTCCTACAAGAAGTAATTACGAAGGGTAATTCTGTTACAATACGGCAGTTCAGGCTATGTGTGTGTCCTACACGAAGTCCACTAGAAAGGTGTACTTTTACAAATAATGGCCGCCCTGTTTTGTGTGTCCTACAAGAAGTAATTAGGAAGGTGACCTGTTACAATATGTCCGCTCTGCTGTCGTATGTGCCCTACAAGAAGTCATTAGGAAAGGTAATTCTATTACAATATGGCTGCCCTGTTAAGTTTGTGTCCTACAAGAAGTCACTAGGAAAATGATACTGTTACAATATGGCCGCCCTTCTTTTTCTTTGGGGTCCCTACCAGAAGTTACTAAGAAGATTATCTGTTACAATATGGCCCCCTGCTATGTATGTGTCCTACAGAAGTCATTAGGAAGGTGACCCCGTTACAATATGTCCGCACTGCTGTGTATGTGTCGTACAAGAAGTATTAGGAAGGTTATTCTGTCTACAATATAGCCGTCCTGTTGTGTTTGTGTCCTACAAGAAGTCATAAGGAAGGTGATACTGTTACAATATGTACGCACTGCTGTGTATGTGTCGTACAAGAAATCAATAGGAAGGTAATTCTGTTTTTTAATATTATCCGCCCTGTTGTGTTCTTTGTGTCTCCTACAAGAAGTCATAAGGAAGGTGATACTGTTACAATATGGCGCCCTTCTTTTTGTGTGTTGTACTAAAAGTTACTAGGAAGGTGATCCCGTTACAATATGGCTGTCCTGCTGTGTATGTAGCCTTACAAGAAGTCATAAGGAAGGTGTCCTGTTACAATATGGCCGCCTTGTTTTGTACTGTGTCCTACAAGAAGTCTTTAGGAAAGTGATCCTGTTTACAATATTTCCTCCCCTGCTGTGTGTGAGTCCTACAAGAAGTCGTTAAGAAGGTGATCCGTGTACCAATATGCGCGCCTGCTAATCTGTGTCCTACATCGAAGTCCGTAGGAAGGTGACCCTGTTACCAATATGGCTGTCATGCTATGTAGTGTCCTACAAGAAGTCATTAGGAATGGTATAATTCTGTTACAATAAGGCCACCCTGTTGTGTTTGTGTCCCACAATAAGTCATTAGGAAGGTGGATCATGTTCCAATATTGCCTCTCTGCTGTGTGTGTGTCCTACAAGAAGTCATTAGGAAGATGATCCTTTTTAGAATATGGCCGCTCTGATGTGTGATGTGTCCTACAACGAAGTCATTCGGAAGGCGATCCTGGTCAAATATGGCCATCCTGCTGTATGTGTGTCCTACAAGAGAATTTAGTAAGGTGATCCTGTTACAATATGGCCGTCCTGCTATGTATGTGTCCTAAAAGAAGTCATTAGGAAGGCGATCCTCTTACAATATGGCCGCCCTGCTGTGTGTGTGTAGTTCAAGGAGTCATTAGGAAGGTGATTCTGTTACATTATGGTCGACCTGCTTTGTATGTTACACAAGTAGTCATTAGGAAGGTCATCCTGTTACAATATGGCCGACCTGTTGTGTATGTGTCCTACAAGAAGTCATTAGGAAGGTGATCCTGTTACTATATGGCCGCCCTGCTATGTATTTGTCCTACAAGAAGTCATTAGGAAATTGATCCTTTTACAATACTCCCGCCCTGCTGTTTGTGTGTTCCTTCAAGAAGTCATAGGAAGGTTGATCCTGTTACAATATGGCCGCCCTTCTTTTTGTGTCCTACAAGAAGTAGATTAGGAAGGTGATCCTGTTACAATATGGCCGCCCTGCTGTGTGTGAGTACTACAAGAAGTCATTAGGAAGGCAATCCTGTTACAATATGGCCGCCCTGCTGTGTGTGTGTCCTACAAGATGTCATTACGAAGGTGATCCTGTTGCCAATATGGCCGCCTCTGCTGTGTATGTGTCCTACAAAGAAGTCATTAGGAAGGTGATTCTGTTGTAATATGGCCTCCCTGCTATGTATGTGTCCTACAAGAGTGTTACCACTTCTGGTGTCCTGTCTTTATCACAGGCCTTTTTGATGTCACCGTTGGTCACATGCATGGGCCGATTTTGCATATTAATTTGCAATATGGTGACCTTGGAGAACTGAACAAAGATGGCTGCAGCCATAGTGGAAAATAGAAAGTAATGATGGAATACATGAATGGTGGAATGATGGTCTGATGGATACATCCAAGGGTACTAAGGGAACTGGGTGTCTGTAATAGCCAACCCATTATATTTAATTTTTCAAGATTCACTCAACAGATGACTGGAGAAAAGCTGATGTGATTACCTATATTTAAAGAAGGGAGAAAGAGCATATCCGGGGAATTATAGAACCAGTGAGCCTCACTCTGTAGTGGGGAAGCTTTTAGAAGGGTTAATAAGGGATAATATACAAGAAGATGTCTTATTTGAACAGGATTATAAGTAGGATGTCAACATGGGTTTTTTGAGGGGATAGGTCATGTCAAACAAATCTAATTAGTTTTCTATGAGGAGGTTTAGTAGGAACCTGGATCAAGGCAACGTCAGTGGATGTAGTCTTTTTGGATTTGCAAAGGCTTTTGTACAGTGCCTACATGGGAGACTATTGGCAAACTAAGGGATACAGGAATCCTGCTCATGGGATTGAGAGCTGGTCACGAATGACAGAAGCAAAGGGTAGTTGTAAATGGAACATACTCCGATTGGACTAATGTGGTAAGTGGGGTTCCTCAGGGTTCAGTATTAGGTCCTCTCCTTTTTAACATATTTATTAATGACTTAGAGGTAGGATTGGTGTGTTGGGGTCTCCATTTTCGCTGATGAACAAAATTGTGCAAGGTAATTAAATCAGAAAATGATGTGCTTTCCCTCCAAGGGGATTTACATACAATTGAGGAATGGGCATCTAAATGGCAGATGAGATTTAATACGAATAAATGTAAGGTTATGCATCTGGGAGAAGGAAAAATAGCCATGCAATTTATAATCTTAATGGAGCAAATCTAGGTGTATCAGATATTGAAAGGGATTTGGGAGTGCTTGTGGACAACCACCTAGGTAACAGTGCTCAAAGCCAAGCAGCAGCTGCAAAGGCAAATAAAATATTAGCATGTATTAAGAAGGGTATAGAAGCAGGGAAGCAAATATAATTCTGCCACTATACAAATCTCTAGTACGCCCTCATTTGGAATATGGAGTACAATTTTGGGCACCCTCTTCATAAAAAGGACATTTTAGAGCTGGAAAAGGTACAGAGAAGGGCAACAAAACTAATAAGGGAATGGAGGGGCTATGTTATGAAGAAAGACTAACCAAATTAAACTTATTTTCTCTAGAAAAAAGGCGTCTAAGAGGAGATATGATTACCTTATATAAATACATCCAGGGTCAGTATAAAGATTTGTCAGGGGAGCTTTTTGTGCCAAGAGATTTTCAACTGACAAGAGGACATCCCTTGAGGTTAGAAGTAAAAAGATTCCACCATCAAAGAAAAGAAAAGGGTTCTTCACAGTAAGGGTGGTTAATCTGTGGAATTCTCTACCAGAGGAGTGGTGACAGTGGATTCGATAGATAACTTTAAAAGGGGACTAGATTTATTTATAATTAAAAAGGGTATTCAGGGTTATCATGGATAATTAGAGAGACAGTAATGATGCCGCCGAGACAGTATATGTCCCAATTTTTTTACAATTTCCCCTTGGGACAATTTGCTAAGTCTCGCTTTTTTTTTATTTTTTTCTATTTGCCTTCCTCTGGACTAATTATGATAAATAAAAACAAAAAAAACATTAAATAATTTGATTATTAAATTAATTAACACTATGAATTAATTAGATAATCCGCATATTGTTAGTCAGAGGAGATCTTAAAAAGGTTGACTTGATGGACTGAAAGTCTTTTTCAACCTTAAATACTATGGGCCCTCATTCTGATTACGGCCGAGGAGATGCGGGGACCGCAAGGGACCGGCCGCAAGCTATTTCTGCTATTCTATTCTCTCCGGCTCGGGATTCCGGCAGGCTTGCGAGCCGGGGCCTTGCTATCCCCTTGCGGCTGCACGCGCCGCAGGAAAGCCTTTCATCTAAAACGGCCGCAAGAGTTTCGGCCGCAGAGAAAAGCCCGGTTGCTATTCTATTGCTCCGGGAACCATCTCTGCCAAGGCTAAAAGCGAGCCGCAGCTTACTTACAGGAAAAAGGTCCCGCTAGCACCAATTAAAGCACATTATAAAGCCAAAATAAAGCCATCCTGGCACTCTGAGGAGACTAAAAAGTGATTGTGGGTGTTAGCACAATGCACAACATTCCCCCTACACTCAAATCCGTAAAAAACATATTTTTAATTGATGTCAAAAATCCATGTAAAAAGTCCAGAGTGCTTGGAGCACCTCTGACCCGGCCACGCTGCGGCCGGAAAATAAACAGTTAATGTAAACTCGGATTTGGGCTGATGTGCAAGCTTGAGAGTGGGTTACTATTAATCCTCATGTCCCCCAATATGATCCCTAGCATTTACAGAGCTTTTACAGTGCTGTCTTGAATTTATTTTTGACTTTAAAGATTTCTGAGCTTACGGCCGGTTGCAAAGATATACGGTCCGGGCCGTAAGAGGAGATCCTTGCGGGGCCGTTTAATAGAATTGCGAGGTAACGGAACCCCCGCAAGGAATCGCAGCCTTGCAGCCATTTTACGGCCGATAATAGAATGAGGCCCTTTGTAACTATGTAACTATGTAACAATGTAATCTAATGGTAATAAGTATTATCCCAGTTATACAAAATAATGTAGTTATATAAGAGAATGAGTTGCTTGGTTTTATTGAACTAATAAAAAACTTTAATACTTTATTTAATTCTCTTTTTATCTGCCTAATAAAGTCTATGGTTTATTAATAATTAGTAATTATCTAATTAATTGCTAATAAAGTACAGTATGAATCCTGGTTATCCAGCACCCAACTAACAGGACTCGGGCAACTGGCACCAGCATCAATTCCCCCATTTTCAAAAAGCTCCTGCTAACTGGCATAAACCGGCACTATCCGGCACTATACGGAGGTTAAAGACTGGAAAAAAAAAATGCTAACTTTTTTTTCTAATTGTTTTTTTGGTGCCCAGTTTAGGTACTGATGCATTTTTAAAGTATTTTGAGGGGTTTTGGGGGTTTAAGTGTCATTTTGACCCTTAAATTCAGGGACACCCGATTTAACTGGCAACTACAGTTATCCGGCAATAGGGTGTCCCCGTGGTGCCAGATAACGGGGTTTTACTGTTATGGTTTATTATTAATTAGTAATTCTCTAACTATAAGGCACCCATTGCAATGCACCCAGGCCCTTCTTGGGGATCCCATTGCTGCAGTGCCCCCCAAAAAAATGTTTTATTTCTTTGATTAAATACTCACTGTCCCTGCTCCCTCAATATTGTAGATGAAAAAAAATAAAAATAAACTATAATATACTCCCCTTCTGGATCGCTACCTTGTCGTGGTGAAGGGACTTGTGTACTTTGATGAGCTATGAGATATACCATGTAGGGTCAGCCAAGACGGGAGATGGCAGAGACGTCAGACAAATTGGGGTCCGACTGGAGAGCGAACTGGCCACCCACTCCAGTATCTTTGCTAAGAAATCTTTATGGACAGGCACAACCAGAGACATAACGATATGGCACCGGAAGATGAGACCCCAGAAGTTGCCTATCACATTACTGAGGAAGAGCAGAGGGCAAGTACAAGTAACATAAGTCTAATGAAGTGGTTTGTTCAAGTAAGCCAATATAATATCACAGTGATGCAAAGTCTATGCTCTAACCACGGATGCTGAAGAAGCTGAATTTTGTTCAGTTCTACAAAGACATTCACACGGTCATTGATATAACACCAAGAAAATATTTTATTATCATCATAGAAGATTGGAATGCTAAAGTAGGGGGTCCAGAAAGGACACCTGGCATAACTGGCAAGTTTGACCTTGAAGTACAAAATGAAGCAGGTCAGAGATTAGTAGAATTTTGTCAAGATAATTCTCTGATCATAGCAAACACCCTTTTCCAACAGCCTCTGAGATGACTCTACACATGGACATAACCAGATGGACAACAAGAAATCAGATTGACTATATTCTTTGCAGCCAAAGATGCAGAAGCTCTATACAGTCCAGCAAAAATAAGACCTGAAACTGACTGTGGCTCAGACCATGAGCTTTCTATTGGCAAAGTATGAAAATTAAACTAAAGAAAAGAGAGAAAACCACTAGACCAAGTAGATACAAATAAATTATATCCCAAGTGAATATGCAGTGGAAGTAAAGAATAGATTTAGGAAACTAGACATGGAAGACAGAATGCCTGTAGAACTTTGGACCAAAGTTTGCAACATATCCAGGGAAACAGCAACAAAGAATATCCCTAAGAAGAGAGAAAAGTAAGAAATCAAACTGGCTATCTAATAAGGGCTTTGACAGTAGCCCAGGAAAGAAGGAAAGCAAAAGGTAGAGGAGATAAGAAAAGATTTGTCCAACTGAATGCAAAATTCCAAAGGATATCAAGAAGAGACAAGAAGGACTTCTACAATGAGCGATGTAAAGAGAGTTTGAAGAAGATAACTGAATGGGTAAATCAAAAGATCTCTTCAAGAAAATTGGGCACCTTTCATGCAAAAGTGATAAAAGATGAAAATGGTAGGGACTTAACAGAAGAAGACCAGATAAAGAGGAGGTAGCAGGATTACACTGGAGATCTATATAGAAGGATCTCAACATCAGTGATGACCTCAATGATTTGACCAATGAGTTGGAGCCAGACATCTTGAGAGTGAAGTGAGATGGGCCCTAGGATGTCTTGCTGATAATAAGGCCGCAGGAGGTGATGGAATCCTAATTGAACTATTCAAAATTCTACAGGATGATGCTGTGAAAGTGTTGCTTGTCTTATGCCAACACATTTGGAAAACTCAACGATGGCCAATACACTGGAAAAGGCCAGTCTACATTCCGATCTCAAAAAAGGCAGTGCCAAGGAGTGCTCCAATTATCAAACAATTGCACTCATTTCACATGCCAGTAAGGTAATGCTTAAGATGCTACAAGCTTGACTCCAACAATAAATGGGCCAGGAATTACCAGATGTGAGGCACACAAGATCAAATTGCCAATATCGCTGGATAATAGAGAAAGCAAGAGAGTTCCAAAAAAAAACATTTACTTCTGCTTCATAGACTATTCTAAAGCCTGACTGTGTGGTTCACAACAAAATGTGGCATGTTCTTAAAGAGATGGAGTTCCAGACCATCTCACCCTCCTCCTAAAGAATCTGTATGTCGACCAAGAAGCCACAGTCAGAAACCGAACATCTGACAACAGAATGGTTCAAGATCAGAAAAGGAGTGCAACAAGGTTGTATATTGTCGCCTTATTTATTCAACTTATATGCAGAGTACATCTTGCGTAAGGGTGGACTAGATTAATACAAAGCCAGAATCAATATTGCTGGAAGGAATATCAACAACCTCTGATACGCCGATGATACTACTCTGATGAGCTGAAAGTAAGGAGGAACTAAACAACTTATTGATGAGTGTAAAATAAGAGAGTGCAAAGTGGCCTGCTGCTCACCGTAAAAAGAGACGAAAATCATGGCAAACGGCAATCTCACTTCCTGGCAAATAGACAGGGAAGAGGGGGAGGCAGTGAGAATTTATTTTCCTTGGATGCAAGATCTCTGCAGATGGGTGACTGTAGTCATGAAAATAAAAGACGTTTGCTTCTGGGGAGAAAAGCTATAGCAAGCTTGGACAAGCTAGTAAAAAGATATTTAAGATATTAAACTATCAACAAAGGTCTGCATAGCTCAAACTATGGTATTCGCAAGGTAGTTACATACAGATGTGAGAGCTGGACCATAAGAAATCTAAACGCTGTATAATTTACGACTTTTGAATTGTGGTGCTGGAGAAGACTGCTAGAGTCCTGTGGACTGCAAGAAGATCCAATAAATCAATACTTCAGGAAATCAAGACAAACTGAAGCTCAAATATTTTGGCCATATTATCGGATTCCCTAGAAAAGACTCTGATGCTGAGAAAGATTGAAGGCACAAGAAGAAGGGGATGACAGAAGCGGAGATGGATAGATGAGGTCACTAAAGCAATGAAGATGAACTTGATGGAGCTCAGAGGGGCAGTGACTGAGAGGTGCACCTGGCGTGCTGTGGTCCATAGAGTCACAGGGAGTCGGACGCGACTGAACGACTAAACAACAAGAAATATAAATAAATATATATATCACATATATAGTTGTCATAACTGCGGGTTGTCCAAAGTTGTTGCTAACGCTGCTGCCCTTGTGAAGCGATGGGCCACATTTGCGGAGGTGGAGGCTCCAACCGCAACCGCAAAGTTTACGGACTTAGCATCCACACATACGAGACGCGTGAGTTCGAAAAAAAAATTACGACTTGGCAAAAATACGACATTACCGTCCGAAACCCGCGAACACGAAAACATTCAAAACACACAAAATACACAGAACAAACACATAAGAAGCTTACCCACAGCAAGGGGGAGCACCCAGCACCCAGCACCTCTAAAAGTGAAGTTACACCGCAATTTAAGTGAAAATTTAAGAGTTTAGACGCCCGAAAACCCCTAAGCGAGAGAAAAAATGGCCGTATTTACAACAGCACAAAGAAAGAAGAAGAGGTAAGATACAAAAATACATTACATTCACTAAAACACTATGCTCTTACAAAACAACCACTAAATATATCACTAACAATTTACTTTGCTCTTTTCAAATAGACACTGCGTGAAGACTCTGTCATTGATACACCAAGAAGACTTCAATCAAGGTATAGTATAAGAAGTACAACTGAGAAATGAAAATTTACTATTTGCTGCCCGCCAATCTGAAATTGAAAATAATAACAAACAACAAGCCCCTAATACTAATTACAGCCAACACAACACACCACAATTCCAAAAATAAGAATAACACGTGCAAAATAAAATTAGAAATCTTTAGTAGCCAAAAATTCGAGCCAAAAGAAGGAGTCACATTTAGCCTGCAAGAACCTGTAACCCTAAAGCATAACCCAAATCTAAATTCCAAAACTGGTGCACACAAACCAGGAGTCTAACAAATCTTGCTAACTCAAAAAAAATGCAAAAACCACAATTCCAAAAATAAGAATAAACACATGCAAAATAAAATTAGACATCTTTAGTAGTCAAAAAAACTCTGAGCCAAAACTATAGAAAACAAATCCAAGTGGCGGACACAAAACAAATATTATAACTAATACTGCTAACATATACAAAATAGAAGAATGATTCACATTTAGCCTGCAAGAACCTGTAAACCTAAAGCATAACCCAAATCTAAATCCAAAAACTGGTGCACACACAAACATTAAAGTCTAACAAATCTTGCTAACTCAAAAAAATGCAACAACCTTCCTGTTTACTCTACAACAAACTGTAACCCTAACCCAGAAACGGAAATTACTCATCCAAAAGTGAGGGACACAAAACAGTATAGTATACAAACGTTTACAACACATACAAAATTCAAAAACAACAAGCCTCTTTGTGTCTGCAGAAAACTACAAGACTAAACCAAGAACTCTATTAGAACTGTGCCCTACACAAAAACAGGATACTACTAAATAATTGCAAGTGCTCAACCCTTTCACACACACTTTTTAAATATGCACTCTTTCACAGACAAACATAAAACAACTATGCAAATAAATTGCCTTACATAAAAATAAGATGCTGTTTCTCTTGATCTTTTCCAACAGACACTGCGGGAATGACTGTTCGCCCGAAGATTTGCAGAACCGGATACAGTGACAGACAACAAAGCAACTGGCACTCACAATAACAAGGTATAGTACAACAAGTACAAAAAGAGAAAATATAACAGCATGTTTGCTAAAAACCAAAGGTCACAAATAAAAAAACAAAGAAATAAGAATAAAAACAGTAACAAGAATAATACAGATAAAGACGATCCATCAACTAAATCTTTTAGCCCCAACAACCGATAACACTAAGCCCTATCTTAAAGCTATTACCACAAACGTACTGCACACAAAACAGGATCTTACAACTAATACTTGAAACACATATCAAATTCAATAAAAATTAATCTTCTATCACCACTAAACTACAACATGAAAACCACAACCTAAACGGATTCACAAATTAGGATACTACAACAAATTTTATTAACTTCTCCAAAATGCAACAAGCAAGTCTCTTTTAGGGATAACACCCTACAGGCCCAACAGTACTACCTAATACTACACTGACAAAAACTGCCTACAGAAAAAAAATATAAAAACAATATTACTAACACTTACTAACTTGATGCAAATAGCTCATTTTACCCAACATAAGCCAAACCTATAAAGATGAAATCGAATAAATTACAGCCACAAAACAATTACACCACTAAAAATACTACTAACACATAACAATTTCACTCTACAAACACACTTTCTCCTACATTAACCTACAACACACAACCAAAATCTCTAACAACAACACTGTTGCACAGACAACAGCATACCAACAAAAGCAGACTAAATGCACTTACTGAAATAATTCTAATTAGTAACCAAAATAATAATACATTGTTTTTATTTACAGATTAAGATGGCGGATACTGACAAGACACAGGAAAAGAAAAGACGACAAAATAGAAAACGACAAAAAACATGGGCAAAGCAGCAGACGCCCGAGCAAAAGGAAATTTGCAGAGAAAAAGAACGCAAACCACTTGCAATCAAAAGACTAGCAGCTGAAAAAAAAAAAAAAAACCTAAGAAGGCAACAAAAAAACAAACACATTTAGAACCTGTTGCTGAACAATCACATACTATTTCTACTGATGACTTACACACTGACATTGACATATGTTCTTCAAATTGTCCTTTACTTAAGTCTTTAAATTGTGGTGAGATGAATATTCTCTGTTAGTTTTGTGAGGCTTATAATTTTAAACAGGAAAGACCCACAGATGGACAGTTTATTAGTTGCTGTCAAAAAGGCAAGGTCAAACTTCCACAAAGACAACAATTCCCACCATATTTACAAAGCATTATGCCTGAACCTGCTTTTCCCAACTACAAGAATTTCCAAACAAACATAAGATCAAATAATAGTACCATATCCTTTGCATCTATGGGGGCAACATTAGCTGCTAATGTGCCAGGACATGGGCCTTACTGCTTTAAAGTGCAAGGACAAATTTACCATCGTACTTCCCATTTACATTCAAGAGAAGGAGAGCCAAGAAAAATTTGCTCAACTATATGTCCTAGATAAAATGAAAGCTGATTGACCAACGTATGCAGCTTCAAGAAAATAATGCTTACCCAGTGTTTTTATAGAGCTAGATAAAATTATGGCAAATAACCCCTTACACTCAAGCTTATAAAAATTAGCAGAAGTAGAGAAAGGAACAACAACTTCATGCAGAAATACATCAATTGCCAATCCCAAAGGTCAATATGGTGCTTAAAAGAGGTAGACATACTGATAAACGCTGTTATAACTTGCCATCATCAAATGAGGTTGTAATGGTGTTTCAAAATGATGAAGGAGAACCACCATTTCAAAGAGACATTAGAATATATCCCAGAAATGAGGAGCAACCATTCATTAATATCAGTATCTTAAGTACTAATTTAGATCCAATTACATATCCAGTATTTTTTCCACACGGAGAACCAGGTTGGCAACCAAAATTAACCCTTCCAAGTTACCCACATTCTAAAGTGCGATGTGCGAAATAATTTTTTCCATGTTCGAATTTAAAGTAGCTCAAATTGCCATTCGAAATGGATTCCATCCAATTTTATGTGGGGGAAAACTAACACATCAATGGATTATTTGCAAGTTGAGGCCAATAATTTAAACTTCATTAAATATCAACAAGATAAACTACGTGTAGAACAGTATTGTGGATTAATGGATTATGTCGCTGAGGTTGCTACAAGCAGAGACATGACAGCTGGCAAAGCCATAATTTTACTATCTTCTTTCCAGGGATCTCCTCACAATATGCGAGAAAGATACAATGATGCCATGGCTATTGTCACCAAATTTGGGAAACCTGATTTATTTATTACATTTACATTTAATCCACAATGGCCAGAGATTACACAAAATTCCCTAATTGGCTAAACTGCTTCCGGTAGACCAGATTTAGTAGCCAGAGTATTTAAAATAAAATTTAATTAATTAATACGTGACATAACAATCACTCAGTTATTTGGAAAATGTCTGGCTTATGTTTATACAATTGAATTTCAAAAAAGAGGACTTCCACATGCACACATTCTTATCACCCTTCAAGAAAAACATAAGTTAGATACTGGTGACAAAGTAGATTCTGTCATTATTGCTGAAACTATCAGATCCAGAAATACATGGTAGACTATATGAGATTGTAACTCATCGTATGATTCACGGACCATGTGGAGATCTTAATCCACAGTCACCATGTATGTAAAATAAGAAATGTACTAAAGAATTCCCTAAAGATTATCAAGATAAAACTTATGCTAATTGTGATGGCTATCCATTATATAGAAGAAGAGAAGGTCAAACTGCCATCATTTGCCGCAAAAAAGTCGACAACAGATATGTAGTCCCATACAATCCACATTTACTCATGTATAATACACACATTAATGTAGAAGCCTGCACTTCCATAAAATCCATAAAATATGTCTACAAATATATTTACAAAGGCTATGATACAGCTACTGTAGTTGTCAAAAGTGCAGAAAATAACAAACCCACTAAGTTAGTACATGATGAACTTGCATCTCATGTAGATGCTCGCTATGTCAGTGCGCCAGAAGCTATGCACGATCGATCACATGCAGTATATCGATTAGCTGTACATTTGCCACAAAGACATTTAGTGTATTTCCATGCTGGCGATGAAACAAATGCTTTAGCACAAAGTGAGCAGCGCCACACTAAATACATGGTTCCAATTAAATTCGACTGACTTAGAGGCAAGATAATTCTTATACATTGACATTCCATACCATTATGTTTTTGTTTATGGATTATGGCGAAAAAGAAAAAGGCGTGGAAATAAAATAATACCACAAATTTACACTGTAAGTACAAGAGACCTTGAACGTTTCTGCTTATGACTACTACTTCTAAATGTTCCTGGTGCACAAAGTTTTGAACACTTAAGAACTGTTAATGACATAGTATATGAATCATTTAATTTAACTGCACACCATAGAAACTTCCTAGCTGATGATACAGAATGGGAAAGATGTCTAGAAGAAGTAGCACTATGTCAAATGCCACGACAGATGAGGGAACAATTTGCATTTATTTGTATCTTCTCAAATGCTCCAAATGCATTAGCTTTGTAAGACAAGTTTAAAACTAATATGGCTGAAGATTTTTTGCAACAATACAATGAGCTGATTGCACAATTAAAAGCATTAATTGAAATCCAAGAGGTCTTTTTAACACATGGTATTAAGTGTGCATGTTTTAATCTGCCAGATCCAGGGCTATAGATTGACAGTCCACTTTGAAGACTATGGACATTCAACTACAAAGAGAAAGACCTGAAGAAAGACTTGCAAATTTAAATACATTACAATTGGGCAAGCATTTATGCTATCAAAAAAACACTAAGATTGATGACATGGTAAAAAAGCGTTATTTCTATCTCGATGGACCTGGTGGATCAGGCAAAACTTATCTATATAATTTATTGATGAGTTTTGTACGAGCACAGGTGAAATAGCGCTAGCATTTGCAACTACTGGAATTGCCGCACTTTTGTTAGAAGGTGGAAGGACTGTGCATAGTGGATTTAAAATACCAGTCCCTATTTTAGAAAACATCCGTGTCCGATATTAGAATGACATCACAAAGGGGGAAAAAAAATAAAAAAATAAATTAATTAAAATAGATGAGGCTACAATGATGTCATGCCCATGCCCTACATGTATGACCGTTTTGCTTGTGAAATCATGCCATTTGGTGCAAAAGTCATATTGTTAGGTGGCGATTTTAGACAAACATTATTGAAACATGTATAAGTCAAGTACACTATGGAAACATTTTACCCATCTTCAATTACAACAAAATATGAGATCAGAAGGAGAAAATTATGATTGGCTTATTACAATTGGAGAAGGAAAAACAGAATGAATAGAAAATGTAACTGGCGACACTGTACACATCCCAGATTACATGATTTGCAAACAAGATCTTATATCGGCTATATTCCAAACTACTATAAATAACGAGGACTATGCAGAACTTGCTAACAAAGTTATACTTACATGTAAAAATAAGGATGCATTGCTCCTCAATAATGAAATATTTAAAAAATTAATGCACCACAAAAAATTATCACAGTGCTGATTCTGTACTTGCTGATGACAAAGAAAGTCAGGCAAACTTTTCTACTGAATTCATAAACTCACTAACTCCTTCTGGAATGCCATCACATATTTTGCAGCTAAGAGAAAGGTGCAATTGTCATGTTACTGCAAAAATATAAACCCAACAAAAAGGCCTATGCAATGGGACAAGATTAATTGTTCAACAATTAAAGGACCATTTCATAGATGCTGAAATTCTAACTGGTACCCATAAAGGAGAGAGAGTTTTCATCCCAAGAATAGATTTAGCACCAAGTAAAAGTAGCCTCCCTTTTGTACTTCAAAGAAGACAATTTCCCATCATCATGGCATTTGCCATGACCATTAATAAATCAGGTCAAACTTTCAAATCTGTGGGGATATTCTTAGAACAACCAGTATTTGCACATGGCCAATTATACGTTGCCTTCTCAAGGTGCAAAAACCCACAGGCTATTAAAGTTTACATTGAAAACAATGAAAGTCAAGGTAATTTATTAAACGATGGACGTATTTTTACCAAAATCATTGTCTACTATGAAGTACTCTAACTTTCATTGCAATAAGCACAACCCATCCATCACAAACTAAAACCAAAAGCCAAAAATGACCTATACGACAATTTCACAACAAAAAACAAAGCGAAAACATTCCCAACCGTGCTTTAATTTCAATAAATACTTTTTAGCTCACTACCAAGCTTTTTACAGTACCACTATTTCTATAATAAACTCCATACAATGGCAAAACACTTAGAGAACAGTGGTTGCACATCGCGGACCAACTTTAATGTCTCGCATTCTCTTTTTCGAGAACCACTCTTCCACAATGGAAACTCTATGTGCCATTTTCAACTATTACAACACCAACCAAAAAATGCCAACCATTACAAAGCACCAATGATAGAATAACTTTTAACTATTTAATGGAAGTACTGTTTATGCATGATTAGCCCCACAAAACACTTACCTTCCATTTAAACAGAATTCAAGTTCAAACGTTAATTAAGTATGTTATTGTTCAGCAACTTCGAAATTTTAAAGCAAAAAATAACGTTGGTTAATTGTACATATTTCAAACTTTATCGTTACACATTGTACATTTTGCATTTGATGTTAAATATTAATCCAGTGAGTAATCTGATCGCCAGTTAATGTGGTCAGGAAGAAATAAATGTTTTGCCTCCTGTTATACAATTTACTACGTTTCAAAGAGGGTTTTTAATATTTGCCTTACTGTGCATTCAATATATATTTTGTTTAACAGTTCCTAATCTACAAGTTGCATGTTAAAAAAACATTATATCAAGTTTACAATACTCATTAAGCCAATGTCCATTCAAATGTTAACACTCATTAGCCTCACTACCTTGCATTTTACCAAACATATAGTTCAACCGGTAATTAACTATGTTACTGTTTACAAAGTTACAAGTTTCACAAAAAAAATCGATAAAGTTCCTTGACTGTACATATTTCAAAGTTTATGTTAACAGCAGAAGCATGTTTTGTTACACAATGTTACCAGTTAATGGGGTCAGGAAAGAATTATTTTTTTCCCTGCTTTGATACAATTGGCTAAGTTTCAAGGAAGGTTTTTACTGTTTGCCTTCCTCTGGATTCAATATATATTTCATTTAAATGTACAAGTTGCATCTTAAAAAACAATTACTGTATGTCAACTTTACAATACTCATTTATCCAATGTTCAACTGTTCTTACATTATAATGTTAACACTTTTACCGACAAAATAATTCAACAGTTCCTCAACCTAAAACTACAATGTACAATAATAAACAGCTTTAATATAACAATTGTACTTCTTTACACATAAAGAAAAAGGTTACAACTGTCAATTACGTTAATTATCGAACCAAAACAATTTCTAAATATACACATCTCATTGCCGTCATTTTTTTGACGAGCAAGTCGCTAGTATAGATTTATATATATATATATATATACTATAATATATACTATATATATACACATATATATACAGTGCCTTGCAAAAGTATTCACCCCCCTTGGCATTTTTTCGTGTTTTGTTGCCTCACAACCTGGAATTAACATGGATTGCCTGAGGATTTGCATCATTTAATTTACAGAACATGCCCACAACTTTGAAGATGTTTTTTTTGTATTGTGAAACAAGCAACAAATAGGACAAAATAACAGAAAAAGTCAATGTGCATAACGATTCACCCCTCCTAAAGTGAATACTTTGTAGAGCTTGCCCAATCTTACTATTGGGATTTTTGCCCATTCCTCCTTGCAAAATGCTCCAGCTCCTTCAAGTTGGATGGCCTGCGCTTGTGAACAGCATCTTTGAGTCTGACCACAGATTTTCTATTGGATTGAGGTCTGGGCTTTGACTAGGCCATTCCAACACATTTACATGTTTACCCTTAAACCACTCAAGTGTTGATTAGCAGTGTATTTGGGGTCATTGTACTGCTGGAAGGTAACCTCCATCCTAGACTCAAATCACACACAGAGTGGTACAGGATTTGCTCAAGAATATCCCTGTATTTAGCACCATCCATCTTTTCCTCAACTCTGACCAGTTTCCCAGTCCCGGCTGCTGAAAAACATCCCCACAGCATGATGCTGCCACCACAATGTTTCACTGTGGGGATGGTGCTTCTTTGGGTGATGTGATCGTGTTGGGTTTGCGCTAGACATAGCGTTTTCTTTGATGGCCATCAATTTAGTCTTATCAGACCAGAGCACTTCCTCCATACATTTTGGGAGTCTCCCACATGCCTTTTTGCAAACTCAAAACGTGCCATTTTGTTTTTTTGCGGAAATTAATGTCTTTCTTTTGGCCACTCTGCCATAAAGCCGCCCATCTCTATGGAGCGTGACGGTTTATTGTCGTCCTATGTACAGATACTCCAATCTCTGCTGTGGAACTCTGCAGCTCCTCCAGGGTTACGTTTAGGCCCTCTGTGCTGCCTCTCGGATTAATGCACTTCTTTCCCGGTCCGTAAGTTTTGGTGGGCGGCTGTCTCTTGGCAGCATTGCTGTTGTTGCATGTTCTTTCCATTTGGTTATGATAGATTTGATGGTACTCCTTGGGATCATAAAAGATTTGGATATTTTTTTATAACCTAACCCTGACTTGTACTTCTCTACAACATTGACACTTACTTATTTGGAGAGTTCCTTGGTCTTCATGGCAGTGTTTGCTGTGGTGCCTCTTGTTTAGGTGTTGCAGCCTCTGGGGCCTTTCAAAAAAGGTGTGTATATGTAATGACGGATCACGTGACACTTAGATTGCACACAGCTGGACATCATTTTCATGTGACTTCTGAAGGTAATTGTTGCAACCAGAGTTTTTTATGGGCTTCATAACAAAGGGGGTGAATACATTCGCGCACATGCCAATTTTCTGTTTTAAAAAAATTGTTTTATGTATATATTTTTCTCATTTCAATTCACCAACTTAGACTATTGTGTTCTGATCCATCACATAAAATTCAGATTAACAGAACATTGAACCTAAGGCTGTAATGTAACAAAATAGGTAAAAAGTCAAGGGGGTGAATACTTTTGCAAGGCACTATATATATATATATATATATATATATATATATATATATAAAATAATGTATATCTTTATGCAAACTTATTATGTGTGTGTTGTGTGTGTCTATATATATATATATAAAATATAAAATAAATTATTGGTCAAAGCTTTCCTTGGAAAGACATACTGCTCCATAGCACCAAAGTAGCCACTGGTGGCTAAATGTGGTAATGCATGATTGACTATAATTTTGCTATTTTTGTGTCGCTATTTATTTAACTTTGGGGGGCATAGATGCATATATATACAGTGGAGATTAGAGTAGTTTAGTCATTGCACTTTAGTTAGAGGGGTAATTAGTGGATCCCCACAGCAGCTACAGCAATGTTGTAGGGATCTTAGGGTAGTATCGGGCACATTGTTTAGAATAGGAGTTGAGTGTAGGTTCCTATGCCTGCTCCTAGGGATAAGTAGCTAGTCCCAGTACTGCCACACGAGTTTATGAGGTTTTTTTTAGGAATAGTATTCAGCACTATGCACTTGTACTTTAATACATTGCACCTTATTATTTTTTAGTTTTTAGATTTTGATTAATTTAGTTATTACAAACTGGAGTGTGAGATCAATTATTAACACAATGTGTATTGCACTGATTTTTTTGGTATAATTACATGTAATATGACTATATATAGATTGATTAATTGTTTATTGTGATATCCATTCATATGCACATAGGGATCTACTAAAGATGACCTTTGATCTATTGAACAGCTGATGTGTTCATTGGTCTACCGAGGTTAATTGTGAGTCATTTCATGTACATCATCAAAGTGAACGAGACAACCCTTGTTGATTTTGTATTAATATACCTGTATCTATATAAATATATATATATATATATATATATATATATATATATATATATATTTATATATATAATATATATATATATGTAAAAGGAAAGAGTGAAAGGACAGGCAACTCAAAAATAGAGGTTCATATACCATTTGAGAAGAGAGAGAGGAGAGAGAGGATATATGAAGAGATAATAATGATGTCAGGATTAGGGACTCTCCTTGAAGTAATTGTCAAGATGGGAAGGGATGCAAGAAACGAAAAGACAAAGGTTAAAAGGTCAGATCATAGGATGACCTAGATATGTATACATAATCATCCATGGTCAATGTCATCAAAATCATCACTGACCTATGCCCAAAAGGATGACATTATAATATGTGAGCTTAGATCCCCCCCCAAAAAAAAAATACACTTTTAATTATATTAGATAAAAAATAAGTAATAAGTACGTATAAAATTGATTCTATAAGATTAATTCTATCATCTACAATTGTAGGCAGTTGGTAGTGAGAGAATGGAGCAAGGGAAGTGACTAAAGGGTTGATAAAATCTATCAAGGCAGAGCACACAGAGGAAAGTATAAGTACCAGATATAAAACTATATACTATATCCAGGGTATATTAATATTAATAACTGCGAGTGTAGACCTCCGTTTTATTATTTATTTTATGTTAATGTGTTGTACTATTTTTTTTGTTTTACCCCCAGGTTGGTGATCTGAAGGGACATCTCAAAGGTAAGTGGTCTTAATTATTTTAATTTAGCTTAGAATTAGGGTTTGTGTATGTAGTTAGGTTATTTTTATGTGCCAGGGGGGTACTTGGAGTACCCCCCCACGGCAGGGCTTAAGTGGGGACTGCCGCGGAGGTACCGTTTAGGACCCCTGTACTAATTGATGAGGTGTGGGAGCTTGCGAGATCATCTCGCAGGCTGTCACTCCTCATGTACATTATCGCAGTGTTCATACAGACAGCCCTGCTGTGTAGCTCACACGTTGCTCATAGCAGGGCTAATTTAATAGCGTTGTAACTTTGAGAAATTTAGCAGTACATAAGATTTAAGTAGAAGCCTCTTATTTACGAGGCTGGAATTTAATAAAGCTGTAAATGTCTGCGGGCTGGCTGCGGGCTCGCACTCTGCTACAATTCCGGTGCTATTTAATAGAACAAGACCACAAGTTACCGCCGAAAGCTGAAACCGTAAACCATGCACTCATGCGTAGCATTTCAGGGCGGGAACATGATCATTTAAGCAGAGCCATAACTACCCATTTATAAACAGCCAATAGAAAATTAGACTGTCATCCTTACGGAGGTTACATGTCAACCAATTAACGTTTGGAGATCCAATATGCAATCGGACTCGCAAAGCCACAAAACACAAAATAATACAAATACATGCTGATAGTGTTCTTGTCCATATGGGTGGCCTGATATGTACAGGTGAGACTATAACTTATTGACTCACCTGTGCACAGAAAGGAAATCATTCAAACCCAGGCCTGTGTGTGTCCCTCCAGGACCAAACTCGCCCACCCCTGCTTTAGATACAACATTTATCATGCAAAAGTAAATGTAAAGGTGTAATTTCCAATCAAGTTAAGCTAATACGTACATAAGATATGTAAATCATCTGCAGACTTTTTAAATTGCGATTCGGTAAATTTAAAAGAGCTCTAATTAAGCACACATCATATTTTTTTACAGAAGTTTTTAGTTAGTGAACTTCTATCCAAAAGCAAGGTCTTCACTAACTAAAAACTTCTGTAAATAAAATATACTGTGTGCTTAAATAGAGCTCTTTCAAATTTACTGAATGGCAATTTAAGAAGGCTGAGAATGTTCTGTAGTAATGACATTCCACTCTGATGCATTGAATAAGGTAATAACAATGTTATATGATGAAGCTATGCTGAAACATTCCGTTACCCAGAAAATCAGGTTGAGCAAGATCAAATGAAATTCACTAATCTAAAATTAAATTTTAACTCATAACTGGTCATCCTCTTCAACCTGGAATTATAAATCTGTTTGCAAACAATAAAGCTGTCTCATAATTTATACCCAGAACTACATATAGTTTTACAACAAAGCACATTACATTATATTTTAATCTAGAATTCCTAGCAATATTTCAAGTGATCAAACACACTGAGCCTTGAAAACAGACACACTGAGCCTTGAAAACAAACACACTGAGCCATATATAAGGATACTGTACTGTAGAACTCCCGATTGACCTTTCCATTTCTGTATTATCCTATGCGTCACACGTACTAAGATATAATGACCACTGCAGCCCATTTTTTGTCTCTTGAATATCTAAACTTGATAATGGGCAATTTTTTTTAGAAAGCTATAACAATCAAGGCAGCCTCTAAATATTTAAATTAAATTTACAACATTATTAGCTGTGTAAGCCCTGGGCATAACATACATTTTAGGTACATACTGCTTGTGCCAGACAGATGCCATGTTTGTATCTTCCACACTTCCTGCTGGCTTGTAGATAGAGCGGCATTGTGCTCCTAATTGATATCATTTGGACTATCGACTTGCCCGTCAAAAATTATGGCAATAAAATTTGAAGCCTGGCAATGCTGTTTGCCACACAATGTAAGGCTTTTGATCCTCTGAGAACCTTTGGCGCTCATTGCGAGCCTCTTCCCTCGTGTACTTCAAGTTTTCTGCTTTGCAACGATCACCTTTGGAGCTCATTGCGAAGACCGATATATAAGTACAGTGTAAAATATAAAAAACATTTAGTACAGTGAATTAATAAATTAATATGAATTAATACATTAATATAGTTTACCTATTTATATTTAATATGCAGCAATCAATATCCTGAAGAGCTAACAATCGCTTTGGATTTTCCTGCATCTGAAAATGTACAGTTGGACTATTGATCACCTGTGGATAAAGTGTCAGCAATGTGCAAAGTGTGCAGTGTAAATAGGCTGCGTGCACAAGGCCAAACCGTTTGTTTAGGCGGGTAAAGCGCCATTTTAGAATCGTAATGTTATTATTTGCAAGTTAGTGTTGTAAAATGGCAGCTTCTTTCTATGTGTTACTTGGCTCGCGATCATTTTCCGTCTGTTGTAATGGTATATTTTGCGTGCCTCGGTCTCCTCCTTTAGCCTCGTTTTTATTTCTTTCCGTCCTCCATTTTTTTTCTTGCTTAGGAGATTTTTGAGCAATTTCGTCTTAAATTCGCCTTCAGCCACACTCCCAGGGGTCCTTGCGTTCCCCCCGTGCTATGTGTGATTCTCGCAGAAGCGCCTTCGGCGCTCATTTCAGTTTTTTTCTTGTTTTTCAATTTCTGTGATTCTGCCGTTAAATTAGTATTTTTGCAAGGTCAGTTTTTTTTGCCCCCAAGATCCCAAGGTCACTCCTGGCTAACTTGTACGTGCCTGGCAGTGATTTGCGCGCTTCTGTCTCCTTTTGCCTTGTTTTCATTTTTTTGTCCACCATTTTTTTTCTCGGTTAACCGATTTTCGAGTGCCGAAACTCAGGAAATTCAGCTTTCAACCTCACTCCCGAGCGTCCTGACATTCCCCTGTGCTGTGTGTGAGGCTCACAGGAGCTCATTTCAGTCTAAGTCCTGCGTGTTTCAATGCCACAACTGCTCACCTCGCTTCATGAGGCTCGAAGGGCGATGAGTGCCCGTGGAGCTCATCACCTAAGTGCTCTGAGCTAGGAAGGCTTCTATGCTTCAACGGCTCGCCTCGCTTCGCGAGGTTTGCAGTTGTGGCCCTACGGGTTACAAACGTCTCACCTCGCTTTGCAAGGGACAACTCGCAGTTTGACAATTATACGTGGAGATAAGAAGAGTTAATGCACCAATGTGGTTCATTTTTCTTATATATAGCATTTCGAAAAGTTGATAATAAGCAAAAAAAAACTCAGAGAAAATGGGGGGAAAGGAGAAAGGGGGGAAGGGAAGGGAGTGAGCAATGACTAAAGAAAAGGGAGGGGGAAGGAAGGGGAGGAAGACAGAGGGGTGGAAATTTAGAGGGGAAAAAGTGAATGTGAGTGGAAATATTAATCGAGAGAGAAAGAGAGAGGGAAGGAAGGAAGGAAAAGGGACACAAGGAAGAGAGAAGGGATAGAGAGTGAGTAGAAACAGAGAGGGTGGAGGAAGTGAGAAAGATGGATGACAGAGGGAGAGAGGCAGTATAAGGTGAAGGAAGACAGAAGGAAGTGATGTTTTAAGGAGAGAGAAGGGAAGAGGAAAAGGGCATATAGGGAGGGGAAAAGGAAAGCAGAGATATAAAAAGGAAGAAATGGAGAGAAAGGAGATATAGAATGAGACAGAGAAGGGAGGGAGAGCATTGGAAGGGAGAAAGGGAATGAAAAGAGAGTAAGCAGAGTGAGGGGGTATAGGGAGGGCAAAAGAGAAGGAGAAAGGGAAGGAAGGATTAATGGTAAAGAAAGAGGAGCAAGAAGGGAAAGAGGGAATGTAAAGAGATCGGAAGGGGTAGAGTGTGAGAGAAAGTGAATGCAGGTAGTGCAGAGGCAGAAGTAAAACAGAAGCAGGGGAAGAAGATAGAGAAAGAGAGGAGGGGAAGGGAAAGAGAAGAAATAAGATAACTTTTACTATTTTAAGGTTTGTGTTTGCCTGCATCTGAGCATGTGTGGGGAAGGGGGTGGGTTTCAAATGCAGAAATATTTAATTATATAAAAAATCCCCCTTTCCTCTCACTCTTTACCCATCCTCCCAATCACCCCTGAAATAAAGGGTGCAATCATGATATATGATGTGGAAAAGATATCAGAATTCCTAAAGCATTTAATAATAAACCTTATTGGTTTAATGATTAAAAAAAGCATTTTATAATATAAAAAATAGTAGTTTTATAAATGCAATGTATATTTTGTTGCTTTAGTTATTTCTTCTGTGAACACTCCTTTTCTCATATTATGTCTCACCACACATAAACACTGATTATATGTAAATATACTGTCATGTCTGTTTTAATTAACTTCAACCTAGGGATCAATAAAATAGTATGAGGAGGAAAGTTCACACATAAAGAAGCCACAGCACCCACTTTTTAACTGCATGTCATGAATATATTTGCTGTTTTGCTTTCTTTTTTAATTATTTAGAGCAAGTACGGTATAGTTTATTTTTTTGTACATTTAGGTTACAACTGAGTTATTTTAGCACAGAAAAACATGATACATTTAACCCATAGAAATGTGCAGTGCAGATTTTCCTGAAGATTCAGACATATAATACAATATGCTGCTGACCCCTAGAGGGCCTAAATAGAACTGTGAAAGGAATGTCCTTAAATGATATCACTGTCTAGATTGCAAAGGGGTTTGAGCATAATTCATTATATTGGTGTAGCCATGCATGTCCAGTGATACATGTATAAATATGTCCATATTGTTGTAAAGTGGAGGGAGAGTGGGCATTGACCCTAAGAAGGAGTAAAGGGATGCATATTTTAAAATTATTGGAGTTAGGGTAAGGGTATAGGAGGGGTCTGCTGGGTTTATATAGAGGGCTGTTACCAGACAGAAACACATGACAGAGAGTGATGGGCCACGCCCCGGAAGGTGTTAGCGAGCGCAGCTAACAGGGCAATGGCGCGTTCACCCGTGGCGTGCTTGCAGTGACGGAGCAGGGGAGAAGCCCGAGCCCTAGAGAGACGGTGGTGCCAGAGGTACCGGCGCGCTGGTAGTGAGAAGCCGGCGTACTGATCCTGGACCTGGTAGTGAGGTCAACCGGGTATGATAGAAGCGAAGGGAGGCGAGAGGAGATCGTAGGGAAGGATCCTCGAGGCTGCACAGCGGAGTTGGCGGTAGGCGGGAGGCCAAGAGGCTGACCAGGGAGGTGCAGAGAGGAGGGAAGCCACGCCATAATAGTGGAGAGGGAGGAGAGGGTGAAGACATGGCTAGCCTGCAGAGAAGCTCTTTGTGATTCATATTATGATAACTGCTGAAGGCCATTGTGACAAGTCCCTCAATACCCCAATATCTAAGATGCATGGCAACCCCAAGATAAATGAAAAATAGCTCTGGAGACCTCAAAACTAAGGTCAGGTAAGGAAACTGGTCCTGGAGGTCAGAGAATATTCCCCCTGAAAAGCAGCTAATATTCTCCCTGAGCCCTGATTGTAAAGAAGGATGTGTATGGAAAAATCTTGGTTTTAAAGCACTTCGTGGCTGTATTAGTCACTCAGGGATATTTTGGGACACTCTGGCATACTGACTGTAGCGGAGAGGCAATATTCCCCAGGGTATCTCCGCTTATAATCCCAGTGAGGCTCAGGAACAAGTAAATGGTAAATCCACAGGCAAGGTTTCCAACAGGTAAAATAATAGCAATATCCCAACCGCAATCCCAATAACTGGACGACACACAGTTTCAGGAGCAGAACTGACTTTATTTTGTTATGTGCAGAAATATTTATACTCATCTCTTCCCACAGGCAATCCACATCCCCCATAGTTGGTCACACAATACACATAAAGAGAACAATAGGTGTGGTCACCCCTCCCTGAGGCTCCTTGATACAATCAGACAATAATTAAATCAGCTGTCTCTGTTCTTATGTTTGAGAATGAATAAACGTCCTTATCTGTAACAGGATTATCTCTCCTGCCAAGGTCTGCACCAGCCTGGGGCCAATATTCTGCAGAGCATCATACAGTATATTACTAGGATCATATTTTAACCAAGAATTAAATAACCATAAACAGGGTAAAACAGTGATGGGTTCCGTTACACACCTCCCCGTGACCATAAGCCGGCATACACGGTCTGATCCCAACGGATCGGCCTGGGGATGTCCGGACAAAAGTATTTGTTGGTCAATTCTCTAGTTTGACAACCCATCAGCATTACTGCAATTCACATTTACTCACATTTCAAGAACAAAACAAACGCACACTTCATACAGCATTCACAGCAATAAACATTTCAAGGGGAGGGAAAATACATTTTACAAACTGGTTTCAGACAATTAAATAATGAAGCCGAGAAGCATCAGCCTTCCAAATGAACTGAAGTCCTTTAGCAAAACCATCCCAAGTTGCAGAGTACATTCCTCCTCCAGCTCGTGGTCGGGCCCCTATTGCACAGGGCCCACTGTTCTTCCCTTGTACACCCACCCAAAAAAATCCAGGATCCCATCCCAACAATCCAGGATCCCAGTGTCCAAAAGGTGGGCCACAATCTCTGTCCCATAGAAACTCCTTTCCATATAAAACGTTCCCGCTCATCCACTCTATCGTCGGCTAATGCTTGGTACTTTTGGAGGTTGGGGTCCTGTCTAGTTTCCCTCCCAAGCTCTTCGGGGTTGTCCCACACTATGTGTCTCTCTGTGGCATTAGTGCTAAGTGTCTGCTTGTGTCTTACCTGGGTCTCCCGACCTGTTGTAGGATCGTCCTCGGTACGGGTCTGTGAGCGGGTGACCACAGGGTAAGCTTCTCCTGTGGTGGGGGTCTGGGGCTCAAAAGCAGACGTGAGCCTCCCCAGATCGTTCCCCAATAAAACCTCCGCTGGTAACTGCGGCATCAACCCCACCTCCACATGCCCTGCCCCCGCTCCCCAATGCAAATGAACCCTTGGAGTGGGTAGATGGTATACTGCTCCCCCGGCTTCCCTGACGGCCACAGTCTTGTTAAGTTTAGCCTGGTCTGAAACCAGGTGACTTTTTACCAAGGTGATGGTAGCCCCTGAGTCTCGCAGCCCTTGGACCGCTTTACCCTCCAGGTATACGGTCTGCCTGTGATGCTGCCGATTATCAGCATTGGCCTGGACTGGATTTGCCTCGTGCAGCACCTCCCATTGTTCCACGGTTGTAATGGGAACAGCTGAACCATATGGCGTGGCTACTATGTCCTGGTAGTGGTGGGCTGCGGCTGCTCTCGGGGTGGTGGTGGGCCTGGACGTATCCAGGTGGACCGGTCTCGCAGCTGGGGACATTCCCTTTTATAGTGTCCCCATTTCTGGCAGTGGTGACAGGGGCCAGAAGCGGGCTGGCGGAAACGTGGCTGTGCAGCGGGCGGTGGTGGTGGCAGTGTTCTCGGTGGGGCTGGGGTGTAGCTTGTTCCCCCAAAGGTTTTAAAAGGAGTCTTTGGTGTTACAGGTTTTTTGCTGCCTGCGTGCATCTAGGTACTCATCTGCCTTCCTGGCAGCTTCGGTGAGGGAGGTAGGGTTTCGGTCTCTTACCCACTCTTGTACCTCGACAGTTACTCCTCCCAATAAAACTGCTCCAACAGCATCATCTGTATCACATTCTCCATGGACCGTGCCTTGCTCGCTTGTACCCAACCAAGTGCTGCCCTTTGTAGCCTGCATGCCCACTCTGCGTGTGAGTCTTTTTCCACCTTCTTTAAGTCCCTGAATCTCCGCCGGTATGCTTCTGGTGTTATAGCATACCTGGCCAGAAAGAATAATTTCCTTTACTTTGTTATAGTTCCTTATTTCCTCATTAGGTACCGTACGATATGCCTCGGCTGCCCTCCCCGTTAGCCTTCTGCCAAATCGGTACCCAGTCCTCTGTGCTGATTCTATGCAGGGCACACAGTCTTTCAAAATCCTGCAGAAAAGCGTCTATATCTTCCTCTGCCTCCACATACGTTTTAAAAGCCTGGTATGGTATCTTAGGCTTACCTTCTTGTGGCATATTTATTGCAGAGCTGCGTTCTGGGGCTGTTTGTTTCCTCAACATAAATTCCTGGACTTCTGTCATGGTCCTTGAAATAATTTCTGTTGAAGGTTGTTCCCCATAAAAAGACAGCCGAAATTGTACCTGCCTCCGGAACTCCACTTGTTCCGAATTTTCTCCCGAATCCCCCTGTTCGGGAACCGAATCTCCGTCCATTCGGTACTCCTCCATCAGCTCAGTAATGAGTACCGCTTTCTTCTTATTGCTGGCTTGTATACCCCTTGCCTCCAGGAGGTCTTTTAGCGTGGAGCGTTTTAGTGTGGCAAAATCAATCTCCATCCGTACTCCATTTATGCTTGTTCCTCTGTGAGTCTGGATCCCAGCGCTGCCAACCAATGTAGCGGAGAGGCAATATTCCCCAGGGTATCTCCGCTTATAATCCCATGAGGCTCAGGAACAAGTAAATGGTAAATCCACAGGCAAGGTTTCCAACAGGTAAAATAATAGCAATATCCCAACCGCAATCCCAATAACTGGACGACACACAGTTTCAGGAGCAGAACTGACTTTATTTTGTTATGTGCAGAAATATTTATACTCATCTCTTCCCACAGGCAATCCACATCCCCCATAGTTGGTCACACAATACACATAAAGAGAACAATAGGTGTGGTCACCCCTCCCTGAGGCTCCTTGATACAATCAGACAATAATTAAATCAGCTGTCTCTGTTCTTATGTTTGAGAATGAATAAACGTCCTTATCTGTAACAGGATTATCTCTCCTGCCAAGGTCTGCACCAGCCTGGGGCCAATATTCTGCAGAGCATCATACAGTATATTACTAGGATCATATTTTAACCAAGAATTAAATAACCATAAACAGGGTAAAACAGTGATGGGTTCCGTTACACTGACTATATGGGCAATAAGACTATATGGTTATATGGACTACATGGACTACAGCCCACCAGCCCACACGTTTCAGTAAGAAGTGTTGCCTAAATTCTGAAAAGACTGTTCCCCTCGCCATGAGTTTTCTTAGAGTAGAAAACTATCAACCTGGAATTGTAAAAACCTTGTATATATATTAAGTGCGCAACCCCACTAAGACAAAGCTGTCAGTACTTAAGACATGTGCTTGAGCTTGGACTACATTTGAATGAACTTATGGACAGCATAATTATTTAAATCTGTTTAAGTATTTGTCTAAGTATTATTGTAAAAGTTTGTAAGATGGCTAAAAAGGTTATTTGTTCTCTTTGAGTGGGCCAAAGATAGAAGAGTACTTATAAAGGCCTGACCTGGGTAGGGGTTAAGAACAGGTATTATATTTATCTAAACTAGGAGAAGAAAGTGTTGAAAGTAGGTCTTTATAATAAAAAAGAAAGAAAAAAAAAAGGAGAGAAACGTGAATAAGAAACAAGGCAGAGTAGTAAAAAACAAACTTAAGGCGGATAAATCCCAACAAAATCCCGTAACATCCAGATCTTTTTTTTCACCATCTTCTAAAGGGAAAACCGCTGAACTAACATACCCTGAGATTAATACTGAAGCCAATTTAAGTATGGATCAATCGTCTCCTAATGAGACACTCAGGTCAGAAGCCTCTAGCAAAGTGTCAGAACCAGAAGATAGCGGGGTGACACTGTCTGCTCTCAAGGGGCTCTTCCTTGAATTTAAAAACTCAATTATCTCTGATTTAACAGGGAAAATCACGGAAAATGGAAGAGCAATAGGTATGGTTCAAGTAAAGTCAGAAAATTTAGGAAAAGAGCTTAAAATAATAAGGGAGGAAATGCAAACCTTAAAATATAATTATCAACGACTTGAGTAAGAAGTAGCTTTCCTTAAAATTTGTAATACTAAATTAGATGACCACTCCAGAAGGAACAATATTAAAATTAGGGGGATCGGAGAAGAAATTGGAAGTGCAGATCTAAATAACTATGTAGCTACATTTTTGTCCACCATAGTTAGACCAAACTTTGATATATCTATTTTGATTGACAGAATACATCGTCTCCCACTTCCAAAATCTGCCCCTAAAGACTGTCCTAGAGATGTAATACTTAAAATCCACTTTGCTGCTTATAAGGAATCAATTATGAGATATTCGTTTGAAAAAAGATCATTTCCATCACCCTATGAAGATTTGCAGATTTTTCAGGACTTCTCAAGGGAAACTATTATGAAGCGAATGGAATTGAAGGGTATAGCCAAAAGTTTAAGAACTAAAAACATCCAATACAAATGGGGGTTCCCAACGAAACTGATAGTCTCATTGGGCAATAAAACAGTAATAATTAATAACCATCATGAAGGTGAAGTAATCCTGAAAGACCTGTAAATATGGCCCTCTCGTTTCCTTTTTTCTCTCCCCCTCTTCTTTTTTTATCTCCTCCCCGGTTCTTATTTTCTTCCCCCCTACATTTGCGCCTATAAATATTGACTGCCAAGACTTAATGCAGGGATGGGTTTAAGCTGACCTGTCATAGGAGGACTGGATTTTCGGCCTAGTAAATAACCAGCAGTATTTAAAAAAATGGTCTTCTAAAGTATACCACAATTAATATTTAACTAATGAATTGCGAGTTTGTAAATATTTGTCATAAGTTTTAAACATTACAAGCTGAATACACAGTGCACCAAAAGGCAATAGTGGTGGAAAGTAGATTTAACACTATATAAATTATATAGAGCCCAAGAGGCATTAGATTGTGTCTTCTCACTTCAAATGAATTGTCGAATTAATGATAAATATAAAAGCTGAACACATAATGCACTAAATTATACTAATTTGATAAGGTGTAGTAATATTAATTAATGTAGTAGTACAAGGTTTGGTTCAGAGTGAAATAAATAAAAGGAAAACAAAAAAAAAAAAAGTAAGAGGGAGAGTGAAGAGAAGGAAGACAAATACTGTTCACATAAATCTCTAAAAACTGTATAGCTCTGTTTTAGGATAAACGGTAAAGAAATCACAATTGATAAAAGGGTATTAGGTTTAAAGGGTATTACTATGTATTTGCTGATTGTTTGATAGGCCGAAGTGGAGAGTAAGAGAAAGGGGTTGGCTAATTGGCGTGGGAATAATCCCTTTGGAAATGGAGATACCCTCAATGTCTTAGTAATTAGAGGGGAGCTAATAAATGATCTCGTAGCTTTGAAAGTGTAAGGAAGGGGCAGAGAATAATTTATGTAATATAAATGTGAAATTAGTACCCTGTAAAAATTACTTGTAAGGGCTTCCCATCCTTTTTTGGTCGCTGCTGCCTGCCACGGGCGTAACTAAGCCAGTGGATTTCCAAATTTTGAACTTAGTGAAGTTCAACTTTCTCTTTCCCCACGGTAAACCAATTTTCTTTTTCGTGTTGGTTTGTCCGGTGAGGTGATGGAGAATGATTCACCGGTAGTGATTGTATGGGTAACAAATGTGATTTGCATGAATGTTATGGTAGACATAAGGGCTTCGGAAGGGACTGGGGGGGAGGGGGGAGTGGGGGGAAAGGGTCTTAAATTAGGATGACCCATACAGATAAGGATAAAGAAGGTAGATTAAGAATTTGTAGTCAGAATGTCCAAGGACTAAATTTAGGTGTAAAAAGACAGATATGCCAGAGATCATTTGGATCCGGCTTAGCTGATGTGGTATGCCTCCAGGAGACCCACTGGCAGACATGTAAGATTCCCTACTTTAAAATGAAAAACATAGGCCTGACTCTTAATTCTACTTATAAGAAAAAAGCCCGGGGAGTCTCAATCCTTTTTAACCATAAATTAATTTTGCTGGAAGAAATCTCCATAATAGATCCCATTGGTCGTTATATAATTTGGGGAGGCTTAATAAATAGTGAGAAATTTACAATAGTCAACATATACGCCCCAAATCAAAGACAAATTAGTTTTCTGAACCGAATATTTAATCTGATAAGACGATAAAGCTCGGGTGCACTCATCATTTGTGGGGACTTCAACCTATGTGTGGATGCGGATCTAGATAGGAAATCCCACAAAGGGATATTTTTAGATTCCCACGCGAAACAAAAAATTAATCTTTTTCATAACATTTTAATGAAATAACAAGTATATGACTCATGGCGAACCTTTCACCCCCAGGAAAGGGATTACTCCTTTTATTCTCATCGACATGATACGCATGTTAGACTGGACTACATACTTGTGAACAGTGTAACTTTAAAAAGAGTGATCAAAACACAAATTGGACCTATATTGTGGTCAGACCACGGCATGGTCTCTATAAATATATCAACGTGTCATTTAGAAACAGCTAGACCACCATGGAAATTAAAAATTTCCTTACCCCAGGACCCACAAATAAAAGATCTTTTAAAAAAAGAACTCAATAATTACTTTAAAGTTAATAACCCGTCTGTTACATCTAAAGTTACAATTTGGACTGCCCACAAAGCCTCCATAAGGGGTTACTTGATTAGCTGGCAGGCGATGAAGAAGAAACTTAGAGGTCGATCTTTACGAGACTTATATATTGACTTGACAAACTTAGATAGGCTTAATAAGATTGGTTCAAATGATAAGATTGTAAAGAGTATGGATGCAATAAGATCTCAGATTAAAAAAATAGAACAAGAATTGTTAGATAAATCCCTATGGTCACTGCAGCAACGAATGTACCATATGGGAAATAAATCAGGGCGACTCCTAGCTAATAAATTAAAGAGCAAAACAGTAAGTAAAAGAATAGATAGGTTAAAGTATAAAAATGAGACCCTGACAAAGCCTAGTGATATAGGGAATGCTTTTGGTCTTTTTTATCAAGATCTTTATAATTTGAGGGATGATAACAAATTTATTTCACCATCTAAAGAAGAGATACTCAAATTTTTGGATAATATTGACTTACCAAGAGTTTCTGATGATGATTTGGATATGTTAAATAAAGAAATAACTGTTAAAGAAATTTTGGAAGCTATTGATAGTCTAAAAAACTTCTCCTCCTCCGGCCCAGATGGCTATAGAAATTGCTATTATAAAATCTGTAAGTCAGAAATTTTAATTCCTCTTAAGAATGCTTTGAATGAAATTATGATATCAGGTCGGGCACCGAAAGAAATGCTGGAGGCCTCGGTTATAACAATCCCTAAAGATGATTATAAAGAACCATCATGTAAGGATTTCCGCCCGATCTCTTTACTGAACATTGATATTAAAAGTTATGCAAAAATTCTAGCTACCTAGGCTGAATTCAATTTTAGGGGAACATATTTCTTTAGATCAAAAAGGCTTCATTCGAGGGAGGCAAGGATCTGACAATGTAAGAGAATGGTTTAATTTGATCTCTTATGCTAAACGAAAGGGAGCTCCCACTGTCCTCTTATCATTAGACGCAGAAAAGGCTTTTGATAGGGTTGGGTGGGAGTTCCTGGAATTGCTGTTGGACAGATATGGGTTGGGGGACTTTGGCTCTAAAGCCATCCGGGCCTTATACACTGACCCCACCGCAAAAGTAGTGGGGCCAGGGTATAGTTCATTCAGCTTTGTTATTTCGAATGGGACACGTCAAGGGTGTCCCCTATCCCCTGCTATCTTTGCTATGTTCATCGAACCTTTAATAATAATGATTAGGAAGGAGAAGGAGGTGCAAGGGATACAGGTCGGAGCTATGGAACATAAAATATCTGCTTTTGCGGATGACATTCTTGTAGCACTGGAAAATCCGTTAGCCACTCTCGGATCTTTGTTCCAACTGATAGATGAGTATAGTAAAATATCAAACTTTAAGCTAAATATTAGCAAATCAGAAGCCATGCCCATCAATATTTCCTATGAAATGTTACTCAAATTAAAACAAAGATTCCCTCTCATATGGCAAAACCCCCTGAAACATTTAGGGATAATATTGGAAACAAATTTGAAGCAGACAATAATAACTAATTATAAAAAAGTGTATAAAAATGTTATAGAAAAGATCAACGCTTGGTCAGGCTTAAATATATCTTGGTCCGGCAGACTTATCGCCATAAAAATGGTAATATTACCAAAAATTACCTATATCCTACGGAATATCCCCTGCCGAATCCCTACATATTTGCTAAACCAACTACAAAATAAAATTGATAATTTCATTCATAAAGGGAAAAAAATAAGAATAAAAAAATCGAGAATGGGAGGGAAATTTAACATGGTGGCTTGGCTTATCCATTACTTAAGGAATACCAGGAAGGCTATATAGTGGCAAATATGTTGGAATGGCCTAGAATCCACAAATGTTAATAACTGGGTCAAATCGAACAAGAGCTAACAGGTTTTAAATAATATTAAAATTGTCTTATTTTTAAAAAAGATTAACTTTAAATTATTTGAAACAGGATGAAACTATGGTTAGAGGGAATGGGAATATATGGAACAAATTGAATGGTAAATATAATTTATTCCGTTTCCATCACCAATTACATCCGTTATTAGATTCTAAGCCATCACATATTGAATCTCCGACCTTAGGGAGGATAGCTAAAGCAGGATTTAACCTGCAGTTAGAATTGTTCCCCTGGAAATACATTTTCATGGAGAATATAAAAATTAAAGCCCCTCAACTAAAGATCTCATGGTTAGAATCTCTCTCACATGGAAAAAGTTCTCAAAAGTCAGAGTTCTATTTGACTAGATCAAAAGATTTAACTCAATTTGAAAATTGATCATGGTAGAATTCTAAAACTCATCTTATTTCAAAATGTTACGATATTCATTAGAAGGCCACAAATGGAGTATAAATCCAAGTGCATGCAGGATGGGAAGATGAATTGGATATAAATGGACCATAGAAGATTGGTATAGATCATATGCAATTACGGATAGATTTGTTAAAAATCCCTCCTATAGAGAACTCCATTTTAAAATCTGCAATAGGTGGCACTATACGCCGGTTAGGAAAAGGAAGTAAAAGACAGAATGATAACAATAACGTGGCTTAATTAGAACGATCCTACGTTCTGTACTTTTGTGCTTCTTCATGTAACATTTCTTGTTGTTAACTTTAAAATGTAAAGAAAAGAGAAGAGGCTTTTGGTTCCAGTATTTGGTTTTATTTCCCTTACCCAATTGATAAGTTGTACAGGTTATTTGCTTTGGTATATTGCTCTTTTCCTCTTGTTGATGTGCAAATCTATCAACGGTTGGGTAGAAGATATGTCTTTTTATGAAGTGTTTGTAATTTATACCTTTCTACAATAATAAAATATTTTCAAAAAAAAAAAAAAAAAAAGAAACACATGACAGAGAAGTTCCCCTGCTGTCTCCGTCTCCATTATGTCTACCCCAAAATGGATGCTCTTATTTTCTAATTAAGGAATTCTGCCCACATTAATGGACAGGAGTGGATTGCCCACCTAGTGGCCTCATCAGTTCCCTCCACTTCTGCCCCTTCAGCTTATGTGCCATCACCCATTCCTCATCTGATCACCTCAAAATCTACCTCTCCACTCACACATCCCCTCACCTGGTCCATCTGCCTCCAGTTGTCCAATCAGGAGATCCAGGCTTCCTAGGAGGCTTTACCCTGCTACTGGCCAGGTTTCCACTCACCGGAGACCCACTGGGAGGCCTCTCCTGGTCTAGGGACGATCACAGGTCTAATGTTCCAGCAATGTCTGATCTGAGGCTAAATGCTCATAGGGGGCCTGATCATGGGTCTAATGCCCCTGGGTCAGCACAACCTGAGGGTCTTGAAGAGCAAGCTGGGACACAACCCAATGGGCATGAGGGGTCCTTGGCCCAGGATATCTTGTTGCCCCATTGAATGGCACACCTGACAGGATTTTCCCAAGGAGACGAGGGATAGATGTGGAGTGTCCCGACAAGCAGACAGCAGTGACAATAGGGGCTCAGGAAGGTTTTGGTATATTGGGAGGCAGCAGCCCTAAGCAGGTGGAAGAAGAAGAATCCCTTGGAAGAGGAGTAGATGTAGGGAAGATTACTCTAGGAGTAGGGGGAGGAGTCTCTCATCCCAGATCCTCAAAACACCATCATAATTCTCCTGGTCTAGGCTCCAGGTCGCAAAATTAACTCAGGGCATAATTGTTGATCATTCAGGGGTTGTGCCAGGACCCAGACAAGCTCCTGATCCCAAGTGAGTGGGTGGGTCTTCATCTTCTACCAAAGCAACCCTTTTACTCTCCACCATGCATATAACAGGGAAGGAGCAGGCCATTGGCTAAGCACAGATCCGCCAGGGTGCTGTTTCGTTGTGATTACTTCCACTTCAGTTCCAGTGATTATTAGGCATTTGATGTTGATGTGCTTACAGTGTAACATAACCTTTAGGGCAAAGCACATTCCTTGTTCTCAGAATGTGATAGCAGATGTTCTTTCTTGTTTCCAGTGGGTTGTTCCTTATCTGAAATACCTTTTGAGTCTGGGAACACAAATTTAGGATCTCTCATTAAAGATTCTTCAGCTCTGAATATGTGCGGCGCCTATAGGAAACTGAAATAATTTATTGTGTGTTTTTCTGCAGCTTGTTTTACTTCCTTATTACTTCCATTTACACACCATGACACTGTTTATTAGCAGCGATGAGACATGGGTCGGGGAGTCATTCAGATATACCATTCTACATTCAAGTTGGCAGAGAGATGTTTATCAAAACCCTATATAAAGGGTTAACTTTCTAGTTGCATTAGTAGATCTTGGGATGATTTTCAATCAGCATTTTCCAAATATATACATTGAAAACCTAATTTTAAAACCATGATAAAATTCAAATGTAATTCAAAAGTATATTAAAAAAACATATTTATTCAAAATTTAAAAAGAGTGTGTAGTGACCCCAAGTTAAGATTTACACTTGAGATGCCCCTAGGCCTGAGGTCCTCAAACTACAGCAAGGGTTTAGGACCCAGGTGAGATTCGGCCCACCAGGGTCCTAAACCCGGCCCCCACCTGCCTTTCCCCCAGGCCCCTACTTCTCTCTGTGTCTCCACAGCAAGGATGGAGAGAAAGAGAGACAGAAAGAAAAGAGAGAGAGAGACATGGGAAGAAAGACGGAGGAAGAGAGAGAAAGGAGAGGGAGAGGAAAAAGGGACAAGGAAGAGAGAAAAAGAGAGGGAGAAGTAGCAAGAGGGAGAGAGGGAGAAAAAGAGAGAGGGAAGAGGGAGAAGGACGGAAAGAAGGGAGGGATATATATAATAATATACTGTATAGGAATTTGTTCATAAACTGGCCCCCTGTTTATATATATATATATATACTAGTAACTTGTCTGTATAATTGAAGGAATATATTTTTTTCTCCCTCCCTTATCTCCCTCTCCTGTGTCTCACCCCTTCCCTGTGTCACTCCTCCCTTCCCTCCTATGTGTCTCTTCCCCCTTCCCTCCCCTGAGTCTCTCCCCCTTCCCTCCCTTGTGTCTCTTTCACCCCTTCCCCCCCTGTGTCACTTTCCCCATTCCTCCCCTGTGTTTCTTCCCCTCCCCTGTGTTTTTGCCCCCGTCTCCCCTCACCCGGGGTCATCCCCCGTCTCCCCCCCTGTGTCTTCCTCCCCCCTCCCCTGTGTCTTCCTCTCCCTCCTCCTCTCCCCTGTGTCTTCCTCCCCCTCCCCTGTGTCTCTTACCTACCCACCCCTATGTCTCTTACCTACCCTCCCCTGTGTCTCTTACCTACCTTCACCTGTGTCTCCTTCCCTCCCCTGTGTCTCCTCCCCGTGTTTCTTCCCCCCTCTCCCCTCCCCTGTGTCTCTTCCACCCACCCCTCCCATGTGTCTCTTCCCCCCGTCCCCTGTGTCTCTTCTCCACCCTTCCCTCCCCTGTGTTTCTGCCCCCGTCTCCCCTCACCCGGGGTCTTACCCCCATCTCCCCTTCCCTGTGTTTGACCCCCTCCCCTCCCCTGTGTCTTCCTCCCCCTCTCCCCTGTGTCTTGCTCCCCCTCTCCCCTCCCCTGTGTCTTCCTCCCCCACCACCTCTCCCCTCTGTCTTCCCCCCCCTCCCCTGTGTCTCTTTATTTATATTTCTATATATATATATATATATATATATATATATCACATATTATAATTGTCTAACTGCGAGTTGTCGTCACACATGCGGCCTTGCAGGATGACAACTTGCAGTTTGACAACATGCTTCCCTCCTTCCCCGCATCATCCTCCTCCTCACCCCTTATCCATCCTCCTCCCTCCCCGTTATCCTCCTTCTTCTCCCCCCTCTCTCCTTTCCCCTCCTCCTTACTCTGATGTGAGGCACCTCCTGCTTCTCATCCCAGCAGCATGTCTTCTTCTGTGAGCATCCTGGCATATGTTATTACATCACGCAGGGGGCCTCTCTCCTCTGCTGTTCACTTAAGGTGGATTCCTAATATATTGAAGCATACATGCACTTTTTCTCTGCTATGTGTAAATTATCTCCTGCAGTGCTACTGTAATAAGAGATTCATTATCCCATCAGATCCTGTATCCTCTGGACCAGCATTCAGACAAAGTACCACCCCTGCCTCTCTCCTCTTCTGTTCACTTAAGGTGGATTTACAATATATTAAAAGCATACATGCACTTTTCCCTGCTATGTGTAAATTATTATATAAGTTGTGAGTATACGAGTTGTCGCTAACGCTTGCGGGCTCGAGCAGCGAGCCGCGGCCCTCGCATAGCGAGGGCCCCAGTTGCTGGCAAGGAGCACCAAAGGCGCTCCTGCCAGCAACTGCGACCCTCGGAAAACTTTTACGTACTGAACGCAAACAACATACGACACACGGCGGCGAAGGCGCTCCATGCCACCAACTGCGACCCTCGCAAACTTTATATCGGAACGCAAACAACATAGCGACACACGTTACCAACAATTACGACCTCGCAAAAATCGTCTGCAACCCGCAAACATGAAAAAATGAAAAACACAATAAATACACAACACATACATTAAAAGCTTACCTACAGCAAGAGGGGGCATCCAGGACCTCAAAAAATGAAGTTACACCTCAAAAGAGTTTAGACACTCAAAAATTCTCTAAGTGAGAGAAAAAATGGCAGCCGAACAAAACGAAAACGAGGCTACAGCACTGTAAACACGCAAAACACCACAAGAAACACGCAAAACACCACAAAAAACACGCAAAACACCACAAAAGACCTACGGATATTCCACAAAGATGCATACCACACATTACCCGCCATATTACAACAATGCGGTAGTACACAACTACGCTAACGGTTTGGTCTCGCGCACGCACACTATTACACTGCACACATTTATCACGCTTACACAGCAGCTCCACACCACTAATGCTGCAGCAACATCAAAACAGATTGTCAGCTCTTCAACATAATGCTTCCTGCATATATTACTTAAAAATAGGTAAAGTATATTAATTTATTAATGTATTATTATACACCAAACAGCATTAGCTCATTTACAATTTCATTGCCGTCATTTTTTGACGGGCAATTCGCTAGTATATATATATATATATATCACATATTATAATTGTCAAACTGCAAAACGTCGTCACACTTTGCGCTGTTGCAAACAACTTAGGCGATGAGCGCCTTCGGCGATGAGCGCCTGCGAGCCTCGCGTAGAAAACGTTTAAAAAAATTAAAAATAAAATACAAAAAAAAACATCACACACAGCACGGGGAGGACAGCCAAGATGTCAGGGAGTGAGGTTGCACGCAAATTTAAGCCGAATTTGCAGAGTTTCGGCACACCATTTTACAACACTAACTTGCAACTAATAACATTACCAATCTAAAATGGCGCTTTACACAACTAAACCAATGGTTTGCCCTCGACCACGCAGCCTTTTTCTACTGCACAATTGGCTCAGTGATGACACTTTCTCCTCAGGGCAGCAACAGTCCAACTGTACATTGTATGCTGCAGGAAAATCAAAAGAGATTGCTAGCTCTTCAGGCTATTGATTGCTGCATATATTAATTAGAAATAGGTGTAATAAGTATCAATTAATAAGTATATTAATTTATTAAGTAACTAATTAATTAATTATTATTTAAAAAAATATATATATGTATATCTGTCTTTGAGATGAGCGACCAACATGAGCGTTGCAAAGCACAAAACTGGAAGGACACGAGGGGAGAGGCTCGCAATGAGGGCCGAAGGTGCTCAGAGGAGCAAAAATACACGAGAGGAGAGCCTTGCAATGAGCACCGAAGGCCCTCAGAACAGAAAAAGCTTTGTGCTAAAACCAGGTATTTATAGACAGACAAACAAATGTAAATATATATAGAAACAAACATTTACGTATGTAGCTCTATGTGTGTATATATATATATATATATATATATATATATTATAAATATATATAAAATATATATCTATGCAGGGATGGTCCTGATGTTCCTAGTAGCCTTGAAGGAAGACCTTCATAGAGATGCAATATATGTTGGATTATATATATATATATATATATATATATATATATATATATATATACACACACACAGTTGTGCTCAAAAATGTGCATACCCCGGCAGAGATTGTGACATTTTGGCATTTATTTTGAAAATATGACTGATCATGCAAACAAAAATGTCCTCTACTGAAGGATAGTGATCATATGAAGCCTTTTATTATCACATAGTTGTTTGGCTATTTTTTAAATCATAATGATAACAGAAATCACCCAAATGGCCCTAGTCATAAATTTTCATACCCTTGAATGTTTGGCCTTGTTTCAGACACACAAGGTGACAGACACAGGTTAAATGGCAATTAAAGGTTAATTTCCCACACCTTTGGATTTTTAAATTGCAATTAGTGTCTGTGTATAAATAGTCAATGAGTTTGTTACCTCTCACGTGGATGCACTGAGCAGGCTAGGTACTGAGCCATTGGGGAGCAGAAAATAACTGTCCAAAGACCTGCGTAACAAGGTAACAGAACTTTATAAATATGGAAAAGGATATAAAAAGATATCCAAAGCCTTGAAAATGCCAATCACATGTTCAATCACTTATTAAAAAGTGGAAAATTCAGGGATCTCTTGATACCAAGCCAAGGTCAGGTAGACCAAGAAAGATTTCAGCCACAACAGCCAGAAGAATTGTTTGGAATACAAAGAAAAACCCACAGGTAATCTTAGGAGAAATACAGGCTGCTCTGGAAAAAGACGGTGTGGTTGATTCAAGGAGCACAATATGACGATACTTGAAATAAAATTTGCTGCAAGGTCGAGTTGCCAGAAAAAAGCCTTTACTGCGCCAATGCCACAAAAAAGCCTGGTTACAATATGCCCGACAACACCTTGACACACCTGACAGCTTCTGGCACACTGTAATTTGGAGTGATGAAACCATTATAGAGCTTTATGGTCATAAACATAAGCGCTATGTTTGGAGATTGGTCAACAAGGCCTATAGTGAAAATTATGCCATCCCCACTGTGAAGCATGGTGGTGGCTCACTTATGTTTTGGGGGTGTGAGCTCTAAAGGCACAGGGAATCTTGTGAAAATATGATGGAAAGATGAAAGCAGCATGTTATAAGAAAATACTCGGAGACAATTTGCATTCTTCCGTACGAAGGCTGCTAATGGGACGCTCTTGGACTTTCCAGCATGACAATGACCCTAAGCACAAGGCCAAGTTGACCCTCCAGTGGTTGCTGCAGAAAAAGGTGAAGGTTGTGGAGTGGCCATCACAGTCTCCTGACCTTAATATCATCAAACCCCTCTGGGGAGATCTCAAATGTGCGGTTCATGAAAGATGACAAAAGACTTTGCATGACCTGGAGGCATTTTGCCAAGATGAATGGGCAGCTATACCACCTGCAAGTGGCCTCATAGACAACTATTACAAAAGACTGCACGCTGTCATTGATGCTAAAGGGGGCAATACACAGTATTAAGAACTAAGGGTATGCAAACTTTTGAACAGGGTCGTTTCATTTTTTACTTTGTTGCCATGTATTGTGCCCCGGGTGACTGAATAGGAAAGTAGGGGCTTTTGACCTGGCTGTATGCCAAGGGGAGCTTATGGGCGTTTATGGGGGGGGGGGGGCGTGGTTGGTGAGGACATACATAGGGGACTTTCCCGCCCTTAGGGGTCATAGAGTGTGGGATCAGCAAGCTGTCAGCAAGCTCCAAGCAAAATGGCGTCCTCTTTAATGGAGGATCTTATGGAGCAGCTCAAATCACAAGTTGCAACACATGGCCTGGAGTGGCTACAAGCCGTGGTGACAAGCTTGCAAGAGGAGGCACCCCCAAGAAGACATGAGGAGATGGCTGCGGCCGAAGAAAGAACAAGGGCTGCGCAAATGCAGAGTCGCCCGCCCAGAAGAGCAAGGCCTCCAGAGAAGTTAAGCCCAAGTTTGCAGACCCCCAAGAAAAAAGGAGCCCTGATGAAGAGAAAGAAGATTGTGACCCCCCGGAGGCAGCAGAGCGGCAGCGGGACTCACAGAAGAAGAAAAAGGGCTGAGGAGCCAGAAGACACTTACCTGATGGCAGCGCGACCCTCCTCTTCCTCGTCTGACCAAACACAGCAGCAGGAGAGGCAGGGGGGACCGGAGGCAGCACGAGCGGCGGCGGAGCTGGCCAGTGAAGCGGCAGCTGCAGACAGGATCACTACGCGCAAGAGGTTCCGGCGCGGCGGTGACGCCCTCGGCGGAGACACGTCGGAAGGTGAGCAGAGGGTCGCAGAAGCATCTGAAAGTAGATCTGAAACAAGGGGCATGATGATGACGCGATCAGCGTCAAGAGGAGTAAGAAGGGCAGGGGGAGCACAGAACCAAGGGTCAGCACAGCAGGGGACTCAAGGCAAGGCCAGGAAGACAAGTTACAGCCTAGTCCAGGCTACAAATAGTGAGGCTATAAGCCAGACAGGGCCAGGCAAATCAAATACAGATATAGCAAGGAAAACTACTAGCAAGAAGAGGAGCACAAGAGTTAATTCTGGTGAACAGGCTGCTGTGGGGCAAGAAGCAGAAGATAGGCAGGAACAGAGGGAAGAAAGAATGGAAGGAGACATGGGGAGCAATATTGAAGAAAGAAGTGCACATGGTCAGGAGTTAGAGGGTCACATCAGTAACACAAGTCAGGAGGTTCATCAGGAAGGAAGGAGGGAGCATGATGCTGCGTCTGCTACAATGTTCTGTCCTGTTTCTGCATGTGGAGATCCTGGTGAGGGCACATCTAACTGGAGCAGGTCACAGCCGAGGCATGGTGAGGAGGACATGCCTGTCGGTCAACAGGAAGGGAGGAGCCCAGTGGGCGGTCAACAGGAACATTGGCGGTCAGTGGCATCATCGTACCAGTCCATATATCCGGGCTCAAGGGCAAGCAGGCAGCATGTAGGCGAAAGGCAGTGGAGCAGGAACGGCAAGGAGAGAAGGGAAAATGTATTGTATATTCACAGAGGAAGAAGATCTTTGTCGCCAGCTCGCTGGAATAGACACACGCCCTCTCCGAAAGGAAGGTCTAGATCCAGAAGGAGGTCACCTTACCGGACATGTCAGCATGGTGATTATAACAGGAGGGAGAGGGAAAGGGTATCTCCTTCTTATTTTTGCAGGAGCGCCGCGGAAACAAGAAGATGTCGGGTGCGGAGACTGCCTTCCGGGGAGGACCGGAGGGTACAAAAAGCATCTAACAAAGAGCCAGCAAAGAGCAGGAATAGTCGACTTCCCGCCACAAGTCGGGGAAGGGAGCGGAATGAAGCAGTCGACGCATCAGGAATTACAGCCTCAGCATCAGAAACAAATTTGAGGCATACTGGTGAGTCTATACACAACACACAACATAACAATAATTCGCAAAGTAGTTTGGTAAATCTGTTGGCTAATTTATGTAGTTTGGTGTTTCAGCTAGAAGGGGAGAGACAGGCAGGGCCTGAGGGAGCATGGCTGGGTCTGGATAGCCACAGGTTTAGTTTACCCGTGAGCCAGGCAGGTAACGCAGAGGGCACTAGGCCTGAGGGGGAGGCAGTGCTGGCGGGTTCGTCGGATGTGGTCTCCCCGCGGGTAGTAGGAGTAGAACCGGTTCTCAGAGTGGCCGACACAGTGCGGAGCAAGTCAGCCCTGTGTTCTATCGGACCGATTGGGGAGAACGTGTCAAAAGAGTTGAGGGAAAAAATTTGGAAACAGGAGTTCATAGAGATGTTTTCAGTACTCCCATTGGATAATTTCATAGAAATTAAGCCAGATGATAAGAAAGAGGATGTCAAAAAAGAGAGGAGGAGCGTAAGGGGAGATATAGAAAGATCCCAAAGACTTTCAGTAATTGGTTGCAGGCTTATGCGATTTTTGCAAGTATAGTGGGTGAGAAAAACCCAGAGTTTTGTTCTGCTCTATTTTGTTATTTAGATGAAATTGAAGGGATTCATAGAACCTATGGAGGGCAGGCGTGGTGGGCATATGATGAAAAATTTCGTCAGAAGTTAGCTGTTAGGCCTTCTATGCAGTGGGATGATAGGGATATGGGCAGTTGGTTAAAAATTGTGACCCCGCTACGCCCATCTTTCACTACAGGGGCTAAGCCCGTAGGGGTAAGTCAAGCGAAAAAAGGGTTTTGTTTTGCTTTTAACGAAAGCTCATGCTCATGGGGAGCATCTTGTAAATTCAAACATGAATGTTCGGAATGTGGTAGTGGCCATCCTCTTTTTCGTTGCTTTCGGCGAACAAAACCACAGAAATCAGGTGAATCTGTTGCAAAAGGGTTGGAGTCCAGTGCTACTGGTAAGGATGGAGGATTGGCTAAAGTTATACGCCACTAGAGGTGCGAGGGCGGAGGATGCTAATTTTCTTCGGGAAGGTTTTGCGGTTGGTTTTACTATTCCTTCTTTGGCTGGGGCCTTTGAGAGGCATCCTGCAAATTTAAAGTCGGCCAGGGATAATCCTGCATTAGTTTTTAGTATGCTCATGGATGAGGTAAGCAAGGGTAGAATGGCTGGTCCGTTTGATAATGTACCGTTGGATAATCTTAGGATTTCTCCATTGGGTCTGGTTCCTAAAAAGGAACCGGACATATTTAGGCTAATTCATCACTTGTCGTATCCCAGGGGCCTCTCAGTCAATGATGGGATTGAAAAAGAGTTGGCTTCGGTTTCGTATGCATCCGTGAAGCAAGCAGTGAGGTTGGTAAGGGAGGCGGGTAGTGGGGCATTGCTAGCTAAGGTCGATATCAAGTCTGCTTTTCGCTTGCTTCCTGTTCATCCTGTTTCGCAGCGGTTGCTGGGTTGTTCAATCTTGGGAAAGTTTTTTGTAGACAGGTGCTTGCCGATGGGGTGTAGTATTTCTTGTTCCTTTTTTGAAAAGTTCAGTACGTTTCTGCATTGGGTGCTTTGCGCTAAGACTGGGTTATATTCGGTGGTTCATTATCTTGATGATTTTTTGTTCGTGGGTTCGCCAGACTCATCAGATTGTCTTAGTTTAATGCAGGCATTTCAAGAATTAGCAGCGGATTTTGGTATCCCGCTGGCTGTTGATAAGTCAGAAGGCCCCTGCCAGGTGTTGAGTTTCTTGGGGATTGAAGTAGACACAATTAGCATGGAATGTAGGCTTCCGATGGATAAGGTGGTGGACTTATGGAAATCCGTAGGGGAGGTTTTGTCGGCAAATAAGGTTACTTTGAGGGTTTTGCAGTCGTTGTTGGGTAAGCTAAATTTTGCTTGTCGTATAATCCCTATGGGTAGGATTTTTTCCAGAAGGCTAGCTTTAGCTACAGGGGCAGGGCGCCAGCCGCATCATCATATAAGAGTTACGGCAGAGCATAAAGCGGATTTACGCATTTGGTATGTTTTCTTGCAGAGTTTTAATGGTCGGAACATGATTCAAAAAGCTCCAACAGCTAACGAAGTCTTGGAATTATATACGGACGCGGCAGGTGCACGGGGCTTTGGGGCCTATTTTAGAGGTTATTGGTGTGCGCAGGCTTGGCCAGCTAGGTGGCACGAGGAGGGGTGGACTAGGAATTTAACCTTATTGGAATTGTTTCCTATAGTGATAACTTTGTGGCTATGGGGAGACATGTTAAGACATCACCATGTAGTGTTTCACAGCGATAATATGAGTGTAGTGCAGGCAATTAACTCAACGACTGCCTCTTCGCCTCCGGTGGTTAGACTGCTGAGGCAATTGGTATTAAAATGTCTTCAGTTGAACATTCTGGTTAGGGCCTCTCACATCGCCGGGGTTAAGAACGTGGTGGCAGATGCCTTGTCTAGATTTGAGTGGGAGAAGTTTCAGAGGTTAGCGCCTTTCGCTAAGGTTGAACCTACATTATTCGATCCCGAGTTGTGGAACCTGTGTTTATGAATCAGATCACGGGTACCTGGGGTATTGGCATACTGCCCTGGGTTTTAGGGGTAATTTTACGTTTTGGTAGGAACTAGTAATGTTAGTAATTTGTTTGTTTATTACAGGGACACCTTTGCAACTATGGATTGTGGGTCATTCCTTCATATATTGGGCCAGAAGGGCAGCAGCTATCACAGATCGGGGCCGCCAGTTGGGATTCCCTGAGGAAGCCATGTTGATAAAGTGGTTTGGTATTAGGGGGATGAGATGGGAGCAGGTGTTGTTAATGGTAGTCGGGTGGGCTAGATGTGCCCCTCCTCCAGACATATTGCTCATACATGCAGGGGGAAATGACTTGGGATATATGGCCATGAAAGAGTTAATCAGGAACATGAAGCGGGATTTAGCTAGGCTAAAAGAATTGTTTCCGGGTATTTTTATCATTTGGTCCCAGATTACACCTAGATTAAAATGGAGAGGGGCGCATGATCCAAAGAAATTGAATAATGCTAGGCTCAGAATTAATAAGATTATGTCGTCTTATGTTCGGAGATTGGGGGGTTTTGCTATCAGGCATCGGGATATGGAAGCTCCGGGGGCACAGGCGTATTACTTATGGGACGGTGTTCACCTCAATGAGATAGGCACGTCATTATTTATTTACACTTTAAAGGAGGGTATTCTTCAGGCCATAATTAGTTTTGGCGGTGCTGAGCCCGGTGGGCTTGCGGGTGGAGGGGGTGCGGCATCACCTTCGGGCGGAGCTCATTAGCGGGTAAGGTATCCGGTTTAAGCCGAGGCCAGAGGTCAATTGGGCACGGGGTTCCATTGGGACCTCTGGGGCTGTGATGAGCTCCATCCGTGGGAAGGTGTGCAGCTACCCGTGTGTTTTGGTATTACATTGTTATGTTAATAAAGCTGTGGCCTGATTATTACCCATTCCTGTTTATGTGTGAGTTATTGGGGGGTTTTAGTTGGGGTCTTTGTGCGGACCAGGTCAGCATGCACAGGTCATGTGCCCCGGGTGACTGAATAGGAAAGTAGGGGTTTTTGACCTGGCTGTTTGCCAAGGGGAGCTTATGGGCGTTTATAGGGGGGGGGGGGGGGGGGGCGTGGTTGGTGAGGACATACATAGGGGACTTTCCCGCCCTTAGGGGTCATAGAGAGTGGGATCAGCAAGCTCCCTCCCACCCTCCCCTCATTTTGGTTTATGTATGGTATTATGCAATGTTGTTCATTTGTCACAGCTTGGTGGGGGTGCGGCATCACCTTCGGGCGGAGCTCATTAGCGGGTAAGGTATCCGGTTTAAGCCGAGGCCAGAGGTCAATTGGGCACGGGGTTCCATTGGGACCTCTGGGGCTGTGATGAGCTCCATCCGTGGGAAGGTGTGCAGCTACCCGTGTGTTTTGGTATTACATTGTTATGTTAATAAAGCTGTGGCCTGATTATTACCCATTCCTGTTTATGTGTGAGTTATTGGGGGGTTTTAGTTGGGGTCTTTGTGCGGACCAGGTCAGCATGCACAGGTCATGTTAAGAAAAAAAAGAAATGTGTTCTGCCAGCTCACTCATGTTTTCTTTAAAAATGGTATATATATTACCAATTTGCCAAGGTATGAGCACAACTGTATATATATATATATATATATATATATATATATATATATATATATATATATATATATGTGTGTGTGTGTTATTTGTTGCCTCATAGAGAGAAGCACTGAGCTTTACACTCTGCATTTGAACTTTATATCATTGTGGTATTTTTGATCATTGAAAAAGCCACAGGATAAAAGTAGAAATCAGTATTTTTCCTATTCATTTATTGATTTTTTTAACAAGATTAGCGTCACTGTATAATTTGCCATTTTTATTCTTATTTTTCGCTATTGAACATATTTTATTATATTTAAAACAATTTTTACAAACATTGAATAAATTGAATATTTATATTGAAACCATTTTTTATATGGTATTTTGATTAAAGACAACTATTACTCCAAAGGGGTTATATTAAACCCGGCCAAGATATTTATATTCCGGTACCACTATGTATTGATAGTGTTGTAATATTACACATATACATTACCCTAATACCCACACTTATTTCCACTATTGGAAGAATATGAGATAAGACGTTCACGGAGGAAAGAAGTACCAACCTACAAGCCAACAAGTGTTGGGAAGTCTATAATATACCTCATAGGCTGAGGATAGAAAAGGTGAGAGCTTTACCTACTGATCTCTGTGAACAAGGGTTTGAGATTACAATATCTCGGTTATTTTACACTAGGAATTGGTGTGCTATCTCCCCCACCCCTCTTCTCTTTGTTGCTGTCTCACTTGGCAAATCATAGCTCTGTGAATTTCCTGGAACACTGTCATGAAAGCCATGCAGGTAGAATTTTGGAGGTTATTGTTGTTTGTGTGTAGTTTAGACTACAACTTCCAACATGCTTTGTAAGGAAAAGAGAAAAGTGACTTCAAAAGTAACACATCTCAGCCAATCAGAGTGAATCTGCCTGCTCCACCCTCATTATATTTTATAGATAAGGTTAAGTGATAATAATCCTATCATCCTAAATTAGTCAGAAGGCATTGATATACAAACAATACAAGATTTTCATATGTCTGATCAGCTTGTCATCTGAATCATCTAATCAGGGAGGTGGAGAAGGGTGAGCAGGCAGCAATGTTTTCATCAAGGTCACTTGTACATTTTTTTCTTATAAAGCATAACATTTGCTGTTATTATCACATGTATTTTTTGATGTTTGTGTGGCGATTTGATGGATAAAATTTGGTTGTGTGAAGCTTTGACTGGTCCTTTAAGCAGAAGAAAATTTAAAGTACAGAAGGATATGGAATGGGGTATAGGGACCAGATAGTACCCTGCAAGCTATAAACAGGAGTCGTGTTTAATTGAAGAAAACAGTGTACTTTGATATAGAACTCTCATTTTACATTATAAAGTCTAAGCAGGGGCGGATCTACCAGTAGTGCAGCTGGTGCAGTGCACCAGGGTCCTCCTCTGGGGAAGCAGTAGTGATGTGCAATTCTTTTTTTTTTTTAAGTAATTTTTTTCTACACTGTAGGGACCCTCTTTTGGGCACTCACTCTACTTGACCCTCCAGGCACCTTCCGCTGGTCCCTCCCTGGGCCTCCTTGGCCACACACCCCAACGCTACAAGATTTGGCAGTGTAGAGCAGTTCAGCACATTGGGAAAAATATAAAAGTGTAAGGCCTACAAAGTGATAGTAAAGTGAGAGAGGATGGCTGCTGACAAGAACTGGGTGCTATGTAGGAATAAATGCTAGGAGGGGTATGTGAGGGCTTCTCTCACCCCCCTCTCGCTCGTGTCACACAATGCGCATGTGTGGCTCATGTGCCGCTGCACTTTTTACTTGCCAATTTTGGATAGTATTGCCTGCATGGCGCATGCAGGCGTTACACACTATGACAACTATATTAGTGATTCTAATTGTTATTGTTATTATATAATGTGTAATTGTATATTGTATTCTTCTCTTTAATATTCATTCACATTACCTTTGTAGGCCGCTCCTAACTTTAGTTTCATAAATGAATACTATGGATGGTATTAGTCTGTGCAAGATGGGACTTTATTTTTTGTCTTGTGAGACATCATTTTTTAGCATTGTTTAGTAATAAAATAAATACACTAATACTGCTACCCTTTTCCCTTGTGCTTGTGTATTCTACCCATTTTTTTTAAATGAAAATGAGAGACATTTTGGAACAGATTATAAAAATAGGTGTAATAGCAGTATTTTTTACAAACCTATGGCTAACTGATTTCGATATTAAGGATCAGAGACATAACATTGTAATAATAATACATTTGCATAAAGCTTTTCACCCAGAAGGGACTCATCAAAAGTCTGTATAGGAGCTGTGGTTTAATAACATAGAGCTGTGAGAGCTGGACTATAAGCAAAGCTGAGCATCAGAGGATAGAAACTTGTGAGTTGTGGTGTTGGAGAAAACTATTGAGAGTTCCCAAGACTGCAAGATCAAACCAATTCATACTCAAGGAAATAAAACCAGACTGTTCACTGGAAGGATTGATATTAAAGCTAAAAACTAAAACACTCTGGCTGTTGAGATGATGAGACGACAGGATTCATTACAGAAGACTGAGATGCTCTGAAAGATGGAAGAGAAAAGAAATACAAGAAACAGTATCGAACATGAAATGCAAGAGCTCGGAGAAGGCACACAAGCTCATATAGAGTCAGTCACGACTGAACAACTGAATTGAAATGATAACTGAACATCTATCTGAATAACATCACATTTCATAGTTTATTAAATTATTATTTAACTAAGCAAATATTGAAAACAGTTTTTTCTAATTCAGCTGTGTTGTTCAGCATGATTTCAACATCTTTTATTTGGTGTTTAATTTCTTCATTGTAGCTAAAGCACAAGGGCCATGATTCACGAAACATTACAGGGAATGAAAATTAAAAACTGTGTAGGCTGTTTTCCTTGGGGAAGTGCGTAGAAACCAGCGATCACAGAATCAGAAGACCATTTTGTAGTCCTTTCAAAGCATTTTGTCATAGGGATATTGTGTTGCGTCTACCCGAGCTTTAAGAAAGGACACAGAAATACTATAAGAAATGTATAATGCCATTCCTTCAATATGAATACAAGATAACCAGACCAGAGGCTCATTAAGGAGGTAAGGACTCCACTTAAACTCACTGCTAACCCATTACAGAGACACACACATGGTTCCAAATATGGTTTAATTTTAAATTATAGTTAATAACTAGTAATTTTTTTGGTAAATGTTTTATAAAAATACATTTACAGTAAACTATCAATGAAGGCTGCAATATTTAATTCCACCCACAAACACAGTTTCTAATATCAGCTGGGGCTTTGGGTCAATTTCAAGTCAACTGTAAAACAGAAGACTAGGCATGCTTTTGGGTCTAGGCATGCTCAATATTTTTTATTGCAGATGAGCACAATAGGCCCAAACGCAAATGGATAATCATTAATATTTAATGCTAATGATCATTAATTATTGCAGGAACAACGAGAGCGTATATTCTGTAAAGGAGAAATGGTAGTGTTGATATTATAGGAGTAAGTAACATAGGGGTATTCCTTAAATATCAGTGAATAAAGTGTCGGATCAAATTCTGATCTCAATGAGTCAACCCCAATTTGTAGGATTATGTCAAACACAATCAGAGAGAAATGCGACCCACCATAGGGTGACTTAGCAACCACTATGTGTGGATGGGAGTCTTTCTATCCAGTATGTGAAAATCATCAAGACAATATTAAAAAGCACACATTTTCTATCTAGGGGAGAATCTCCAATGGGTGAATTATGTGTAGTTATAGAGATAAGAGAAGAGGACTTAACCAATGAGTTAAAACTTAACTTATTGATATTAGTTAAAAAAAATACAATTTTTTTATTTATTTTTCTTTTTATATTACCAACGACAATTAAAAATTAGATATAAGAAAAGCTGTTGTACGGTCTGTATAGTTCCACATATTAACTGAGCTTTTCTTCAGCCCTAGAAAATAAGTGGGCAATTTTCCACAAGATCTGCTACTGTATCACAGCTGATTCTTGGAGAGCTACAGAGGAAGAGTAGTGCAGGGACTATTATCAGATAAATCATTCTATAGTGATCACATATATAGTTGTGAGCGTACGGGCCGTTGCTCACGCTTGCGGGCTCGCGAAGCGAGGGCCGTGGCTCGCGAAGCGAGCCGCGGCCCTCGCGTAGCGAGGTCACTGGGCAAGGGCCTCAGTTGCTGGCATGGAGCGCCAAAGGCGCTCCATGCCAGCAACTGAGGCCCCTCGCGAAGCGAGGGCCTCAGTTGCTGGCGAGGTCACTGGGCAAGGGCCTCAGTTGCTGGCGAGGTCACTGGGCAAGGGCCTCAGTTGCTGGCATGGAGCGCCGAAGGCGCTCCATGCCAGCAACTGAGGCCCCTCGCGAAGCGAGGGCCTCAGTTGCTGGCGAGGTCACTGGGCAAGGGCCTCAAACCCTCGCAAAGTTCACGTCGCTACTCAAAAAACACGACACACAAATTCCGACACTCGCTAAATTTTACGAGGAACGCAAACAACCTACGAAACACGTTACCACACATTACGACCTCGCAAACATCGGACGCAACACGCCGACATACAAACATTTAAAACACAATAAATACACACAACACACACATAAAAAGCTTACCTACAGCAAGAGGAACCATCCAGCACCTCAAAAAAACAAGTTACACCTTCATTTAAATAAAAATAAAACACTTTAGACACTAATAAAATCGCTAAGCGAGAGAAAAAATGGCCGACGGACAAAACGAAAACCAGGCTACAGCACTCTCCACACGTAAAACACCACACCACACTCGCAAAACACCACACAAAACTCGAAAACCACTACAAACCAACAACGGACAATACACAAAGACGCACAACACACATAAACCGCCATTTAACGCAAATGCGGAAGTACGACACTACGCGAACGGTTTCGCCTCGCGCACGCACAGTATTACACTGCACACATTCACCACGCTTATAGAGCAGCTCCACAACACTAATGCTGCAGCAATGTCAAAACACATTCACAGCTCTTCAACACAATGCTTCCAAATAGGTAAAGTATATTCATTTATTAATGTATTATATCTTTACTATTACACACCAAACAATAACATTGCCGTCATTTTTTGACGGGCAAGTCGCTAGTTAGAAATAATCTTTAGCCCGTAAAATATTTTGCTATTCAATTGGAGTCTTTTAGCTACCCGTAAAGGATTTGGGGGTTACAGGCTAAAAATTGCTGCAGTTGGTAAAATCGTAACTCTGAGCCATATATAAGCCTTTTATCTTTCAAGCCTGCAAAAGTTACAATGTCTAAAATTGCAAATCGCTATTCAATTGCTACAATTCCGCAAGCACACAATTGCCTTCAAATCCATAAACGGGAAATGTAGCCAAAAATATTACTGGTTCAAAATTGGATTCCCAAGGGCTTTAAAAGCCCTTACGTATGCTGCCGGAGCAGCAAAAGAAAACAAACCCCCGGCCACTAAACTTCCCCCCTGCTCCTAAACTAAACTGCCATGCTGCAGGGGTTAATTAGTCACCCCTGTATCCCATTCTGATTGGTTGAAATCTGATTGATCAATATTTTAGCCAATCAGAATGCTCAAATGCTTTTTTTATACCAGAGCATGCATGGGAACCTCTATTTGCGGCGGTAAGCTTCTCCAGGACGGAGATCCATCGGTATTAGAGATTTTTTTTAGTGGGTCAGGTGGATGGATACCCCAACTAGTCTAGGGCAGAAGAGTGATGACAGGACATCGGTGAGCATCACTGGAGCAGCTTTTTGGACTGGTCAGTGGACTAATTAACTCTTTCTTTTATACAGGTCAAAATTCTTTTATTTTAATAGTGATTTTTATTTTATGTGTAATTCTTTTTTATTTTATGTGTAATTCTTTTTTATTTCCTGTCTAATTAGTGTTTGTTATTTTCCGTAACTAGAGGGTTTTTTATTTTTTATAATTAGTGGGTTTTTATTTTTTGTAATTAGTGGGGTTAATTAGTTTAATTAGGGGTTCGTGTAATTAGGGGGATTAATTAGTTTAATAAGGGAATTAGTTAGGTAGTGTAGAGGTTAATAGAATAGGGTAGAGGGGAGGTTAATTGGATAGGGTAGTATAGGGGTTAATAGGGTATTGTCGAGGGGGTAATAGGGTAGGATAGGGGTTAATAGGGTAGGGTAGAGGGTCGTTAGTCTGATATGGTAGTATAGGAGTAAATAGGATAGGGTAGAATATGGGTTAAAAGGATAGGGTAGAGGTGGTTAATAAGGTAGGATACAGGGCTATAGGAGTTAATAGGGTAGGATAATGGTTAATGTGTTAGGATAGAGGTTAATAGGACAGAGTAGAGGAGGGGTAAATAGGATAGGGCAGGATAGGGTAGAGGGGGTTAATAGGATAGGGTGGTATAGGGGTTAATAGGATAGGGTAGAATAGAGGTTAATAGGATAGGATAGAGGGGTTAGTAGTATAGAGGTTAATATGATAGGGTAGAGGGGTGTTAATAGGATAGAGTAGAATAGGGGTTTATAGGATAGGGTAGAGGGGGTTAATAGGGTAGGATAGGGGTTAATAGGTTAAGATAGGGCTTAATAGGATAGGGTAGAATAGGGGTAATAGGATAGGGTAGAGGGTGCTTAATAGGATAGGGTAGGAAAGGGGTCAATAAGGTAGGGTAGAGGGGAGGTTAATAGGATAGGGTAGTGTAGGGGTTAATAGGATAGGGTAGAGGGGGTTAATAGGATAGGGGTTAATAGGATAGGATTGAGGTTAATATGGTAGGATAAGGGTTGATAAAGTAGGATAGGGGATTATAGTGGGTAAATATGTATTAAAATGGTAGAATAGGGGTTAATAGGGTGGGATGCGGTTAATAGGGGTTAAAGGGTAGGATAGGGAGTTATAGGGGTTAATAGGGTAGGATAGGTTTAATAGTGGAGTGATTATATGTATTGTTATAGTGCCTGTTATTGTGTTATTGTGCCTTTTTTGTTATTCAATATGGAATATGTTGGCACGATATAAATAAAGATAATAATAATAATAATAATTGTATCATTTCTTTGGGAAGCTACTTATGTTAGCAAATAAGGCACAACTTTATTTATTTGCACTGTTTTCATTATACAATTTCATGGCAAACATTATTGAGATGCATATATTTTTACTACTTTTGTGAATTAAATATTGTATTCTTTATTACTGGAATTAGGTTTCCTTTCTTTACGGCAACTACAATATCCGCTGTGGTTTGGGTATTCCCTATATCACATCTGAAATGAGAAGTAAGGGCTAATGCATTTACAAGAAATGCTCCTGTACTTACCTATTATGGGTCTGTGCCTCACAGCTTATTTCGGCCTCCGCAGAAGCCTACACATCATCAGGCTTCTCTGTCTGGCATCGCTTTACACTGACATAAGACGCTGAGTGGTGATAGCGGCTGACAGCCCTGGCACTTTTGAATTGACACGTTCCTGTTATAAGAGCTGTTTCTTTGTTAGGTTTTAGAAAACTAGTGCAGTGTAGGGACTCAGGGCAATCATTAGAGCTAATACCAGGAGCTAGAGGGGAAGTGGTGGACACTTTAAACCACCAGACTTAGGGCCCTATTTGCAGGAGTTACAGAGCGATTAAATTAGAAAAGCCTGCATGGACATGGCCGGAATCCAAATCCATAAACCATGCTTCAGCACGTAGCCTTTCCGGGTGTAAACATGATAAATTATTCATACCCGTAGTTACAGGTTTAGACGGAGCCAATAGTAAAAGAGACTGTCATCATTACGTCACTAAAACAAGGAGGTTACATTTCAATCACTTACAGTTTCACTTAAAGTCCGAGTTTCGATTCCAGAAATAATGCAATATGAAAAAAATCAATAAATATAATATTCTAGTCCATGCGAGTTCTATTATATGTATTGACACATTGATTTCCAGGATCAATATAACACAGAAATTTAACATAAAAAAAAAAAAATGTTTACAGCAGATTTGCGAGCTTGAGAATGTTGTGCTATTAATATGAATAGCTTTCATCGCTTTCTCTATAATTTAAAATACAGTAGTGTGTTTATATTTGCTTTTACGGTGCTATGGACAGGAGTTTAACGCCCTTGCGGGTCCTCTCTCGTACCTGTAGGATTTTTTGCTACATTTGCCATTTACATGTGTGAAAACAGTTGCAGGCTTGGGGACTTGTAGCAATTTAATAGCCGTTTGCGATTGTAACATTTACGGATTGAAAGATCAAAGCCTTAGCTTGGTTGGAGTTCAGATTTTGACCATTACCAATTTAGTCCTGGATTTTATAAATAAGATATATATATATATATATATATATATATATATATATATATATATATATATATATACACTGTACGTATATATATATATATACTGTATATATGTAACTTTTTTAGAAAGTAATTTGGCTACTAAGGGCTTTACAATTTAAAGATTATTTATTTCTAATCACTATAGAGTGATTTATCTGATAATATTTCCTGCACATAGCTCTCCAAGAATCGGCTGTGGTGCAGTAGCAGATATTGTGGAAATGTGCCACTTATATTCTAGGGTTTAAGAGAAGCTCAGTTCCCATGTGCAACTATACAGGGGGTACAACAGCTGTTTCTTATATAAATAGAAAAATAAATAAAAAATAGTAACTTTGTAACTAATATCAATAAAAGTTAAGTTTTAACTCATTGGTCAAGTCCTCCTCTTATCTCTATAACTACTCATAAATCACAAATTTGAGATTATCAACTAGTTAGATAAGGTGTGCTTTTTTAATATTGTAATAATCATTAATTAACAAGGTATTAGAGCATGGGTTTGCAGAATTGTACAATAGTTTACTGTACAAAAATGCATTCTTTTGAAAATCTTTCAATCAATAAAGTACATGTCATTATCTCTTTAAATTACAACATGTTTGGAATCATATCTGTTTCTCTGTAGAAGTAACAGGAATGAGCTGCAGCAGTGAGTTTATTTTTTTAACCTAAAGTAGCATTTTTACCTTCCTAAGGGGTCTCTGGACAGACTGTAAGATTACTATATTTATTAACATGTCCCGTATTGATCCGAATATAAGCCGCACCTTTTTTCCAATTTTTTAGTTTGCGAGTTACGGGTGCGGCTTATACTCGCAACCGTAAAAAAAATCACTGCCGATTTGCGAGCTTGCGAGTTAAGTACGCGGCTTATATATCGCAAATGTAAAATTTCGGCCGATTTGCGTGATTGCGAGTTAAGGGTGTCGATTTGTGTGCTTTTAGTGATTCTAACATCCTGTAAGGCCTGTAACCTTCAAAAAAAGTTACAGTACTAAATAGAAAGCCTGTTTCTTGCAATGGCTGATCACTTGTAGAAAGTCTTTTTCTCTCCGATTTTAAGGGTGCGGCTTACATTTGAGTACTATCTTTTTTCTATTTTTTTCCCCTTGAATGTTACAGGTGCCACTTATATGCGGGTGCGGCTTATATTCGGACCAATATGGTATGTGCATGGTACTTTCTATTATCTTGTGGGTGAGATGTGTTGATGTGGGAATTCTTCTATAGCCCAACTGTACTTTGCAGACAATTGCCTGTTTCAAACCACCATCTCTTAACCTGCAGCGTTATCATACCCTATACACCTCTCCATCCTCTAGCTACTCCAAAAGCCTACACAGACCCATAGCAACTTGCCCTCTTACTGCAACCTTTCTCATATCACTTCACAACAACCTTTTGGTCAGAATTTGCAGCTACCCTCTACAACCATAAAGCATCTCCAACCCCAGGCAAGTCTGCCCCCACCATTATTAATCCCACCTCTTGCACTCTCTGCCATGGCGGTTGATGCAAACAAGTTATATTCAAAAGTCTCATACTTCTTGCACTATAAATCCATTCTGTGCTCTTACACCTCAACCCTTAATTTGTTCAAGCAAATCTACCTTTCATCACTCATTTCAACTGGAATGGCTAGTCTACGCCCGTCTTACTAAGTTATTAATAAACCGTTCCTTTCTCGACCCATTACAATCTGGCTTTTGTCCCCAACACTCAGGTGAAATTGCTCTCACCAAGGTAACAAATGACCTAGTGTCGGATACTTCCAGGGGACACTTCTCCTACGAATACTTGTGGAACTCTCTGCTATATTTGAGATAGTTGACCACCCACTCCTCCTGCATGTTTTCCAGTCATTAGGTCTCAAAGGTTTGAGTCCTATCTTTTCTATCTGTTCCTTCTAATTCTCCTTCACACTCACCTTTCCTTTGGGGTGCTCCAAGTCTCTGGGTCCTTAACTTAGATCCCCATTTAATTTGCCACATCCTGTCACTAACCGAAATCATATCCATCTCATCCTCTAAAATATTTTCAAATTCATAATTTTCTCCCCAAGACACTACTAAAACAGTAATCTGCACTTGCTTCATATCACACATTGACTATTGCAACTCCATCTTCAACTATTTTCTCTATCTGTCCTCACCTCTTTGTAAAGATTTGTACCTATCATCCTTTAACATTACGTCCTCACAAGTCGCCTACACAACTCCATAGTCAACCACATTCTTTGGGATTTTCTATCTTGCTTTATAAGAATCTCCCCTAGTTTTCAAATATTCAAATGTAATCTCTGAAATCCTTCCTGTTTAGAGAAGCATACCACCTACCTCCTTAACTCAAATTCATATATGGTTATCTTTTCTGGTTTGCGTACCTCTTCCTCATCACACTAGCACATTGATCCATCCAGCAGCTCCTTTACCTCAAGTTTCTATTCATTAATACCTCTTAGATTGCATCTTATCTTGAGAGCAGGTCCATCATCTCCTTATGTAACTCATGTAACAGCAATAAGAAATCTGCTGCCACTCTAAAAATAACATATAATAATCTAATAAGGAGGTGGCAGTGCGAGTGCACATCAGTTTTGTGTATTATTCAATAAACAAAATATGGTTACATAAATTACTTGATGGAAGTCTGGCACCTAAAACTTTAAAATGAGACTTTAAAAACTTTATTTTGTTGGTCCCTTGTGTTCACTTCACAGGAGTGGCCAGAAGTTCAGAATTAATGGTTATTGTAATCGGAATATATTTTATGGCATCTAGCTAAATGACTGAAAATGTGGTGTTGAATTATGTTGAAGAGACCTCCACATTTAATCCAAGTGGTCTATCAAGGCTCTTGTCAATTTACCAAAAGTTTAGGAACCACTGGTTTAGGGAATGAATGGGAATAAAAGAGATATCTAAAGAGAAAGACATTCTGCATTTATATTCTTAGAGGTGTAACATAATTTGGCAAGGTTGTTACTATTACTTAAAAGTAAATGAGATGTATACATTTCAAAATATTTTGATGAGATGTCTTAAAGATTTATTGCTTGAGGGCGGAGCCAGCGTCTGAAGCAGTAAGACGTGTGTGCCCTGGGCTCCTGCTCCAAACTTAAAGCTGGGGCTTATAAGGGGCTAAAAAGCCCAACAAACGGTCTACCTCACCACTGCAGCACTTGGGGAGACCGGAGGGGACACCCCAAACCCCTTCCCGGGGGTTTCCAGCCACTCCGCCGGCGTCACCCGCGAAAACGCGCCCCGACGAGGTACAGGAGGGTGGAGGCGCAGCCAGGGCTCACCTGGAGGAGGTACAAGCAGGCCCTGGTCCGGGAGTGCCGGGCAAGACCCGTCCGGATCGGCCCCGGAGGCTATAGGGACTGGAGGGGCCCTGAAAAGGAGGCAGCCATCTTGGCCCTACACGTGGCCAGTGTGAAGAAGTGTGAAGAAGGAGAGCGCAGTGAGTACTCTAGGAGAGGGTCGGGGGCCCCCCAGGGGAGACCAGTGGCGGCTGGCCCGGCTGGACTGGCCTGGGAAGGCTGCAGACCCCCAGAGGAGGCAGCTGGGGAAAGAAAATAAGGGGCCAGAAAGCCCACGAAACGGGAGGCGGCCATTTTGTGTCCAGGGCCTAGTGCAAGGGCCATTGCCAGGCTAGAATACTCCCTCAACACCCCAAACAGCTTACAAGCAGCATCTCCAGGGGGTCTAGAGAGGCTGAAGTGGGCTGCCCTGTCAGAGACCGACAGAACACAGAACACACTACTAATCAGCTCCCGGAGACTACCTTTCTAGATCCAGGCTGCTCAAGCTGGGACAAGCCAGTCTCTACTACAACTTGTGTGTTGAACTTTGCATTTCTTTATTAGGCAAAAGGCCTTTGTACTGCTAAAATACTTGCTCTCTCACAAACAGACTGTAACTGGTGGTGCACAGTTGACCGGCATAATAGCTGGAATTCTTGGGTGCCAATCCAATGAGCAGTGACATAGGCAACAACCTGCTGATCTCCACACACTCCAGTCTGAAGAGGCAAAGCATCAAGAGTAAAAGTGGCCTGAAACTGAAGGCTTCCACTGCCACCTAGTGGAGCTGAGGTCACACTACAACAATCTGGCACTGGAGCAAACAGCTAACAGCAGCTAACAAGGCTTATCTCTCTAGGATGTAGAATTCCTGGGGAGGAAAAAGGGGAACTCCTGCCGGCCGGGGCTGCGTCATGTTGAGAAACATCCCTGGCACTGTCACCTGATCCCACGGGGCAAGAAGAAAGCAAAAAAGGTCCTGAGGAGACAGAAAAGAGTCCCACACACAACAGAGAATTACTGTTTGTGTCCTAAGTCAAAATACATCAAAGCAACAAATATGGGGAAGAACAAGAAATCCCTCTCAACTAAGAGGATTGAGGAACATTTCAAGAGAGCTGGGGCCTCCAACATTGAAGTCCAGGGCTCAGAATCTGAACACTCTGATCACTCAGACTCAGAGCTGCAGGCCGCATCCTCGCAACCAGAGGTAAACATCACTGAGAACTCAATGGCAAAGTTTGAAGCTTTTTTGGAGACGCATATTAATAGAGCAGTTGCAGCCCTTCAAAAAGATTTGCACGAGCTGGGGCAGCGGATCAATCTCCTTGAGGAGTCTGTGGACCAGATAGTAGCGACTCAAGAGAATGATAGGGTAAACATTGCAGAGAACACCTCCCGCATCTCTAGCATTGAAGATAAACTTGAAGATCTAGAGAATCGGTCGAGAAGGTTCAATATAAGAATAAGAGGGGTGCCGACAGCAGTGGTTGATCTCCCCCGCTACCTTAAAGCTACCATCGACAAGATCCTATCGGAAACTCCAGATCATGTCTGGGAGGTGGAGCGTGCCCACAGGGCCCTGGGAGGAAGCAAAAATCAAGACCTCCCCAAGGACATTATTGTTAGGCTATTACGCCAGCACTCCAGGGACCTAATATTGTCTACTACACGCAAGATGGCATCGATTGTTGGACCGACGGATCCAAGCTACAATTCTATGCAGACCTCTCCCCTATCACACTCCAGAGGCGGAGGCTAATGAAACCAGCCCTGGAGATACTCCAACGCCAGGACATCAGATATAGATGGGGATTTCCTTTTGCTCTATCCTTCTCCTTAAATGGGGCGCACCACTCGTCTCGCTCTCTGGAGGAGTGTCTAGGTCTCCTTAAAAGGCTGTCCCTAACAACAGAGGAACTTGCAATTGGGCCTCCTGCACCCCTCATCACTCAGTTGCCTCAGAGGCATTGGACGGAAGTCACCAGACTAAAGAAAACCTCAGATCAGACATTTGGGGTCCTCACCCAGAGACCGGACCAAGACAGGAGCAATCGGAGGGTGTAAAACCCTTTCATAGTTTCCCTAGAGACTTTTTTTTTCCCTACCTTTGATGAGCAGAGGACAGTTGCAGCGGAGGGGGGGGGGGGTCTTGCTGTCCCTACCTCAGCTACGTTTGGACAGTATCTACGCCTGAGTGAGATTATTGACTCCAGAGCTAGGGGCACTGCCCCCCAAAGCTATAAAGATGACCGCTATCCTTAAAGCTGCGAGTGGTTCTGCATGCCTGTTAATGACTTGTTTTAACCTGTTTGTTTTTTCCTCCCGATAAGAAGGTTTAACTTGCAATAGTCTTAGCTACTGTTAATGCCTTATAAAGTAGGATGTTTTTATTATCTTGTTCCTTCCTCTACTGGGAGGTTTAATCCGGTAAAAATGTGCTCATAGAACATAAATGTCAGTTGCCAGGATGTTTTCTGTTTACTCTTGTTGTAATTGCTCACCATTTAGGTAGCCCCCCAGAAATCCCCCCCGCCGGTGGGAGGACCCATGATTCTAGCCAGGAAGTATGCAGGCTAGGATAAAGAAACTGGCTTTACTAAATTGTAACCCCACAAGGAGAGTGTTCTACCCCTTTACTCTCTCTCTAGTCTCTCTTTTCTCCTGTACTCTGCTTTCGCGGGCTTTGCCCACCCTCACGCTGCTTTCCTGTATACTCATACTCCTCCTCTCCGTCCGCCGCTCTCTTTCCACCTCCAGCGCCTCCTTCCATCACCCCTCCTATTTGTGGATGAGAGGCCAACAAATGGTCCCCAGTTACTCCCCTATGGCTTCTTTAAATGCAACCCAACGGGGTGGAGGGCACCCCTACTGGGGCTGCGGGCTTGCACTCAGCCTGAATTATAATCTTTTATTCCCAAACACTTGTAGTCTAGGCGGGGACTGTTCCCTTGAAAAGTTGTTTATTGTGATGAGCTCTGCAAATATCTTTACATCTTTAGAAATGACTAACCAACTCTCTCTCTTTTATGCTTCCGGCAGATCAGGTATCTATAGCGATCCACACTCTAGCCAACTTCCAGTCCTGGACCGGGTGGGCCGCACTCCGCTCCCTCCGCACGGCCGCTTCAGAAAGGTACAATGGGACACGCAAAATATAGGCTTATTACACCTAATTACACATGAGCGCCCCTGTTAGGATAATCACCCATAACGTAAAGGGGTGTAACTCCCCCTTTAAAAGAAGGAAGGCTTTCCTATATTATAAAAAATTTAGTCCCTCAGTCATCTTTCTTCAGGAAACTCACTTTGCCAATAACAAGGCTCCTACTTATTTCAGTAAAGACTACCCCCAATATTACCATACAACCCAAACATCTAAGAAGGAAGGGGTAGCGATCTTGCTCCACAGGAATTTCCAGTTCCAATTGGACGCAAAAGTAGTGGACCGGGAGGGGTACTTTTATATCATAAAAGGTACAGTTCAAGGAAACCCGATCTCTTTAGCATCGTTTTACGCGCCCACTGTAGCTCCCCACAAGACTCTGATAAGATTTTTAAAAACCCTAGAGGGGGGGAACTGGGGACAACTCATAATAGGGGGTGACCTTAACCTGGTCCTGGACCAGGTGGCAGATAGGTCTAAACCATCGGCTCATAATCTCTTCTCGTACAAAATCAAGGAGATTAGGAGGCTCCTGCACTTCTTAGACCTAGTGGATGCTTGGAGGGGGCACCATCCGCGGGGGAAGGAATATACTTTCTATTCCTCAAGTCATGGGACCTACTCCCACATCGATGCTCTTCTTGTGAGCTCCGCACTACTGGACCACTCCAGGGACGCTAATATAATCCCGTGCACTTGGTCAGACCATGCAGCAGTGTCTCTGGAGGTAGATCTGGGGACCCAGACTTTGCCTTACTCCTGGAAAATAAATGAATATTTATTAGCGCTGCCTGCAGTCCAGGAGCAAATTGCTGCTGAGCTGAAGGCGTTCTTTAAAATCAATGCGGGAGGGGAGTCGGAGCCAGGTTGGGTGTGGGTGGCCCATAAGGCCTACATAAGGGGGACTTGCATCAAAATTGCCTCCCATCATAAGAAAATGACCCGCAAACGGGAGAGTGATCTCATGACGAAGTTAGCACAGCTAGAGAAGCAGAACCAGCTGTCCCCCTCCCCGTCTCTTAGGGGTCAGATAGATGGGGCCAAATTGGAGTTAGAGGGTATCCTAGCGGTTAGGACTGAAAAGGCGCTAAGGAGAACACAGCATCTATTTTACTTAAAGGCGAATAAGCCCGATAAATTGTTGGCGAGGAGTTTGAAGGCGCGGTACGCACAATCTAGAATCTCCCAAATTAGGGCAGGGACGGGTGCTCTTACGTTTAGCCAGAATGAAATCCAAGAGACATTTAGGGACTTCTACCAATCTCTCTACTCTTCTCAGAACATGGCCCCAGAACACTATATTACCTCATATCTAGACTCCCTTGATCTCCCGCAAGTTTCAGTAGGGGATTTGCAGAACTTAAACAAAGAGGTCACGGTAGAGGAAATCCTAGAGACAATAAAAGAGCTTAAGCCTGGAAAGTCGCCTGGTCCGGATGGGTTTACCAATATTTATTACAAGAAATTCCCAGAAATACTAGCCCCTCACCTGTGTAACCCTTTTAACTCAATTCTGAGAGGGGAGGCAACCCCCCCCCCCCCCCCCGAGCTGAACAACGCTGACTTGACATTGTTCCCTAAAGAGGGCAGGGACTCCAAAGAGGCTAAACATTATCGGCCAATTGCACTCCTGAATGGAGACATTAAGTTGCTAGCAAAAATCTTTGCCAAAAGGATCTCGGCTTTTCTTCCAGCACTGATTCACAAAGACCAGTCAGGTTTTATCCCACACAGGCAGACGGGGGACAATATCAGGAGGACTTTAAATATCATACACATAGCTAGATCAGGTGGGCCCCCTGTGTGTATTTTAGCCTTGGACATTGAAAAAGCGTTCGATATGCTGGAATGGCCGTTTCTGTTTGCCACATTGTCTAAATTTGGGTTTAAGGGCCAGTTTATCAGCCTGCTACGCTCATACTATACTTCACCCAAAGCCTGCCTTAAGCTACCCGGTTCTCAGAGAGCCTATATCAATATCGGACGCGGTACTCGGCAGGGCTGCCCACTATCTCCACTCCTCTTTGCACTAGCAATTGAACCTTTAGCCCAGGCGATCAGAGCAAATTCCAAAATAGGTGGTGTACGGGTGGGACATCAGCATGTGAAATGTTCTTTATTTGCTGATGACCTCCTTTATACCCTGACGAACCCGGGCCCATCGATTCAAGCTCTGATGGAAACGATCACGCAGTATAGCTCCTTGTCAGGGCTCAGGCTGAACCAGGAGAAGACAGAGGCCCTTAGTGTTGGTCTTCCCCCAGACATATTGAACCAGCTGAAACTAACACATAATTTCCTGTGGCCAGCCTCTCACATTAAATACTTGGGAATTAATCTAACCAGTACACTAGCAGAAATGTATAAAGCTAACTTCCCTCCCCTCTTTAGAACATTGCAGAGAGACCTGAACATCTGGTCGAAGCGGCATATCTCCTGGACGGGTCGGATTGCTGCGGTCAAGATGAACATCTTGCCAAGGCTGCTCTACCTAGCCAGGACTTTGCCCATTCAAATAAACAATGCAGAGTTGTCCCGTTTCCAATCCTTGGTATTTAAATTTATATGGAGGAATAGACCTCCAAAGATAGCCAGGAGGATAATGTTTAGGCACAAGTCCAAGGGCGGTCTATCATGTCCTAATTTTTCCAACTACCTCAAAGCGGCGCAACTTGCTTTTATCCCCTTGGTGCACTCCATCCATCACCAACCAAATTGGGTGTTTATTGAGGACGCATTAATGGCTCCACTGACTTGGAGAATAATTCTATGGGCTCCTCCCTCGGAGACCTACGGGGACCGGATTAGTAACCCTATCACTAGCTTCACTTTAAGGACTTGGAATCGGGCCAGACGGGAACACAAATTAGCCCACGCCTTGTCTCCCCTAACTTCTGTGTTCTCATCTCCCTCCCTTTTGACCTCTCTATCAGTGGAATCGAGAAATTTTTGGAGCTCGCTTAACTTAGACAAATTGGGAGCATGGGTGGACAGCGACAGAATCTTAACACTAGACACAGTGAAAACGGATCATATAATACCCCAGCGAGAGCTATTTAACCTTATAAAAATAAGATATTGGATAGGGGAGGCGGTGAGGAAGCAGGGACCCCCCATGGCTACCTGGCTGTCTACAATATGCAAGAATGTACCGCTCTTTAAGGGAACCCTGGGAAATCTTTATGACATATTAAACTCTCCCCCGGATCTTACAAAGCCCCCCTTCATGATAAAGTGGGAATCTGATCTACAACAAACTTGGGAGGGGACAACTTGGGCTGAGGCCTTTTTGAATCTCTCCAAGGGTTCATTTAATTTCAGTCTCTTGGAAACTTCTCTAAAAATTCTGCACCGGGCTTACATGACTTCAGTTAGATTGAACAAGATATTTCCAACAATCTCAGATAAGTGCTTTAGAGGGTGTCAAGGTAGGGGGGATTTCATTCACTCATGGTGGCAATGCCAATCAGTTTTCAAGAAGTGATTAATAAAGTAAAATTTCTATTTATTAATGAAAAGATGACTTATACTCTTTTAGACTCTCTTCCGGCATTTTTGGAAATTTGGGAGCCTTGGATTAGATCACCTAACGGTATTCCTTGAGGAGGGATAGTCTGGGAGGTTGGGTGGGGCCTGTTTTTTCTTAAGCGGCTAGGTGTGGAGCCGAGGGGGGAGCGGTACGATTCGGACGGATTTGGAAGAAGGCTGACTGTTCTGTTGGAGGTAAGGTAATAATACAATGATTATTGGGAAAAAAAAAAAAAGTGCTAAGGAGGCGGCAGAGAGGGGGAGTGATCGGAGGAATATTGAATTTTCCTTTGATATGGCAAGCGAGAGTAAGCTTTTATCTCTCTCACTTTTATTCTTTACGCTGAATCTATTTAAGCTCAGCTAGTTTACTATCTTTACGGAGTTGTTAGAAATTTATATGTATTATAAATATCACTAAAAATTTTGAAAATAAGGTACTTTGAGGATAGATAGAATGGTCTCAGTATTACATTTTGGAGGATATCTGTGTTCAGGTGTCAAATGTACGTTTATTCCTGAAATGTTTTATTTGTTACTGCCATTCATACTACTCTCAATAAAGTTTATATGATAAAAAAGAAGATTTATTGCTTGATATATCCAAAGGCTACATATTTCTGCATAAGTTGAACACAGCTTTCTAATATATGTTATATATAACACATTTGTACTGGATGTTTGATTTGTCAGACTACAAATAGTTAGGGTTATCAGGTTGTCATATGAAGTATAACCAGTAGGTGTCAGCCCTCCTTTATATGTGACATCCATATGTGGTGCTTTAAGTGTTGCTGCTTGTTTTTTAAGGGCTTGTAGGTAACACTATACAAATTAAATAGAAAATGGGCTTCCAGATTACTTTGGCCTTCCAGTTTACTTTGCTTCTTATCACCACAGGGTTTGAGGAATATAGAGAAATAAGATTTTAGCTCATACATATATTTCTACTTTAAAAACGGCAATAGATGTGATACAGCTTAAGCTATGAAATACAGAGGTGGAGATTCTGCCAGTGCAGCCGGTGCAAAGCACAGAGGCCCTGGCCTCTGAGGGGCCCAGGGCTGCCTATGCCTTTGCGGCCCTCCTGTGTTTTCTCCTCAAGTAGAGCTGTGTAGGTTCTGCTTCAGATTGAGCATGCTCAGTAAAGGGAGCAAGGCTATGATGGTCTATGCACTATCACTGGTCAGGGCCTTACAGGGCAGTTATAAGCATGTAACAATAGAGCTGTTACGTCTGTGTAGTCAGTGGGGGCAGAACTCATGAAGTTGTGGGCCAGTGACATCAGCCCAGTCTGCTTCCAAGCTCCATGATAGCACAGAACACAGGCAGAGCTGGCCATGCCCCTGATAGACACAGGTAAGATGAGATACTCAGCTCTGCTTGAGACAAAACTGACAGCTTATAGAAAAAAAATGTTTTTATTTATTTGCTACTGCATACTATTTTTCATAGTATATTCCAAGCAAAATATCATATGAGCTTTACTTGTAAATGCAGTACAGTGGTCCTTTAACAATGATCAAACCATAGATAAGATTTACTCTATCAAATCAATGACTAAAGCAAGTATTTTATCCACTGGACATGAAAAGCTTGTCAAGTATTACAGAAAGTCTCTGTATGAACCAAATGATTTCATGGTGTGAATAAGAGAGTTTACAGAGAAGAGTATTAATTTGATATGGAGTAATGTAGCATACATTCCCGTCACAATTTAATGTGTATTTTAAGTTTCCAAATTTCTGCATAAAGTGTATTCCCACTTATTTCTTTCTAACTGTGTCTGGAAGTTTCCCATCAGTATTGTGACCCTCAAGTGCTGTTACTATTTTGTCAGAAATGTTTGCCCGCAGCTGTCTTTGTTTTGTTGTTATTCTCATTAAAACTGTGTGAGTTCGCTAAGGAACTTGCTTTAGTAAAAGGGCTATAGCCTTGAAAACTTGCTATCTTGTCATAGTCAGACAGTAAAAGGTATCATATGTCCAGGTTGTTACCTGGGAGTTCTGGGAGGGGCCCTCTCCCACCTTTCATAAGTTCTTCAGGCCTGCCTCTTCCTTGCACACTGCATTTCACTTTTGAGTTTGTGCCTACAGGGTGTATCTCAGTGATTCCCTGCCTTTTATCTTCTCCAAGCCACACGTTTGCAAGTTTCTGGCCACTTTTTGGCCAATATTTGTCCGTGAGGGCATTCACATCGCTTGAGAGCAATGGTTTTACCTCTTTCTACTAGATGCCTACACCAAGGTAACACTTTCTGTTTTACCAAGCCCTCATTGCAGTTTTCTGCCAATGTCCAAGGTAAGCCATCTCAACTTTCCTAAGCCTTCCATAGCTGATTTTTGCCCAAATCTACTAAGCAGCATCCTTGTCCAAGGTAACGCTTTCTTGGCTTTCCATAAGCCCTCTTTTTGAAGAATTTTCCCCAGATTTACTAGGCTTCATGATATTCCTTGAGCCCTCTATAGCGAATTATAGCCTAAATCTACTAAGCAGCATCCTTTTTGGCTTTCCATAAGCCCTTCTCTGCAGATTTCGCCCAAAATCAACTAAGTTACTCGATATTCTTTAAGCCTTCAATAGCGGATTTTGGCTTCTATCTACTAAGTAGCGTCCTTGTCCAAGGTAATGCTTTCTCAGTTTTCCATAAACGCTCCTTTGTAGATTTCTGCACAAATCTAAGCTTCTTGATATTCCTTAAGCCCTCCATAGCAGATTTCGGCCCAAATCTACTAAGCAGAGTCCTTGTCCAAGTCCAATGTAACGCTTTCGGCTTTTCATAAACCCCCCTTTGCAGATTTTGGCCAAAACATTCCTTAAACACTCCATAGCGGATTTTGGCCCAATTCTACTGAGCAGTCTCCTTCCTCATGTCCAAAGTCATGCCTTTTATCATGCCACTTTGTTAATTCGTACACCAAGTTGCTCTTTATATATCGTTATGTTCATAGACACTCTCTGCCCTCATTTCATGATGATCTGGTCCTCTAAGCAGGCTAAGATTAAAGTCAGGTACTGGACCACAAATATATATATGCAAAGAGGACACAGACACTCATAACAAGAGCTTTAGCAGTGTACATAATACAATGTACTGTATGCGAAAGGGGATGCTACATTGGGGAAACAAGCCATAAACTACATCTAAGGATGAATCTACACAGACTCTTCACAAAAATCGCAATGAAGACAGGAACTGAACCCCAGTTGGACACCACTTTTCACAAAAAAAACACTCCATCCAAAACCGGAAAATCAGAATACTCGTAGGTCATTTTAAAAACACACAAGAAAGAAAGACCTTTGAAATTAAAATGATAGCACTCTTTTGTACGAAAATTACAGGCCTTAATGTAAATATGTATTTATTGTTGCATTATCTAAACTTCCTATAATCTTACATTCCTGGTATGATTTTTTTTTTCCTTTTGGTTTTCTGGTTTCTTCTTTCTGTTCTGTTCCTTTGTCTCCCTACGGTTTTATGGCACCTTGACACCTTAAGATGTGCAAATATTTACAAACCTGTGTATTTACTGTGACCTATACTTATGCAGACTGACTGAACAGATCCTTTTTTTGTAAAGCTTGTATTTTCTTTATTTCAGTGGGAATCTACTATTAGTATTTTTCCTGACTTGACAAAGAGAGGTAACTCTCCAAAGCGGGGCTTGTGCAGCATGCTGGTCAGGGCACCTACCCTCTGAGTATGAGGGGTGGTGGTTTGCTACTGCTGTCGGGTTTCACCGCCCCAGTGTGGCTGCAGGGGTAAGTGGAGTCCCTCGTTTGTATGTAGGTTGTATGGCAGCCTGTAGGGAGAGCTCATGTTGTGGTATTCTCCTTGGGCAGAAAGGAACTTTTAAATGACAAATGTTGGCATTAGTTAACTTGAGAAGTTAATAAACATAGTTCATAAGTAATTCTGGGATGTTCAGGTCTATATTATGCTCACTTATCTGAGTGAGTCTTTTTAAACCTGAAGCAGCCATAAGGCCTTATTTCATAATTTCTCAGTTATAATTACAGTTTGGTTTTGTTATGGCTGGGTTGGGACCTTTAGTCAACCCACCCAACCTCTCACACAGAGTCTGCAGGATCATATTGAGTTTTTCTAACTATGTGTTAGGCCTTTTTATGGTGATGTCACTATGCACTATTCATTTTAAACATAAAGATAAATTTAGGTGGTCTGGTAGTCGTCTTCCATACCAGAGAAGCACTGTAGACTATATATTCGGGTTTATTAATACAGCCCATATTGGCCCATGTATTCTAATAAAATAGGTCAACAAGGGTACTGGTCATTGGTCAGGTTTTAATGGGTAAAGCTAGGTTGTGAGCTTCTAGGTAGGACAAATGGATCAGTTTCCCCCACCAATTGACCTGGGATAGTCAGTCTGACCCCCCCCCCCCCCTCACCAGTTCATCCTAAACCCATTCACTGCTAGAACATTTTATATAGGCCCTGGTATGGCGTCAGGAAGTTAGGGCTATTACCTTGTTAATGTTTCATCACCTGTTATGTCTGCCGGTTTATAGTTACCCCAAAGGGGCTAAGTTATGTTTTTTTGAAAGAAAACAGTTACGAGCTGGTGTAGCCGCGAGTTACGAGCGTGAGTAGAAAGCCAGTAGATCAAGCGGGGCGGCTTAAAATTCCAAGTCTATGGGTGTACGTACGGGGTGCGTCCGGGCCAACGTTAGACCGCGCTGGCTAGTGGCTTGTGTCTGGTGTTCGGGGGCCGATGCCCTAACATAATCAACATCGGGTTCGCTGGCCGGTCCTATGGTGTTTTAGTTTCCGGTCTCCGGCATGTCCGGTTAGGATCAATCAAGTGTAGTGCGGAGTCAGTGGTGGAAATCTGTTGCCCATTCATGGGGTAGACAGTTCTCCATATTACTAATTTCATGTTTTAGTAAGGGATAGTACATTGGGCATTGGATTGCGTTTTCGGCGTTCGTGGCTGTGGTATTCACCTTGTAAGGGATTCGCCTTGGACCCTGTTGGTGAGGGTCAGGCTGTGGGTACCCTATCTGGGGTTTGTTTTCCCGGGTTGGTCGGGTATCCCTCGGAGCATGGCATGGGGTCCGAGGGGAACCATGTGGAAAAGCGAGGTAGCCCTGTGGCTTGGAGAAAGGAAGGCCGGAGTCTGTATGGTGGACCATGGAGTATTCGTACATTGGACCACTTCACCTCAGCTGCCGATCCATGGCCACAGCTGGGGCGTGTGGCCCAGGTCAGAAGGAAGTACGATCAGTTTATTATGGAGATGGGCAATGTCATCAGTGGAATGAGCAAGTGGCGAGTGGCGCTAGTTGTCGCCTACCTTGGAAGTGGTCCAGGTGGTTGTAACATCCCTGGTAATACACCCGGGTAACAGCGGGTTTTATCGATGGTAGGAAGGGCTCACGCTTGGTAACAGCTGCCACATGGGCTAGCTTGCAGGAACGGTTGACGAAGAGCCAATTTGGGCCTGTTGGAGGAGTAGGAAGGCATGTTTAGTCTTGCCCAAAAGTAGTTTGCTGGAGCAATGGTAAGCTAAGGGCTTTAGGCTTAATCATTCATGATTCATGAGTAGGTAGAGTTTTTAGCATCAGGGTCTAGGGAGGATGGCGGCTGGCCATGGCGTTTTCGGGGGAGTCGTATTTTGCGTCCTTCTCCGTGGCGGGTGGTGAGGGGAGTCGCCGGGACAGTGGTAAAGTGGGTGAGATACTACTCTACGGGGGTATGGATGTTCCATCACGGTAGGCCCTGGACGAGGGTTTAGGGTGTAGAGGGTACTGTCTCGGGGCAGGCTCCTCCCCTCACTTGTTTATGCTTACTTAATTATTGGTATCGTTATTACGTGAATTTGTGTCTACCAATAAACGCTGTGGCCAGAATGTTATCCCAAGAAGTGTCTTGTGTCTAATCATTTATTCAAGGGGCTCAAGAACTGTTTTGTGTCTAATCAATTATTCAGGGAGCGAGTTGTACCCAAAGAGTTATTCAAACATACCCACTGGGCCTTGCTTAGGTCAAGTAGGACACTGATCCCCTCAAAAGGAGCCCAGTTCAGGGGTCAGTAATTCCTGGGAAGCCAGGGAGCAAGTTGTTGACCCATAGTAAGCCAAATAAATATAAATACCACACAATAAACCTGGTATTGCAAAAGAGAAAGCTGACAGATCTTTTGGAACAACTGCTTTTATTATACAGTATAAATATCTGGTTTACTATATAATAGCAATTCATTAAATTCATAAAAATAAATTAGTTGTTACTACATTATCTAAAACTAAAATTAACAGGTGAGGTTTGTGGTGAAAATGTCTCTCTGCTATAGGCATACAGCTACTAATTAAGGTGTGACTTTAGATAATTGAAATATACATGCCCTGAGCTTCTATGGCATGAGAAAATCAGTTTTTTGTTTTACACAATTGGGCTGTGTTTCTGAAGTGACTATTAAAACGATTCAGTCTTGCCCTATAAGCCATAACTTCTGGTACACATTGCAGCAGCAATCATTTTTTTATTAGGAGTCAAGCCATAACATGGTATTCATATCTAGAATATGTTTTACATGCTCAATGTTTAGAAATGTTACAGTACAATTATATAATACTAGAGAATTGCCCGTCAAAAAATGACGGCAATGAAATTGTAAGGTAGCTAATGGTGTTTGGTGTGTAATACTAAAATATATTATACATTAATAAATGAAGATACTTTACCTATTTTACAGCATTGTGTTGAAGAGCTGACAATCTGTTTTCATGTTGCTGCAGCATTAGTGGTGTGGAGCTGCTGTGTAAGCGTGATGAATGTGTGCAGTGTAATAGTGTGCGTGCGCGAGACGAAACCGTTAGCGTAGTGGTGTACTTCCGCATTGGCGTAAAATGGCGGGTTATCTGTGTTATGCGTCTTTGCAGATTATCCGTCGGTGCTTCGTGGTGTTTTTCGAGTTTTGTGTGTTGTTTTGCGAGTGTGTTGTGGTGTTTTACGTGTTGAGAGTGCTGTAGCCTCGTTTATGTTTTTTTCGTCGCCCATTTTTTCTCTCGCTTAGCGATTTCATTAGTGTCTAAAGTGTTTTATTTTTATTTAAATGAAGGTGTAACTTGTTTTTTTGAGGTGCTGGATGGTTCCTCTTGTTGTAGGTAAGTTTTTTATGTGTGTGTTGTGTGTATTTATTGCGTTTTAAATGTTTGTATGTCGGCATGTTGCGTCCGATGTTTGCGAGGTAGTAATGTCTGGTAACGTGTCTCGTATGGTGTTTGCGTGTGTAGCCTCATTTTCGTTTTGTTCGGCGGCCATTTTTTCTCTCGCTTATCAAATTTTTTATTGTCCAAACTCTTTTATTTTGAGTGAAATGAAGGTGTAAGTTGCATTTTTGAGGTCCTGGATGCTCCCTGTTGCTGTAGGTAAGCTTTTTATGTATGTGCTGTGTGTATGTATTGTGTTTTAAATTTTGTAATGTTCGCGAGTTGCGTCCGAGTGTTGCGAGGCCGTAATGTGTGTGAACGTGTGTAGTATGTTGTTTGCGAGTGTCGTAATGTGTGTGTCGTGTTATTTGTGTTGCGACGTGAAGTTTGCGATGGTCGCAGTTGCTGGCAAGGAGCGCCTTCGGCTTCGCGAGGGCCGCGGGCTCGCTATGCGAGCCCGCAAGCGTTAGCAACAACTCGCATGCTCACAACTATATATGTGATATCATTGGTTAGAAAATAAAAGTCTTGGATAGGTGTTAGTCTATGTCTTTATTTTCTTGAGGGTTATAATGTCTCTTTCTCCTTTACTCCTTCTTTTTCCATAGGTAGGAAGACTAGTCGGGCTGCCTTGAAGTAAAGTTTGAGACTTGAGTATAATAGACCCCCTCTAGATTTATGTTTTTACATTATTGATCTGTTTATTCTTAGGGATTTACCCTGCCAGGTGAATTTAAACATCTGTCTTTGAAGTCCATCTAAGTCTTTGTGGATATTTGAAAGAGGTAATGTATGGAATAGATAGAATAGTCTAGGCAGAATGGTCATTTTGACTGCATTAATTTGTCCAGTCCATGAAATATTGTATTTAAACCACGTGCACAGATCGGTTGTTACCAGTCTTGTTGTAATATGCATTGAAAGATAATTCATGTATGACTTAGGCCAAGAAAAATTATAATTGTGGTGGAGAAATTAACTCTCAGAGAGGGACAGTTGGAGAGCTAGGGCTTCAGTTTTTTTCCAAATTCAGTCTCAATCCTGAAAATTGGCTGTATGTTCCTAGAATTTGCATTAGAGCTGATACAGAGTGAATTGTATCTGTAAGAGTACAAAGTAAATCATCTGTGAATTAACAGCATTTGTAATGGTGAAGAACGACCTCTGTCCCTTGAATATCTGAGCTGGACCTATAGCCTGGGCTAGTGGTTCCACCCGCAGGGCAGAGAGATGGGGAGACAGGGGGCATCCTTGTCTGGTAATTTTCCGAATGACTATATAGGATGTTTTCCATCCAGGTAATTTCAGAAAGGCTTTGGTAAATATATATATTAAACTAGGAAATCTTGATAAAGCAAATAAATATCTTATCTTCCTTCAAAAGGCTTTTGCTGCAACAGAAGCAAACATTACAGATCCAAGTGGATAATAGCATATGGAAACTTCAGCAGAAACATTACCACTTGAGCAATAAGGCAGGTAAATGGACGGCCAACTATTTAAAATCTAAAAATTCAAACAACAGATTTGTGAAATTGATAAATCACAATGGCAAACAGGTGATTAATCCAACACACATAGGGGAATGTTTTCCCGAATATTATAAATCGTTATATAATTTAGAGGATACTCCTGATTTTAAAAAAATGACTAGAGAACAAATAAAAGCTTTTCTCTCTAGGGTAAAGCTACCTAAAATATTTGAAGAACAACTAAGTTTATTAGAAGAAGACATAGCTGAAGAAGAAATAAAAGTTTGTATCCTGAAACTTAAACTGAATAAAGCACAAGGCCCCCATGGCTTTTTGAACATTTATTATAAAATATTTGCGCCATCTTTAGTTAGACACTTAAAAAATATGTTCAATGGAATTAAAATCTCAGGAGTTGCCCCTGTATAAACACTTGAAGCCAGCAATTGTCCATTTTTTTTTTTTTTATAATGGAGCCTTTAGCTCAATTAATCAGAGGAGAAAAAGACATATTAGGGATTAATATTGGACGCACAGAAAATAAAATTACCTTATTGGCTGATGATGTTGTTATTACCCTAACTAATCCTTTGAAATCATTGAAATTCTATTACAGGTTATAGAATCATATAGCCAGATATCTTGTTATAAACGTAACTCTAATAAATCTGATATTTTGCTGTTATTACGAATACAGAGATAAGATCTAAACTTAAGGATATATATAATCCTTCTCCCTAGCCTGTCTGCTGGTGTGCTTCCCAATTTGGGCACACTTCTACAAATGCAGTATCCTCTCACCTAGTCCGGCGTGACCCTTAATGCACTTTGGCTTGTCCCTGCTGTTCACTCCTCAGGGTCACCGTCTCCGGTAGCCCAGACCGTTCTCCACCTCCACCTCAGATAAAGTTTATTTTCTTTGAGGGGGATTACTATGTCTCCAAGAGTGAACCACTCGCAGCACCATGCACTCTGCTTGGGAGGTCAAATCCCAGGGTTAGCTCACCGGGCTAGCATTTCCTGGGCGGGGCTTGACGTCCAAAGGTTCTTGTATCTCCAAAGCTTTAATGGTAGATATTCCTTTAATTAGAACTATAATAACTTAACCCATTTAGGAATAGAATTTACGATCCCTAAAATCGCAAATCACTATTCAATTGCTCTGAGTCCCCCTCACTAAGCAAGCCGTCAAGCTGGCAAATGGAAAAAGTTGAACCAAAAGTTATGGTTACCAAGGAGGACTCCCAAAGGGCTTAATGACATGCCTGTAGCATTTTAAATGCATATATACACACACTACTGTACTTTTATAAAAAGGTAAAGTGATGTTAGTTCTTAGAATTATTAGCACCAAATTCTCAATCAGCAAAATAAAATACTTTATTTCATGTTTAATTATATAAATTATATTCATCCCGGAAATCAATGTGTTAATACATATAATAGAACTTGCATGTAATAGAATATCAGATTTACGGCTTTATCAATATTGCATTATATATGGAATGTGGGTCCGATCGTAACTCGTAATTCAAGCCCGTAGGACTTTGAAATCCCACCTCCATTTTTCATTGAAGCAATGATGAAGATATTCGTTTCCCTTGGCTGTTTCTATCAGGGAGTTACGGCCTCTCGTAATTGATGATGTTCAAGCCTGCAAATGCTACATATGACTGCATGATTTTCTTCTCATTGTTTTTGCTTTTTTGTAAGAAGCTGTTAGCTTTATGCAAGTGCCCCTAATGTATGCTTTATGGGAGGCCCACACCCACCCAAACTCTGTTTCTTGATTTAAATTAGTCTTGAAGAAAAAGTCAAGATCTTGAGCTATTTGCTCATGGAGAGATGGGTTGGTTAGGAGTATCTCATTAATCCTCCATGAAGGAAGTGGGTGGTAATTCGCTCCTAGTTTTAGAACTGGTCATACAAGAGCAGTGTGAATTTCTGCTGAGCTAGTGTGATCAATTAAAGAAGAATCAATCAGAAAGGAGTGTATTCTAGAATAACTACCAAGTGTAAATTAATAGAAAGTGTATTCTCTGTCTCTGTGGTGAAGTCCCCTCCAGGTATCTACCAAATGTAGTTCAGCTAATGGGTAGTTAATTTATTTTAGTTTATTTGAGAAGCGTCCCTCATAAATAAAGATAATCACATATATAGTTGTGAGCGTACGGGTCGTTGCTCACGCTTGCGGGCTCGCGTAGCGAGCCCGCAAGAACTGCGTCCCTCGCAAATCAAGGGACGCAGTTCCCCGCAAATGCGGGTCCTCGCGAAGCGAGGGCCCGCATTTGCGGTGATGGAGCATCCCAACGTCCCCGCAAATTGCGGAGGTGGAGGCTCAACGTCGGCTGTGTTAACACACACATACACACACACGACTTTTTAACAGAATAAACCCAACCGCCCAGCCAACAAAAACCCAACAACGTCCCCGCAAATGCGGATCCTCGCGAAGCGAGGGTCCGCATTTGCGGTGGTGGGAGCATCCCAACATTGGCTGTGTTAACACACACATACACACACACACAACTTCATAACAAAAAAAACCTCAAAGTCGCCTCACACCCGCTTACACCCAGACACACAGACGCAAGACTTAACAAAAAAACAGTAAAAAAGGCCCTTCACACGCTCTTAACACACATACGCACGACTTAGAAACAAATACACTGCGTCGTACACGTAAAAGCTAACTGCGTATATCGCAAAAAAATACGGCAACATCGCAACAAAATACGGCCGCATCGGAAAAAAATACGGCCGCGAAAGACCCATTCCAACCGCCGCGCATCAAAACATCACAAACAGAAGCAATAAACACAACAAACACATAAAAAGCTTACTTACAGCCAGGGGGGGGCATCCGGCACCTCCAAAAGTTCATTTACACGTCCATTTAAGTCCAAAACAAAGAGTTTAAACGGCCGAAAATCGGCTAAGCGAGAGAAAAAATGGCCACCGAACAAAACGAAAACGAGGCTCCAGACGTAACTACACTACACTTACTCGCAATAATGAAACACATACTATGCGGAACGGATCACACTCATATTAAACACCATTTTAACCACTACTACGCACAAAATGGCGGATGGAACGCAAATTGTAAGCTGGAACGCAAATAGCGCATGCGTATTGCGTTCTAACGGTCTAACTTTCCAGAATGTTCTACAAGTTTATAAATACTGCCTATTTGACAGAGAAAAATACATTTCTCCTCAGGTGATGAACAGAGTGACTTCAGACATAACTGCTGCTAAAACTTGAGAAGATAATTCTTTCCTTATTTACTACTTTACATTGTGCAAATTACAACTGAGAGGTAAGCTATAATATATTACATTTTATTATCAAGACAGGACATCAAAAAAAAAAATTAAATAAGAAAAAGAGGTTTATTTATACTGACAAGTGACACGCACATTTATGTGTATAATGTATACTGACATGTGACACGCACATTTATGTGTATAATGTATACTGACATGTGACACGCACATTTATGTGTATTGCCCCTGCAACAAAATTATCTTAAAACAAACTAATTAAACAACTACATTTAAATTACATTAGAAAAAAATAAGTTGGGACTATTAAAATATGAGTCATGTATACTGATATGTGACACGCACATATATGTGTATCATCTATAGTCACATGTCACACACACATTTATGTATGTTGGCCAAAAATAAAAATAAGGTTAATTTAACAATTAAAATATGATTCATGTATAGGGATATGTCACACGCACACAAAAAAAATTACTTTCAACTATGGAAATGTGCTTCATGTATGTGACATATGTGTGTAGCCCCCACCAAAAAATAATGTTAATTGAAAATAATTACAGAACTATATTTAAATAGATCACCTAAAGCTCAATCTTTCTACTTTTTTTAATATTCAAACAGACTCTGCATCAACAGCGTCTCTCAACAATTTGCACCGTGCATTGTGAAGCACAATCCCTTTTAAAGAACACCAACAAAGAAGAAGAGGTAAGATACAAAAATACTTTAAATGCTGAAAAGGCCATGCTTTGCTAAATACAAATAAAAAATTCTATAATTCACTATTTCACTTTATTTTTCAAACAGACACTACAAGAAGACCGGCGGATTAAGATTGGCAGGAGGGGACCCTCTGTCATTCCACACTTCAATCAAGGTAAAGTATTAAGTATAAAAAAGAACCGAACCATGAGCCTCATTCAATTGTGAGTTGGCCAATTGAATAGGGCTCTATATAAGCACATAACAGATTTTTTAGACAGACATTTTTAGTTACTGAACTTCGATACTAAATCAAGGTCTTCACTAACTCAAAACTTCTGTCAAAAAATATTTTATGTGCTTATATAGAGCCCTATTCAATTGGTCAAAACGCAATTGATTCAGGACCTAAATATGTTTAATGACCGAGGGCCTCATTCAAATGTGATTTGCCCATTTCAATAGGGCTCTATATAAGCACAGAGCATATTTTTGAACAGAAGTTTTTAGTTAAAAACTTCTGTAAAAAAAGATGCTCTGTGCTCATATTGAGCCAAATTCCATTGCGAAAAACCAAATTCAATGAGGCCCTCACAATATAACAAATCCAGCAACCAAAGGCCCTCATTCAATTGATATTTTGGACAATTCAATAGGGCTCGAAATAAGCACATTTAGAACCCTATTGAATTGGCCAAACTGCAATTGAATGAGGGCCAAAGTATGCAACATATGGTACACACAAACTGGTACACACAAAACAGGATTGTAACAAACACATAGCAAACTAAATTCATATTCTTTTTGTTTAACAACCTATAACCATTAGAAAAAACACTACATAAGTATAACAAAAGTGGTGCCCATCAAGCAGGATTGTACGAAAACTCACACAAACACATAGCAAACTACATTTAAATTCTTATTTTATGTTTAACAACCTATTAGCATTACAAAACAACATTAATAAGCATACCAACAGTGGTGCGCACCAAACAGGATTGTATGAAAACTCACACAAACACATAGCAAACTACATTTAGATTCTTATTTTATGTTTAACAACCTATTAGCATTACAAAACAACATTAATAAGCATACCAACAGTGGTGCGCACCAAACAGGATTGTATGAAAACTCACACAAACACATAGCAAACTACATTTACATTCTTATTTTATGTTTAACAACCTATAAGCATTACAAAACAACATTAATAAGCATACCAACAGTGGTGCGCACCAAACAGGATTGTATGAAAACTCACACAAACACATAGCAAACTACATTTACATTCTTATTTTATGTTTAACAACCTATAAGCATTACAAAACAACATTAATAAGCATACCAACAGTGGTGCGCACCAAACAGGATTGTACGAAAACTCACACAAACACATAGCAAACTACATTTAAATTCTTATTTAATGTTTAACAACCTATGAGTCTTAGAAAGAAGCCTAAATAAGCATACCAACAGTGGTGCGCACCAATAGGATTGTACGAAAACTCACACAAACACATAGCAAACTACATTTAGATTCTTATTTTATGTTTAACAACCTATTAGCATTACAAAACAACATTAATAAGCATACCAACAGTGGTGCGCACCAAACAGGATTGTACGAAAACTCACACAAACACATAGCAAACTAAATTTAGATTCTTATTTAATGTTTAACAACCTATAAGCCTTAGAAAGAAGCCTAAATAAGAATACCAACAGTGATGCGCACCAATAGGATTGTATGAAAACTCACACAAACACATAGCAAACTACATTTAGATTCTTATTTTATGTTTAACAACCTATTAGCATTACAAAACAACATTAATAAGCATACTAACAGTGGTGCTCACCAATAGGATTGTATGAAAACTCACACAAACACATAGCAAACTACATTTAGATTCTTATTTTATGTTTAACAACCTATTAGCATTACAAAACAACATTAATAAGCATACCAACAGTGGTGCGCACCAAACAGGATTGTATGAAAACTCACACAAACACATAGCAAACTACATTTAGATTCTTATTTTATGTTTAACAACCTATTAGCATTACAAAACAACATTAATAAGCATACCAACAGTGGTGTGCACCAAACAGGATTGTATGAAAACTCACACAAACACATAGCAAACTACATTTACATTCTTATTTTATGTTTAACAACCTATAAGCATTACAAAACAACATTAATAAGCATACCAACAGTGGTGCGCACCAAACAGGATTGTACGAAAACTCACACAAACACATAGCAAACTACATTTAAATTCTTATTTAATGTTTAACAACCTATGAGTCTTAGAAAGAAGCCTAAATAAGCATACCAACAGTGGTGCGCACCAATAGGATTGTACGAAAACTCACACAAACACATAGCAAACTACATTTATATTCTTATTTTATGTTTAACAACCTATAAGCCTTAGAAAGAAGCATAAATAAGCATACCAACAGTGGTGGGCACCAAACAGGATTGTACGAAAAGTCACACAAACACATAGCAAACTACATTTATATTCTTATTTTATGTTTAACAACCTATAAGCCTTAGAAAGAAGCCTAAATAAGCATACCAACAGTGGTGCGCACCAATAGGATTGTACGAAAACTCACACAAACACATACCAAACTACATTTATATTCTTATTTTATGTTTAACAATCTATAAGCCTTAGAAAAAGGCCTAAATAAGCATACCAAAAGTGGTGGGCACCAAACGGGATTGTAGAAAAACACAGAAATAATGTCATTTTTTAGTTAATACAAATACATTCAAATAAAATTACATTTTCATTTTTATTTTATAACAGATACTGCGTCAAGAACATCGGACCAGGAGTTTCAACTGAGGACCAGACCAGCGGACGAGGACTTTCAACAGAGGACCAGACCATTGGACGAGGACTTTCAACAGAGGACTACACCATCGGACGAGGACTTTCAACAGAGGACTACACCATCGGACGAGGACTTTCAACAGAGGACCAGACGATTGGACGAGGACTTTCAACACAGGACCAGACCATCAGACGAAGGCTTTCAACGCAGGACCAACAAAGATTCTGCTTCAAATCAAACTTCAACCAAGGTACAGTATAACAAGTAAAAAAAGAGAAAAATGAATTAATATTCTTCTTTAATGTTTAACCACCTATAAGCCTTAGAAAAAAGCCTACAGAAGCATACCAAAATTGCGGCGCACCAAAAAGGATTGTAGAAAAACACAGAAATAATGGCATTTTTTCATTAATACAAAGACATTCAAATAACATAACATTTTCATTTTTATTTTATAACAAATACTGCGTCAAGAACATCGGAACAGGAGTTGGAACTGAGGACCACACCATTGGACGAGGACTTTCAACACAGGACCAGACCATCGGACGAAGGCTTTCAACACAGGACCAACAAAGAATTTTGCTTGAAATCAAACTTCAACCAAGGTACAGTATAAAAAGTAAAAAAAGAGAAAAAAAAAATAAAGATCTTAGCTTTGCATAGATGTCAACAGAAAATCAAATTTAAAATAAACCACCGGTAACTATAACTGTTGAGAAAATATAACTAACACATTTTTCATCTATCTCTTATTTGTCTTTTAGGGCCAATAATCTTTAACAGTAAATACAAACTTCAATGTAAACTTAAAAAATAAATTGGCATAGTCCAAAAAAGTCTAAAAACACAGAATCTATACAATTTGTCATTGTAACATTCCAGTCCTAAACCCTAATTTAATTGCCATTTGACAAATTTAAATCTTTCAAAACATCAATAAAAACGCACCTCTTTAAAGAAGCCTATAACCTTCCTCCCTAACATGCTCAGCACTGCTCAGCACTACTCTCTCCCTACTGTACCAGATACAAACTTTAACCTTTAGATTGTAAGTCTGCGAGTTTCAATCCTGCGCAGTGCTTTAGGGAAAGCGCTATGGACACTGGATTCCAAGCTCAAAGACAGGGCCATACACTCTTTGCAATGTATGAATCTTTAACTTGTCATTACCTGTAACTTAACTTATGTATAGCGCTACGGAATATGTTGGCGCGTTACAAATAAACGATAATAATAATAAAATAATAATAATAGTGCTGTAAATAAGGACATAACATCTTTTTGAAAATACCTTTTTAGTTACTGAAACACTTGCTTTTGGATACATGTTTAATAAATAAAAACTTCTTTAAATAATTATCGGATGGCCTTATTTAGACTTTTATTCAATTGACCGCATTGAAATTGATTAAGTATAAAATGTTAACACACTATTGATAACTATTTGTCATGAAAAACAACTTAACATCTCAAAATAAACTAATGGTACATTATTTTATTTTTACAGATTAACATGGCTGATAACGAGAGAAAACAAGAAAAGAAAAGACGCCAAGCTAGAGAACGACGACAGAGAGCAGACAGCCAGCAGACACCGGAGAAGAAGGAAATTCAACGAGAAAAAGAACGCAAAAGAATTGCAAGCAAAAGACTGTCACTTGCAGAAATTAAAGATATGTCAAAAAAAGCAACAAAGAAAATAAAGCATTTACAACCTGTTGCTCAAACATCAGATGACATTTTACCAGAAAAAATACAAGAGATACCAAAAAAAGCAACAAAGAAAACAAAGCATTTAGAACCATTTCATGAAACATTACATGACATTTTACATCAAACAATACAACATATACCAAGAAAAGCAACGAAAAAAACAAAACATTTAGAACCTGTTGTTGAAACATTATATGACATTTCACCTGATGAATATGAAAGTCAAAATCCTATATGCTTTGCAAATTGTCCTCTACTCAAGTCTTTAGCAGTAGAGGTTCATAGTTGTGGGGACATGACTACTCAATGTCAGTTTTGTGAGGCTTATTATTTTAAACAGGAGAGACCCAGAGATGGACAATTTATTAGTTGTTGTCAAAAAGGCAAGTTCAAACTTCCAGAAAGGAAAGAATTTCCAATTTATTTACAAAATATTATGACTGAACCTACTTTTCCAAACTACAAAAATTTTAAGACAAACATAAGATCCTACAATAGTGCCATATCCTTTGCATCCATGAGGGCAACATTAGCTGCTAATGTACCAGGACATGGTCCTTACTGTTTTAAAGTCCAAGGACAAATTTATCATCGCACTTCCCATTTACATCCAGAGGAAGGAAATAAAAGAAAATTCGCTCAACTATATGTCCTAGATACAATGGAAGCTGTTGACCAACGTATGCAGATGGAAGAAAATAAAAAATGCTTACCCACTGTTTTCATGGAGCTAAATAACATTATGGACAACAATCCCTACAGTAAAGCTTATAAAAAATTGGCAGAAGTAGAAAATGAACAACTACTTCATGCACAAACACATCAATTACCAATGCCGAAGGTTAATATGGTGCTTAAAAGAGACAGACATACTGATAAACGTTGTTATAACTTGCCAACATCAAATGAGGTTGCAATGGTGTTTCAGAATGATGAAGGAGAACCACCATTTCAAAGAGACATTAGAATATATGCCAGAAAGGGGGAGCAACCATTCATTAATATGAGTATCTTAAGTCCAAATTTAGATCCAATGACATATCCCATATTTTTCCCACACGGAGAAGCAGGTTGGCAACCAAAATTAACTCTTCCCAGTTACCCAAATGCTAAAGCCAGAATCCGAAATAATGTTTCTATGCTTGAATTTAAAGTAGCTCAAATTGCTATTCGCAATGTATTTAATCCAATTTTATGTGGTGGGAAACTAACACAACAATGGATTATTGATTCATATTTGCAAGTTGAGGCAAATAATTTAAACTTTATCAAATATCAAGAAGATAAACTCTGTGTAGAACAATATTCTGGATTAATGGACTATGTTGCTGACGTGGCTACAAGCAGAGACATGACAGCTGGCAAAGCCATCATTTTACCATCTTCCTTTCAAGGATCTCCTCGGAATATGAGAGAAAGATACAATGATGCTATGGCTATTGTCACTAAATTTGGCAAACCCGATTTATTTGTGACATTTACATGTAATCCACAATGGCCAGAAATCACACAAAATCTACTTCTTGGACAAAGTGCTTCTGATCGACCAGATTTAGTAGCCAGAGTTTTTAAGATTAAATTAAATGAATTAATACGTGACTTCACTATAAATCAGTTATTTGGCAAATGTCTTGCTTATGTATATACCATTGAATTTCAAAAAAGAGGCCTTCCACATGCACATCTTCTAATAATACTTCAAGAAAAAGATAAATTAGAAACTTCAGACAAAGTGGATGCAGTCATTGTTGCTGAACTACCAGATCCAGAACTATATGGTAGACTATATGAGATTGTTACTCATCGCATGATTCATGGACCCTGTGGTGACCTTAATCCACAATCACTGTGGGCCTCATTCTATTAGCGGCCGCAGCCGTTGCGGGGCCGCAAGGACCGGCCGCAAGCTATTCGGCTATTCTATTCCCTTACGGCCGGAGGCTCCGGCAGGCTTGCGGCCGGTGCCTTGCTATCTCTTGCGGCGGCTCGCGCCAGAGGAAAGCCTTTGATCTAAAACGGCCGCAAGAGTTTTGCAATTCAATTGCTCCGGGAAACCTCTCTGCAAGGCTAAAATCGAGCCGCTGCTTACTTGCAGGAAAGAGGTCCCGCTAGCACCAATTAAGCACATAAAATAGCTCAAATAAAGCCATCCTGCACTTTGAGAAGACTATAAAGGGATGTTAGGTGTTAGAAAAAATAGCACATAATTATCCTATACTCAAATCCGTAAAATATTTTATTTTTAATATCCGTAAAATATCCATGTAAAAAGTCCAGAGTGCTTGGAGCACCTCAGACATGCCCACGCCGCAGCCGGAAAATAAACAGTTAATTTGAACTTGGGTTTGGGCTGATGTGCAAGCTTGAGAGTGGGTTCCTTTTAATCCTCATGTCCCCCAATATGATCCCTAGCATTTACAGAGCTGTACAGTTCAGGCTTGAATTTATTTTTGCGTTTTTATATTTCACAGCTTACGGCCGGTTTCAAGATATGCGGCCGGCCGTAAGAGGAGATCCTTGCGGGGCCGTATAATAGAATCGAGAGTTAACAGAACCCCCGCAAGGAATCGCAGCCTTACGGACGATTTACGGCCGCTAATAGAATGAGGCCCCATGTATGGAAAATAATAAATGTTCCAAAGAATTTCCAAAAGATTATAGAGACAAAACCTAAGAAGAGAAGGAGATAGTGCCATTATTTGTGGAAAAAAAGTGGACAATAGATATGTAGTACCCTACAATCCACATTTACTCATGAAGTACAACGCCCACATCAACGTAGAAGCCTGCACTTCCATCAAATCCATTAAATATGTCTACAAATATATTTACAAAGGTTACGATGCAGCTACTGTAGTCGTCAAAAGTGCAGACAACCCTGAAAGTAGTGAGTTAGTACATGATGAACTTGCATCTCATGTAGATGCTCGCTATGTCAGTGCGCCAGAAGCTATGTGGCGGCTTTTAAAATTTGAAATGCATGATAGATCACATGCAGTATATAGGTTAGCAGTACATTTGCCACAACGACATTTAGTCTATTTCCATGCTGGAAATTAAATGAATGCATTGGCCCAAAGTGAAGATCGTCACACTACACTAACTGCATGGTTTGCATTAAATTCCACTGATGCTGAAGCAACACAATACTTATATATTGAAATTCCATATCACTATGTTTTTTTGAATGGATTATGGAGACCAAGAAAAACAAGAGGCAATAAAATTATTCCAAGAATTTACACAGTCAGTCCAAGAGATGTTGAATGTTTTTGCTTACGGATATTACTTTTAAATGTTCCTGGAGCACAAAGTTTTGAACACTTAAGAACTGTTAATGACATTGTATATGAATCCTTCCATTTAGCTGCAAGACATAGAAACTTACTCGCTGATGATACAGAGTGGGAAAGATGTTTAGAAGAAGCAGCACAATGTCAAATTCCACGACAGATGAGAGAACAATTTGCTTTTATTTGTATCTTCTCAAATGCTCCAAATGCATTAGCTTTGTGGGAGACTTTTAAAAGTAATATGGCTGAAGACTTTATGCGACGATACAATGAACCCATTGCATACTTAAAAGCGTTAATGGAAATCCAAGAAGTCTTTTTAACTCATGGATTAAGTTGTGCAAGTTTTAATTTGCCTGATCCAGGTCTTATAGATGACATTAACTTTGAAGACTATGACATTCAACTACAAGCAGAAAGAACAGAAGAAAGACTTGCAACTTTAAATACACTACAATTGCAAGCATTTCATGCCATTAAAAATGCTATAGATGATGACATGGTGACAGAGCGTTATTTCTATCTTGATGGACCTGGCGGATCAGGAAAAACATATTTGTACAATTTATTAATGAGTTCAGTACGAGCACAAGGAAAAATAGCAATGGCGTTTGCCACTACTGGAATTGCTGCACTTTTATTAGAAGGTGGAAGAACTGTTCATAGTGGATTTAAATTGCCGGTGCCTATTTTAGAAAATTCTGTGTCAGATATTCGCATGACATCCTTACAAGCAAAGAAATTGAAGAAATGTAAATTAATTATAATAGATGAGGCCACAATGATGTCATGCTATGCCCTCCAATGTATTGACCGTTTGCTTCGTGAAGTCATGGATAATATTTTTCCATTTGGTGGAAAGGTAATGTTGTTGGGTGGCGATTTTAGACAAACATTACCTGTCGTTGTACATGGAAATCGAACTGACATTATCGAAACATGTATAAAGTCAAGTACAGTATGGAAACATTTTACCCATCTTCAACTGCAACAAAATATGAGATCAGAAGGCCAAACTGATTTCAATGATTGGCTTATTAAAATTGGAGAAGGCAGAACAGAAAAAATACTACATTTACCTGACGACACTGTAGAGATCCCACCTCATATGATTTGTCAACAAGATATTATATCGGCTATATTTGAAGGGAGCATAAATAACGAAGAATATTCCGAGCTTGCCAACCAAGTCATACTGACGTGTAAAAATAAAGATGCATTAATCCTCAATAATGAAATCTTAAAAAAAATTAATGCACCACAAAGAAATTATCACAGTGCTGATCCTGTACTTGCTGATGACAATGAAAGTCAGGCTAACTTTTCGACTGAATTCATAAACTCTTTAACTCCTTCTGGAATGCCACCACATATTTTGCAGCTAAAGAAAGGTGCAACTATCATGTTACTGCGAAATATGAACCCCAAAAAAGGCCTATGCAATGGCACAAGATTAATTGTTCAACAATTAAAGGACCATTTTATAGATGCTGAAATTTTAACTGGGACCCATAAAGGAGAGAGAGTTTTCATACCAAGAATAGATTTAGCACCAAGTGAAAGTAGTCTCCCTTTTATACTTCAAAGAAGACAATTTCCCATTATTATGGCATTTGCCATGACCATTAATAAATCACAAGGTCAAACTTTCAAATCTGTGGGTATTTTCTTGGAAGAACCAGTTTTTGCACATGGTCAATTGTACGTTGCGTTGTCACGGTGCAAAAATCCACAGGCTATTAAAGTTTACATTGAAAACAATGAAAGTCAAGGTGATTTATTAGAAGATGGACGTATTTTTACTAAAAACATTGTCTACTATGAAGTACTATAGCTTTGAAGGATACAAATTAAAGATGCCAAGATTTTTTAAAAGCATTGCAAAATACATAACAATTGGTTGTTTAATTCAGTCATAATTAATGGAAGTCATGTTTATGAATGATTCGCCTCACAAAATACTTGCCTTGCATTGTTAGTAAAAATTATGTTAAAATGTTAAGTCACTATGTTAATGTTTCTAATGTTACAAGTTTAAAAAATATATTTTCAAGTTATTTCATTCAACAGATTACAAAGTGGATGTTAAGAGGTCAAGCACCTTTTAAGTCACAATGTAAATATTGTCTGTTATCTTAAGATTACTACCTACATTAATGTTTATCGCCAGTTTATGTGCTCAGTAATAAATTACTTTAATTACGTACGTTTTAAGAAGAGTTTTACTGTATGCCTTCCTCTACATTCAATGTATATTCAAGTTAACAATTATTGTGATAGAAATTGAATTTTAATACTGATTAATTTAAAGGTCAATTGTTTTTACATTCAAATGTTAATACTTTTAATAAAAAATTAGGTTACAAAATGTATTCACTATGTTCCTGTTTATAATGTTCAAAATTATACCAATGTTTTGTCAACTTCTAAACTTACATAAAAAATAAAGTTCAAGTTTAAAAATATATACTTTGAAGGTTATTGCTTACATATATTTTAAACCTTGTTAAAATTCGCGACGTTTAAAGAAGGCTTTTTACTTTTTGCTTTCCTATTCATTCAATGTATATTAAAGTTAACAATTCTTCAGATACTAATTACATTTTAAAAAACCATTACATCAACATTTTACAAAAATACACGTTCATATTAAAATACTTACAAGTGTCAAAAATATATGTTAATAACTAAACAACTTGACAAACATATACATCACATTGCCGTCATTTTTTGACGGGCAAGTCGCTAGTAATAATAATAATAATAATAGAGCAGCAATCATTGTAAATGTTATTCTTAAATATGGATGTATGTATTAAATGTTAAACAGACTTACTTTTGCAAATAATTAGTGAAGTGCTTGTACTTGTACTATGAATAAATAAGGTATTTTTCCAATCGGGTCCCTGTTTGTGTTTATCACTAATTTGTTGTTATTTTATAGAATAAAGAAAAAGTTCATGAAACCAGACTTACATACAAGGTTTATGAATGGTGATTTTCCTTTTCTGATTTACTCACAGGTGATTATGCCAACAATGTGGGATGGCAGCAACAACCTACACATAGTTGGTGAATACAATCAATAATAATAATTCATCTAACAACACTCCACAGCTCAGAGAGAAAAAAAAGAAAAACACAGACAATAAAAATCAATAGTAATAATTATAGTATTTACTATTCTTAATGCTTACAGTGTTTACATTTATTATTGATAATTATTAATTTGTTATATGTAATCAATTATTTTATTTCATTTACAGAAAATTATTATTACAAATAACTCTTATCAGTATTTACATCATTTATAATTACAAAAATGTATTCTTTAGCAGTGCAAATGTTTGCCATTGTTTGGAATACTGATAGTGAACTAGATGTCCAGCTCTCGCTTTCTAAGTTCCTAAACTCGAACATGAACTGATGGTTCTCTCCCACAAATGAATGTGAACATGAACATTTTATTTGTGAACGCTGTAAAACACTGCCTATTATGCACTTGTGAACATGTTCTTTTTTCTTCTTTATCCACTCACTATTGCAAGTTTATTGTTACTGTAGGTCAATACTATAGGTCAATATAGTTAGATATTTACTATTCTTGCTCGTGAAGTACCACTATACAGTGAAAACAAATATATTTGAACACTTTTAGCCAAAGTAAGGCAGAATTAAACATACAAACGTCTATTTCAATCTTATACAATAATCTTAACAAAGGCTCATTGTTCCCTCATTCCCCACCCTCTCTCCACTAACAGCAAAAACACTTATCCTCATGATTTAGCTCTTAGGACAGGATGTAACAACCAAAAAATTATTTTTATACTCAGAAAAAGAATCAGCAATTATTGCTATTTTCTCCAAAAATGTTTTTATTTCCATGTCCTACAGGTGCTAATATTGTCAGTTTGGTACATACTTGACAGACATTTCTTTCTTTTGAACTGCCGTGGTCCTTTAAAATAGTATTAAAAAAATGCATTGTATTAAAATAGTAAGTAACTACCATCAACCTAGAGCTAAATGTGGCTCCACACAAATGCACTTGTGACTCTTCTGTCTTCTCCAAATTTGGCAGCATGAAATCAAGCATTGTTAACTGTGAATTCAAATCCATGTCAACTTGCTTCTTTGATTAATAAATGCAATACAAGCAAGAACTATCACATTTTAAATATATGCCAGTGTGCTATTTCATATGAGAATATCTAACTCACACCAGCGCTTTTTGGTCCCTTTGCTCTAAGATTTGACAGTGATTGCCTCTTCATTAAAGGTTGTATACACCTGAGTTAGATGGGATGACTTAGAAAATGTAACAGTATGTAAATACAAATATTGCTTCATATTTTTGGCAAGATTTACTTTTTAATTAAGATCTTTGTTTCTTAAAAGAATATTCCTTGTCAATCCCCTAAAGGTATAAAGTACTGCAGTAATCAAAAAAAAAAACGAGAATAGAAGACTTGCTTGTTGCACTCACACTTATAAACTACTGAACTACTGTAATATAATACATATCTCAGTATAAAGTATCTGTGTTAACATTAATTAGATCAAACATGTCAAGTGTGTGCTGTATGTGCTGTAAACATCTCCTTTTCATTTATATAACTGTTACATCTTTCATCTTGATTAATGTATGGTGATTTTTTTGTCACCATACACGTTTTCCCAACTTTTTCATGAAAGTATTTCACATTTTCAGCAACAGTTAAATAGTGTAATATTTCTAGTGGCTGGGTAAAAGTTTTAGTGTGGTGACCAATGAATGGTGTTGAGATAGACAGATTTCCATTTTCCATAGTGAATGTTGTATCAGAAGCGTGTTTGCCATATGTGAGATTCCTCAGTTCCATCACTTTGTCAGGAAGATCACTATGGTCAGGTTCCTTAATTCCGCAATTAACATAATCTTTTTTCCAAGGCTCGGGGGAGATATATCTCTTATGGTGTGGATTCTCTTTGATGTTTTCCTTGGCTTCCAGCACATACTTTGTGAGTCCCATGCTCTCAAAGGTCGAAGGTATAAAAACTCTTTCATCCTCTTGCTGAATATTAGCTTTTGATTTTGAGCCTTGCATGGCCTAGTAAAAAAATTAAAAAAACAAGATATTGTCATTCGACCATGTTGAAATGATTAAGCAGTATTTCACTATAACACTTTGTAAAAAGGGGTACATCATTATTATGTAAACAACAATATTTATTTTGTTACAATATTATTTAACAGAAAGTATGCATTAATATATCACATATATAGTTGTGAGCGTACGGGTCGTTGCTCACGCTTGCGGGCTCGCATAGCGAGCCCGCGGCCCTCGCGTAGCGAGCCGCGGGCCTCGCGAAGCGAGGGCCGTGGCTCGCGCAGCCCTCGCGTAGCGAGGTCACTGGGCAAGGGCCTCAGTTGCTGGCATGGAGCGCAGAAGGCGCTCCATGCCAGCAACTGAGGCCCCTCGCGAAGCGAGGGCCTCAGTTGCTGGCGAGGTCACTGGGCACGGGCCTCAATTGCTGGCATGGAGCGCCAAAGGCGCTCCATGCCAGCAACTGAGGCCCCTCGCGAAGCGAGGGCCTCAGTTGCTGGCGAGGTCACTGGGCAAGGGCCTCAGTTGCTGGCATGGAGCGCCGAAGGCACTCCATGCCAGCAACTGAGGCCCCTCGCGAAGCGAGGGACTCAGTTGCTGGCGAGGTCACTGGGCAAGGGCCTCAAACCCTCGCAAACTTCACGTCGCTACTCAAAAAACACGACACACAAATTACGACACTCGCTAAATTTTACGAGGAACGCAAACAACCTACGAAACACGTTACCACACATTACGACCTCGCAAACATCGGACGCAACACGCCGACATACAAACATTTAAAACACAATACATACACACAGCACATACATACAAACCTTACCTACACCAAGAGGGAGCACCCAGGACCTCAAAAATGCAACTTACACCTCGATTTTACTCGAAATAAAAGAGTTTTGAGACAAAAAAAAAATCTAAGCGACAGAAAAAATGGCCGCCGAACAAAACGAAAACGAGGCTACAGCACTCTAAACTCGCAAAACACCACAACAAACTCGCAAAACACCACAAGAAACTCGCAAAACGCCACAAACCACCTACGGATATTCATACCACACACTGCACACATTCAGCATGCTTACACAGCAGCTCCACACCACTAATGCTGCAGCAACATCAAAACAGATTGCAGATCTTCAACACAATGCTTCACAATAGGTAAACTATATTCATTTATTAATGTATTACATATTTCATTATTACACACCAAACAGCATTAGCTACCTTACAATTTCATTGCCGTCATTTTTTGACGGGCAATTCGCTAGTCACCAATAAATCACTGCAGTTCCCTCTCTCATAAAAGAGCATTGCATGAAACCAAAATGAGAGTTTGAATGCAGTGGGAAGCTTCCAACTGCTATGAAAATGTTGTAACTCAAAATGCCAGTGCTTCCAATAGCCCTAATGGAAATCAATATACATTTTTAAAAACATGCTGCTGAAAAAGCTTTGTGTTTATCTTTCCTGAGCCATATTTGGCTTCAAAGTCATATGCTGTGGGCCTTTGATCTATGTTATATTTATTTACAAAAAATATACCATTAAAATGTCAACTGTAGATAATCTGTATATTAACAGATATTTATGTATAAACAGCTTTCATGTCATCCAAACTAAACCAAGCAGTCACTTATAGCCAACATCTAAATCACACAAGAGAAGCACCTGAAATTGCACAGTCATTCAAAGCAATTCAGCAATTGAAAATAGATTAGAAACAATACAGCTAATCATACTCTACTACTCTATTCCTGACAATTCAAAGAAATGTTACTTCCCCAGAAAATCATGTGATAATGTATTAGGGATCTCTCAACTTCTGAAATGTGTACTAGAATGGTAATCTAACCTGACCACAAAAACAATGCAGTACAATAATATAGATATAAAAAAGCTCCATAACCTATCTACACAAACAAGAATATGGCTGTAATAAATGTCCCTAAATTAAATGTGATCCATTCCACACAAGCTCTTTCAGGCTTCACATCATTGTATATGGGAATCTTTATATAATAAAACTCTTATATGCTATTGAGCACATGGGAAAATGTGACTTCTTGGTGGGAGTAACTTCATAGGGTGACTGATAGGTAGAAGATTCTAAACAAGCCTATCCTGCAAACACTTTCCCTACAGTGAGGAACCGCTGTTGCATATCATGAACTAGCCATCATTTCAATAGCACTCGTTGAATGCTAAGTCATATAGTGCCTCTTCTAGTCTTCTACTTTGATATTATATAGTTCCAGCTGATGTTCTTAAGTGATACTCTTATCACTAAAAATCTGGATGGCATTCTGCTAAATATTGTAGTTATTGAAACATATTTATTAACTGAAGCTTATTAGGCTTTATCAAATGAATCAGGGGTTGTTGAAGGGAAATAAAAACTGAAGGAAATATCTTGGTCAGTATGGTGTAAAGTAGAAAGTGTACAGGATATATATATATATAAAGTGGGGGGGAAAGTATTTGATCCCCTGCTGATTTTTAACGTTTGTCCACTGACTTAGAAACTATTAGTCTCTAATTTTAATGGTAGGTGTATTCTAACAGTGAGAGACAGAATAACAAAAACAAGAACAACACATGTCAAAAAAGTTATAAATTGATTTACAGGTCAATGAGGGAAATAAGTATTTGACCCCTTCAACTTAGTACTTGGTGGCAAAACCCTTGTTGGCAATCACAGAGGTCAGACGTTTCTTGTAGCTGGCCACCAGGTTTGTACACATCTCAGGAGGGATTTTGTCCCACTCCTCTTTGCAGATCCTCTCCAAGTCATTAAGGTTTTGAGGCTGATGTTTGGCAACTCAAACCTTCAGCTCCCTCCACAGATTTTCTATGGGATTAAGGTCTGGAGACTGGCTAGGCCACTCAAGGACCTTAATGTGCTTCTTATTGAGCCACTGCTTTGTTGCATTGGCTGTGTGTTTTGGGTCATTGTTATGCTGAGGGAAGGAGGTTCCCACCCAAGATTTGATGGTAGATGGCCCCATCCATCGTCCCTTTGATGCGGTGCAGTTGTCCTGTACTCTAAGCAGAAAAACACCCCCAAAGCATAATGTTTCTACCTCCATGTTTGACGGTGGGCATGGTGTTTTTGGGGTTATAGGCAGCATTCTTCCTCCTCCAAACACGGCGAGTTGAGTTGATGCCAAAAAGATCGATTTTGGTCTCATCTGACCACAACACTTTCACCCAGTTCTCCTCTGAATCATTCAGATGTTCATTGGCAAACTTCAGACGGGCCTGTACATGTGCTTTCTTGAGCAGGGGGACCTTGCGCGTGCTGCAGGATTTCAGTCCTTCACGGTGTAGTGTGTTACCAATTGTTTTCTTGGTGACTATGGTCCCAGCTACCTTGAGATCATTAACAAGATCCTCCCGTGTAGTTCTGGGCTAATTCCCCACCATTCTCATGATAATTGAAACTCCACGAGGTGAGATCTTGCATGGAGCATTAAACCGAGTGAGAATGACGTTTTTTTTGTGTTTCGTCCATTTGTGAATAATCGCACCAACTGTTGTCACCTTCTCACCAAGCTGCTTGGGGATGGTCTTGTAGCCCATTACAGCCTTGCAGTGTAGGTCTACAATCTTGTCCCTGACATCCTTGGACAGCTCTTTGGTCTTGGCCATGGTGGAGAGTTTGGAATCTGATTGATTGCTTTTGTGGACAGGTGTCTTTTATAAAGGTAACAAGCTGAGATTAGGAGCATTCCCTTTAAGAGAGTGCTCCTAATCTAAGATTGTTACCTGTATAAAAGACACCTGGGAGCCAGAAATCATGCTGATTGATAGGGGATCAAATACTTTTTTCCCTCACTGACCTGCAAATCAATTTATAACTTTTTTGACATGCGTTTTTCTTGTTGTTTTTTGTTGTTATTATGTCTCTCACTGTTAAAATACACCTACCATTAAAATTATAGACTGATCATTTCTTTGCCAGTGAACGAATGTTCAAAATCAGTAGGGGATCAAATACTCCCCCCCCCCCCCCCCCCACACACACACACACACTGTATATGATACACCAGCACGCAGGCAGAGCTGGGAACGGCCTTAATAGACACAGGTATAATGAGATATACAGCTCTGATAAAGGTTGAATCTTAAAAGCTAAGAAAAAATGTTAACTTTTATTTATTTTTAACTTAATAGTGTTTAGTAGTCTATTTCCAGCACACAAACATATGAGCTTTACTAGCAAATACACTACAGTGGTCCTTTAATATTTTAGGTAGTGAAATGTGTGTTTTCTTTTTTTTGTTTTGTTTTTTAAGTGTCTGCTCAGAATGTTGTCTTTATTTTTCCAAGTTAAGAATGCCATAAGGGCAACATATAAAAGCTACCAGACTGATATACTACAGGATATTTCCCTCTGTGAAGGACTCAAGTGAGCTAAAAGAGGCTGCTCTCTAAATAGGTAATCAGACCAAGAGGACAATCCTACTTAGGTATTGTTCATTCTCAGATTGAGCACCTCTAATTTCTTTGTTGTATTGTATAGAAATAGTTGATTTCGTACCTATAAAATCAACATGGATTCATGATCTTATTACCAAAAGACATTTGGACCTTGGAGAATATGCAAAAGCTGTGGACTGCCACTGCAGCACAGCATATGGAATGTGTGTGTATTCTCATATCAACATATATGTATGTATTTGGACTGCTTAGTTCATGACTATTGTATTGGATTCCCTCTTGCAAAAAAAGCTTGTATGAAAGGGAACCTTATTCTGTTATTCTGTTGAAACAGACATATTCTTGGACATTTGCATAACTGTTTTCACTGTAATAGGCATTTACATAACTGTTATTCAGTTTGCAATTTCTAGCATGCAATATAGTTATTATGAATCATGAATCATATTATTCAGAAATGCAATACACACAATTCAATATTTATGGTGAGATCCTCATCCAGGTAATATTAAAGTATCGAACTGTCCATCCAATTATCGTTTTAGACTAGGTAGTTTTACAAACACAGCAATAGCGTCCCCAGTTCTGCATTGAATAGTTAATACATTAAAATATGTTTCTTTACTTATAAAAACATGTAATGTCATTTAATTCAAGTCTCCAAATGAACACACATCAAAGAACTTGAAGGGACATTGTCACCTCAGCAGAGGAAGTAGGTTTCATCTTAAGGAGCATGAAACACTGGTGCCCTGGCCTGGGGAAAGGGGGGTGGGATTGAGGGCTGTAGCACTGTTACCTGCAGCCTGCTCACTATGATCAACCCTGTCAACCCTCTGTCCTCCACCTGTGTTCCCATGACTGCCCTCCGGGCCCCTCACAACAGATCCCCCACCCCCCTGTGTAGTGGAGGTAGTGCAGCAAGCTTACATTGCATGTGCACAAGCAAGGGCACTATGGAGCTGCGTCACATAGAGCTTTGCAAGAGCTGGACAGGAATTGCCTGTGATGTAAGAAACATTCCTGTTTGCCATAAATGCAGAAACTGTATTACACACTAATACTGTATATATATATATATATCATACCACATCATAGATCTCCTCTGCAATATGCGGATTAGTTGTTAATTGATCCAGAGGAAGGCAAACAGAAAAAATAAAACATTGAAACATTGCCAATTGTCTTAAAAGGGAAAAAATTAAATTCCTTCCTGACCCCAGATACTGGCAATCGGATTCCTCCCTGGATCAATACTCCCTCTCTAATTATCCAGGATATCCCTAAATGCCCTTTTTATTCAAAAAATATATCCAATCCCTTTTTAAATTTATCAAATCCGTTGTCATTACCTCTTTTGGTAGAGAATTCCCCAGATTAACCACCTTTACTGTGAAGAACCTTTTTCTTTCTTTAAGCTAGAGTCTTTTTACTTCTAACCTCAAAGGATGTCCTTTTGTCAGTTGAAAATCTCACTTGACAAAGCTTTATATTGACTCTGGATGTATTTATATAAGGTAATTGATGTGAATCTTGAAAAATTAGATATAATGGTTTGGCTATTACAGAAACCAGTTCCCTCAGTACCCTTAGATGTATTCCATCAGGACCTGTGGCTTTATTTACACTTATTTTTTCCAATCTGTTTTGAATTTCTTCCTGCGTTAACCAATTATTCGGTGAAGGTAGTGTACCTCCCTTGTGTATAACGAAGAAAAGAACCTATTTAGCTCATCTGCCTTTTCCTGGCCACTAATTGTCAGCCTGTTTCACATTGTAATTATCTTATAGCTTCCTTACTGGCCTTCTTCCCATTAATATATATATTTTTAAATGTTAGAGTTAGTCTTACTCTCCTTTGCAACTTTTAATTTTCTATTTTAGCCTGTCTAAAAGGCTCCTTTACAGCCTTGTTGATTTCTTTGTACTCTGCCATGCCTTTTGAGGGTAAAGAATGCCACACCCATCTAGTATTTATATTATAAGGCTGTCCATTTCCACTTACTAATTTACCATTGGCATTATACACAAACACAGTATGCCTCTTTAACTTGTGAAGGGGCTAAATCCTTTTTCTCTTTGTTCAAATTAAATGTCTGAGTTTGCAAATATTTTTCTCTTGGGCAAGAAAGACTCAAGCCAATTTGAAAGATGTAGCAGAGACCTTCAAATACTTTAAGATAGTATGCTAGGACATACGTCTTAATTTCAATGTTCCATTGTAAGTCATGTTATCAAACAGGTGTAAGATTAGTGTACAATGGTGTATTCTATTTACCAGAAATAATTTGGCACGTAATAATGTTGAGGTCATAACGTTTTAATACAACTAGAGTGCTCCCATGTGGTTAGAAGCAGACATTCACAATATATTTAATACTTTATTATAAAAATATTCCTGTACATAAAGAGGGGAGTGGCTGATTGTCATTGGTAGAAACCAGCCTCGTGATGAGGAGACAGAAAGAGTTTCTCAAAAGCAGAGAGAAAATATTCTGGGCTTTTCTCTTTTGTCTTCTGGTTTCTTCTTTGGTCTTTGGTCTGTGGCTGTTTTTCCAGGGTCTTTCCTGCTACCATCTGAGCCCTACCCTATGCCATTTCCAATATTATCTGACAGTCCTGTCCTTAGAACATACTGACCGCCTGTCTTGGCATAAACGTATGCCTCCTTCAAATCTTCCTTAAGATTTAGTACTACTTCGACTATATCAAATTATATTCTATCTCAACTCTCTCTAAACAATCCAATCACAGAAAGAGGTATTTCTTCAGTGAGAAGGGATTCTCCAGTGACAGGAGTTATCCTGAAATTCCATACATAGGTAATGTTTAAAAAGGTATTAACTATTTAGTTTGTAGTATAGTTAAACTTAGTCCCATATATCATAATCCTTATGTTACCCTTTTGGGAGTGGTCTCAGACCCAGACACATTAGCATCTATATTCCAGACTGTAGATGTTAATCAGTATTTTAATATGTGGCCATATCCCCTTAAATAGACTGATTGTCTTTATTCAATAATGTAACTGTTTAGCTCTGTTACAACGATCAATTATTAAAACATCCACATAACCAACCATATTTAGAGATACTCTTCATGTATAAACTTGTATCACACAATCATCAAAACTGTCTTACATTGTTATTGATTGAATTGACCGACTTGACAAATTTAATGAAATGTAATAAATTCTGATGTAAGACCCACAAACAAATAGCAGCTTACCAACATCTAAATATAAATTTTGGTTAGCTTGCAACCTCACATACACAATATAATCAACTCTGATACATATTGCTTCAATATATATACTTACTGCTATATATTGTGTCATTCCATATTTTACTGCTTTCATAGAGTAATAGGTTATATTGCTAATTATTAATATTATATATATATATATATATATATATATATATCTCAAATAGACAGCCTGTTTGTGTTTATGCATATCATTTTTGTATTGCACTAACCAAATATATAGACAGACTGCTAATCAAACTTTATAAGATCATATACTCTGGTTATATACTCCTATATTGAACTAACCAAACATAGATTGTATTAACATAAATTGTTAATCCATATTTGATAAGTTTGTATACACTGCTAATTGATTGATATATTGATCTAACCAAATATAAAGTGTTCAAGACTAATTGTTATCCAATCATACAAAGAGATTGTAATACACGTCATACAGATTGTATTGTTATCTAACTAAATATCAAATCTTACAAGTGTGAACACTTCTAATTGTTTATCCTTGATATTTACTTCTATACCAATAAAAGCAATTTCAACACACAGCGAATACTTGTCGATAACTTGATCTTTGACCTAAATCAATCTATACACTGTAATATTTTAAGAAACTATATTAATCTGTACAGTGTAATATTTACGTCAGATCAATTGCACTGATAACTCACGTAAAGTAGTCTCTGTTCTCTCTTGTTTGTATTATCTAAATGCATGTTTTTTTTACTCTGTTTTTGTCAGCTAGTAAGTGCAATATTTTAAAAAGCACAGTTTAAAATATATTTCTAAATATAATTGAGGGTAACTAAAAAGGACTTTACTACATGAGAATGATTTCAATGTTAAAAGATCAGCTCTGAATTATAATACTAAACAATTACAAATATGTATCTGGTAAAGAGAGAATGAAAATCAATAGAATATAAAATGGAAGTCAAATTTCGTGTAGTAAACTGCTGCAGGCTTAGCTGCTTCTGAGAGAAGATTCTCTGTGATGGACAGAGATACTAGAGCTGACCACAGGTTAACTGTTTTTTACACTGCTCATCAGTGACATAGACCCAACCAGCTCTAGCAATTCCATACACAAAGACTTAACAACATAACACCCTGACAGAAGAGAATGCAGGCCGGCACTGTTGGCTTATAACAACCTTTACAAAATCACTAATATATATATATGTATTGTTTGTTCCATCTTCACTGACAACATTCAGCACATAAGATGGTGCAGTATTTATATTTATTTTCATATAAACTCTGTGACTTATGGGCAAGCAAGCATGTTATGTATAGTTGTCACAGGACAAAGGGTACTAAATAAAATACTGAATATCTGAATTTTAAAATGTAACAATCTGTCAAAAGACTTACCAAATTTGATGGAAGATGTGTTTTAGGATTTAACACATATTTCCCCAAAGTTAAATATATCAGTAGTATGCCGACAGTTAGTAATATTAGTAGAGCTGCAGCACATGACCCCAATATTATTTCTGTGATTATTGTATCTGTAAGACAAATAAACAAAAAATGTTGTTAAAATGTAAGGAGTAAACAGAAGACATTTTATGCTTGAAAGTTACTTTACAGCTTAATGTTTTACTTATATACATGTAGATTGTTAAATGTAGGTCAAAAAGAATAGTCATCCCTTACTGAATTTTAGAATTTTTTATTTATTGTGAAGCAAACAAAATAACCGAAAAAGTCTATGTCCATCACTTTTCACCGCCCTAAAGTCAATACTTTGTAGAGCCACCTTTTGCAGCAATCACAGCTCCAAGTCGCTTTGGATAAGTCTTTATGAGCTTGCCACATCTTACCACTGGGATTTTTGCCCATTCCTCCTTTCAAAAATACTCCAGCTCCTTCAAGTTGGATAGGTTGCGTTTGTGAATAGCAATCTTTAAGTCTGACCAAAGATTTTCTATTGGATTGAGGTCTGGGCTTTGACTAGGCCATTCCAACACATTTACATGTTTCCCCTTAAACCCCTCAAGTGTTGCTTTAGCAGTGTGTTTGGGGTCATTGTCCTGCTGGAAGGTGAACCTCCGTCCTAGCCTCAAATCACGCACAGAGTGGTACAGGTTTTGCTCAAGAATATCCCTGTTTTTAGAACCATCCATCTTTCCCTCAACTCTGACCAGTTTCCCAGTCCCAGCTGCTGAAACACATAAAACTTGTGGGGAATAATATACATTAACTATACCTTTGATGCCCTTCTGGATAACTACCTTGTCACAGTGAAGGAGCTTGTTAAACTGTGTGCTACATCATGTAGGGTCCCCCAAGATCGGCAGGTCATAGTAGAGACTAATGGAGCTCCTAATAGAAGAAGCTCACCTGCCGACCTGTTTGTACACATAGGAATATCATGGGGGTCCTTATGGACACCCAGGGTATAGGGTTTATTTAGTGATTCCCTGGGGGGTTATTATGAACCTCCATAGTATAGGGTTTTAGTGATACCATGGGGTCCTTATGGATCCCCATGGTACAGTAGTTACATTTTCATACCATGGGGGTCTATGAGTATCCCCATAATCATACTTTAGCTGGATTTTCCATAGGCCTCATGGACCTAGTGCTGTTTTCCGGGGTCTGTATGGGCTCAATGAGCCTAGTAGAGATACCAAGAGATCTTGATAGGCTGTAGGGTAACCATAATCGCTGATTTAGCATCGTCCCTGAGATTTTTTATTTACAAAATTAAAGATAATAATGATATTAGTAATGTAATTTTATTCAAAGTTTTCAAAGATAAGGAATATTATTTTTTTGTTAAACCTGACAAAAGATTAAATCAAGACTTGTTCACTCTCAGAATCAATGTACAGTTATTGTAGCTCAGTAATTGTGATTAATTCACCTATTCTAAAACATGGTTATCTTTAAAGTTTTGATTTCTTATACAGGGAGTGCAGAATTATTAGGCAAATGATTATTTTGACCACATCATCCTCTTTATGCATGTTGTCTTACTCCAAGCTGTATAGGCTCGAAAGCCTACTACCAATTAAGCATATTTGGTGATGTGCATCTCTGTAATGAGAAGGGGTGTGGTCTAATGACATCAACACCCTATATCAGGTGTGCATAATTATTAGGCAACTTCCTTTCCTTTGGCAAAATGGGTCAAAAGAAGGACTTGACAGGCTCAGAAAAGTCAAAAATAGTGAGATATCTTGCAGAGGGATGCAGGCCTCTTAAAATTGCAAAGCTTCTGAAGCGTGATCATCGAACAATCAAGCGTTTCATTCAAAATAGTCAACAGGGTCGCAAGAAGCGTGTGGAAAAACCAAGGCGCAAAATAACTGCCCATGAACTGAGAAAAGTCAAGCGTGCAGCTGCCACGATGCCACTTGCCACCAGTTTGGCCATATTTCAGAGCTGCAACATCACTGGAGTGCCCAAAAGCACAAGGTGTGCAATACTCAGAGACATGGCCAAGGTAAGAAAGGCTAAAAGACGACCACCACTGAACAAGACACACAAGCTGAAACGTCAAGACTGGGCCAAGAAATGTCTCAAGACTGATTTTTCTAAGGTTTTATGGACTGATGAAATGAGAGTGAGTCTTGATGGGCCAGATGGATGGGCCCGTGGCTGGATTGGTAAAGGGCAGAGAGCTCCAGTCCGACTCAGACGCCAGCAAGGTGGAGGTGGAGTACTGGTTTGGGCTGGTATCATCAAAGATGAGCTTGTGGGGCCTTTTCGGGTTGAGGATGGAGTCAAGCTCAACTCCCAGTCCTACTGCCAGTTCCTGGAAGACACCTTCTTCAAGCAGTGGTACAGGAAGAAGTCTGCATCCTTCAAGAAAAACATGATTTTCATGCAGGACAATGCTCCATCACACGCGTCCAAGTACTCCACAGCGTGGCTGGCAAGAAAGGGTATAAAAGAAAATCTAATGACATGGCCTCCTTGTTCACCTGATCTGAACCCCATTGAAAACCTGTGGTCCATCATCAAATGTGAGATTTACAAGGAGGGAAAACAGTACACCTCTCTGAACAGTGTCTGGGAGGCTGTGGTTCCTGCTGCACGCAATGTTGATGGTGAACAGATCAAAACACTGACAGAATCCATGGATGGCAGGCTTTTGAGTGTCCTTGCAAAGAAAGGTGGCTATATTGGTCACTGATTTGTTTTTGTTTTGTTTTTGAATGTCAGAAATGTATATTTGTGAATGTTGAGATGTTATATTGGTTTCACTGGTAAAAATAAATAATTGAAATGGGTATATATTTGTTTTTTGTTAAGTTGCCTAATAATTATGCACAGTAATAGTCACCTGCACACACAGATATCCCCCTAAAATAGCTAAAACTAAAAACAAACTAAAAACTACTTCCAAAAATATTCAGCTTTGATATTAATGAGTTTTTTGGGTTCATTGAGAACATGGTTATTGTTCAATAATAAAATTAATCCTCAAAAATACAACTTGCCTAATAATTCTGCACTCCCTGTAGTATTTGAGAACTGGGTTTGAATATCTATGGTCTACTGTGTTGTCAGAGTAACGGATCAGGATTTTAGAATTTACCTACGAGCCCACAGGCTATTCAGTCCTGATAATTTAATTGCATGTTTTCAAGTAGGAATATTTTGAATCCTGACCTGTTGGCTTGTGCTGAAAATAGCAGATGGAAACAGAGGTCTGCAGTAATTTGTATGAAATGTGGCTTACCTTCTAACTTCTCTATTTCCACGCAAGTCTCTTCACTTGGAAGGCTTCTTTTTCTCTTATACTGAAATTCCATTTGAACAATGATGCAGTATGTAAATCCAGGGCTTAAATTGGATATGTTCCAAACATTTTCTGTTGTGTCATTTGTCATCAGCGGCTAAAAATATAGTAAAGACTTTTAGCCACACGTATCTCAGCTCTGGTATGTATACATGGAATAGCCTTCCAACAACAAAATTACAAATCAATTGCCAATTACATAAAATGTTCCTGAAATAAAAGGCATGGGAATTACATCAAATTAATCATGTTTTTCTTTCTTCTACTTTTGCAATACAAGATACACAAGCCTACTGGCCAATAATCTGGCTCCCCACATGAAGTAACTTGGACAGCACTGCTCTAGATTAGTCCTAAGACCGTTACTGACCTTGATGAAAACTCACCAACATGCACTGTTAAATATGTTCTATAACTCACACCTGCTCCCTATGGGCACTTGTGAGATCCACTGATCTATATCATCAATGCCTTCTCATATCATCCATCCTCAACACACCATTTTATCCATGTCACTCTACTATCCTTTTCCTTGCAACAAAACCAGAATTGGAAATCTCCATCAAAAATCATCAAACAACCATTCACTTATGGTCCTTGATACTTTTGGCAGATACCTCACAAAACTTTTTAACATTTTCAGTTTCACTTTTCATGTTTAATTTCTTGTGTTTAATTCTTCATGTTTCATTTATCATGTTTCTTTTCTTATGTTTCTTTAAGTTAAATAAGGCTAAAGTAAAGTATGATAAGACCAGACCAATGCACATTTTCTTATGGGAACTGTGTTGTTTTCTCTAAGCTTGTAACTAATTAAAAAACGTTTGATGTCACTAGTTTCAACTCTTTTATTGATAAGACCTGCAAAAAGATGCACTGACAAGGGATTTTTACTCTAACATTGGGTGGAGAATGTGGTCAGACAATATCTGTTTTGTAACACCCTCAGCACTGGGAAAACTGCAGCTCTGAGCCACACAGACCATGCAAGGCAACTAGGATGTAATTGTAAGCAGAACCAACTTTGCAAATCTGCATTAGAGCTGTGATCTGAGTGGGGAGCTGTAAGGGCTTGTCAGCCTGAGAGAGTGGGAAGAGTGACATCTCCCTGAACTTATTGGCTTCAAAGTGCTCTTGGCATACTGATACTAAATAAAAGTGATTTATATTGTTAACCTAGATGCATAATAGTAGGAGATAGGCTGCAGTTTGCAATTATACATAGACTTTGGTAATATTGCTTTGTGTTAAATCACAAAAGAGCTTCAATTAGAAATAAGGGATCTAGAATGTTAAGAGTGGAACTGTAGAGAAGAATAAGGGGACAGATAAGTGTACATGAATGTTCCCCAAAAAATACATCTAGTAAAATCTTGAGTAGATTTTATAGTAAAAAAAATGCTTGAGTCTCATAGGAATAAAAAATTGCATAGAATAAATTGTATATTTTCAGGCATGATTGTGTATTGAGATGGTGGTCTGACTGAGTACATCAAAGGCTGGTGTGTTCTGCTGTAAAGTTTTCGTTTGTAGCAACTGCTACAACACAGTTGTTTTTATTTGTTTTATCATAGGTTTTGCTGAATATTTAGTGGTACCAAGTTTTTAATATGGTTTGTTGAGATTTTTGGGTCTGATTGTACTGCACTGGGATGATATAACTCTGTTATTAAAAGTTTATTTTTGAGATCTCATGTAATGACACTGCTATTTTAATACCACATGTGTATTTGTCTGATGTCTAAGTTTTACTGTTTGATATGACTGTGACTTTAAAGTGACTTTGAAGTAATAACAATCAATAAGCCCTGGAATAAGTACCTTGATCAAGACACCCCAAAACCTGTGACAGAGGTGTGCTGATAGCAAGTGGGTCAGGTACATAGTAGCATGGACATAGAGCGTGAATAAGGAAATGAATAATTAGAATTGGTTGAGATCTTTTCACTACATAAAGGTCCTAAAGAGACCTAAATGAGAGTTCATCTGTAACCCAGGAGAGATATGTATTTATTTTAAAACTTTCCACTGTCCTTTTTTGTAAAGCCCCTGCTGTAACATTTAACTAGGTTGAAGACTGATGTGTGGTGTCTAAACAAGGGTTATTTAGGAGACTAGTTGATTGAAAAGGAAGGTTCCCTCACATGGTTGAGATGCAGCCAATCATCTTGTAAAGGACCACTGTCTTCCCTCTTCCTTTGTGTATTTTGTGTAAAAATGGCTCCAGAGTTCTATAACCAGAAAAGGAAAATTATTTATTGTATAGTAGCTTATTTTCTTTTGTCTCCCTTTTCATTTAGACATTTATGTAATTGAATGGAAAAAACAAAAGTAATGAGGAAATAATTTATTCAATGTAGTAGAACTGCTAGAAAAGAAAAAGCAGTAATTGATGTTGAGTCTGTATATCTGGATATTGAGGGATAGTGTATGACTTTAAGAAGGAAAAGGTATGTGATAAAACGCAGAGAGACTAAGGAAGTGATAGACAGGATTGTGCCTGAGAAAGTAGGTCAGTTTGTGCCTGGGAAAGTAGAAAGTATTGTGGAAATTTGTATGTAGTACAGAGCTGGACAGATGATAAATACCCTGTAGGAGTAATTCTGAAGAAAGCATGCATTAACTAAGGTGGAAGAAAAGAAAACAAACCCTAGATCTACAGAGTCAGGAGATATTTGTGATAAGGAATTTTAAATTGCCCTAAGAGATTAAAGAGATAATGTTGTTGAGTGAGAAACTTGATGCAGAAGATCTTTACTGGGAGTTGCTGATAGGATTAATAAGCTAGAACTAAGTAAACCTTTCACTAAAGGAAGAAGTAACATAAACTACTTACAGTTAACATGGTTGATTAGTTACAAATAAAATGAGGTGTGTAAGTGGCCTTTAATGGGCAGTTCCAAAGATCACCTTTTATATATTTATTATTAGCAATATACTTGTGTTTCAGCAATAATTAATTGTCCAGTTAAAGGAATCAAGACCTGTATTGTTACTGTTGCTGCTTAAATCCAAGGACACTATGGCCCCTATTCAATTGATAATATATAGAAAAGCATACTGGAAACCACGATAACACACAAGTCACATGAAGGGTCAATAAAAAAAATCCTATGCTGAGAGACTCAACATAAAATAAAAGATAACGTTTATTTACATAAAATAAAACAAAACAAGAGCTCAAACATGATAAATCTGGCATAGAAAATATATAACAATAGTCCCCCCTGATGTAGTACATATGAGTATACAATATACAGTATAGTCCTAAATAGGCCTCTAAGAAAAGATAATGAATAGGCAAATATGGGGTGAGTAAATCCCTTACACTGTGGTCGTGGAGCTTGGACTAGGACCTACCACTTGCCCTCTTACTGAGTCACTAATACATGATGTACCACATTGAGAATGAGTAACAGACTAGGTATCTTAATCGTGATAGCTCACTGCAGGCCTGCCAAATGATGTCATCAGGAGGGGACCGTCAATGGAAGAATGATGGGCACGTTTCACGGGAGAGCTTCTACGGAGGCTAGAGAGGAACACAGGAGAGGCGTCCTTTTCATGAAGGTAGGTCATGTGATCACGTGGATACATGAGATTGCTTGGATAGCATTTATTGTCTTTGACAAATTGGATAGATGATGAATTAAGAACTGGGAACGAGTCCCAATATGTGAACTCTAATACTTTCTTTATATATCCCTATTCAATTGAGCAATTGTTGGTTACTGGAGCCCGTATTGGCATCTTTTAGCGAGCCGCAAACGATCTGCGGGTTACAGGCTGAAAATCCCTGCGGTTGTCTAAATCAAACCCAGCTAAGCCTTTGATCTATCAAGCCCATAAATGTTAAAATCGCAAATCTCTATTCAATTACTACAACTCCTCAAGCCCGCAAATGTTTTCACACCCGTCAATGGCAAATGTAGAAGAAAATCATACGACTACCAGGTAGGACTCTCAAGGGGGTTAAACACTTGTTTGTAGCACTGTAAATTCAAATACATAATTAAAACTGCACTTTAAAAGACGGGGAAAGCGATGCAAGACATTAGAATTAATTGTACAACAGTCTCAAGCTCCAAATGTGCAATCAAAAAAAATGTTTTTCACGTTTAATTTCTGTGTTATATTAATCTTGGTAATCAAGGAGTTAATACATAACAGGCCACCCACATGGACTAGAACATTTCCTTCATTCATTTTTATTATTTTGTACATTACCGGATTGCAAGCCTGATCTCATATCGGACTTCTAAATGATAACTGATTGACGTTTAACTTCCATGTTTTAATGATGTCATGATGAGGGTCTCATTTACTATTGACTGTCTCTAAATCGGTGGTTACCGGCTTGCTTAATTGATCATGATCATGCACTGAAATGCTACTTACAAGTGCATGGTTTAAGGTTTAGGCTTTCAGCCAGGTAGTTGCGGTCTTGATCAATTGAATCGCTCTGTAACTGTTGCAAATTTAAATTGAATAAGGCCCTATATTTTCTCTTTCTCTGTTCTAACATACCAAGAGATGTTGGTATGCATGTATTCTAAAATTTCATTTTTTCAGGAAAGAAACATGCATGTTGTTATGTCATCAGTTTGTTGCAAACCTGCTGGAATTTATATTTTGAGCAGTGTCATTTGCCTTTTCAAGTCAGCAGTGAATTTATAAAAAATAGTTTTATATTCCAAAGAGAGTTTCAAGTTGCTTGTTTAAGATGTCCATAAGGAGGGTACCTTAGTAACTCTCGGTTTGGACTCAAATTTATACTGCATTGCACTGTAATGAGTATACATTATGACACATGACTGTCTTATGAGATATAATTCCTATAGAGATTCCATGAAGTAGAATCAGTAATTTCAGTACAATTCTTAATAAGATAATTAGGTGTTTTATTAAAAGAAAGGGGTTGCATGATTTAAGTATTGATCCATATGTGTAGGAATAAATAAGTGATGTACAATACTAAATTCCCAATAATGTATTAATGAAGGCAATCTTATTATTAAACAGTAGGCCTTATAATAATGGTTTATACTTAAAATTCGTATGCCTCCAAGACAAAGAAATGGGGAATTTAAATTGAGTACTTAATATTGTCTGGTTTAAATTGTTATTCATGTTTGTAGAATTACAGAAGAGGTAAATTACATTTTACTCACACCAACATTTAGAAGCACAGGAACTTTTTTAATGATAGCTACCAACAAGGTCCAATATTTTATGGATTATATTAAGCACGTAAGACAGTCAGAATTGTCAACCAACCTAAAATTATTATTGTATTGGTTTAGTTGTTTTTTTAGTTTAGTTCAATGAATATCTTCATTTTACTAAACTTGAGGGATAATAAAAAAGGTTGATACTTCTCTCTGTATGGATGGACATGAAGTCATCATTTGGAGAAATAATAGAAGGTAGCAAGTGAAATATTTGGTTTAATGTATCATTAGTATAGAAATAGTAATTTAGTTATTAGCGTAGGAAGGGGGGCTAGGGGGCGGACCACCCCTGGCGTCATCTCCTTGGGGGCGGCACCAGCTGCATCAAGATGTGCTGACTTGGGTGGCCCCTGCGGCCCTCTGTGGCTCCCGCAAGTCCCTATGGCCCCCTGTGAACCTCCCGTTGGTCCCCTGTGGCTCCCGTGGACCCTTGTGGCCCTACGGACCTACTGCGGGTCCCCTGTGGCCCTCACGGACCTTCTGCATATCCCCTGTACCATCTGGGGAACTCCCATGGGTCCCCTGTGGCCCCCCACAGGCTCTGTGGACCGCAGGACCTGGTGGGACTTACAGAGTGGGTGCCAGAGCAGCACAGGAAGCTGCCCTTAAGAGAATCAGTCTATGTGACTGCAACCAGATTTACTAGAGAGACTGTTTGCCCTAAGAGGAGAGGACCTGCAGAGGATCCATTGCAGCTGAGAGAAAGACTGGACTTATATAAGCGGGCTTAGGGCTAGTCAGTGTGTTCCTGAAAATAAGAAAGCTTGTTTGCGTGGATGTTTCTTTTATGCTGAAGTTAAGCTATTGTTTGTTTTGAAACACTTTATTAAAGCAAAGATAAAAGTATATCGGGACTCAGTGGTTTATGGGAAAATCGCAGGAGCAACCGGTAGCCAAAGGCCGGCCTGTCACAATATATATATATATATATATATATATATATATATAAATATAGACACACACATATATATATATATATAAACATTTATTTATTTAACATATATTACATATATGTACTGTGTAAGTTGGTGTTGGAGGGGGTTCAGGAAACGCAAAAAAAAAATTGTGGGGGGACGATTTTCTTTTTGCACCGGGGCCCCTCATGCACTAGCTCAGTCACTGCTAGGTACAATCTGTGTATATTGTTGGTTACAAAATCAAGAAAGGTTTATTGCTTATCATTCAGATAGGTAGAGTTATAGTTATAGTTATAAAGTGCCTATATAAACCCTATAGGACATCTAATCTCCAGGAAGGAAATTAGCACCCCAAACGTGTGTAAACAGAGCTTAAACCCTAAGACATGCTGCGCAATATTTTTTCTTATTTTTTTGTAAACATAGTCTTAGTGGTTCTGGGTATATGACTATTGGATATTTTATACCAGTCTGAGTCTGTGTGTAAGTCTGTGTGTGTGTATCTGTCTGCGTGTGTGTGAGTCTGTCTGTGCGTGAGTCTCTGTGTGCGTGAGAGTCTCAGTGTACGTGAGAGTCTGTGTGTGCGTGAGAGTCTCTGTGTGCGTGAGAGTCTCTGTGTACGTGAGAGTCTCTGTGTACGTGAGAGTCTCTGTGTACGTGAGAGTCTCTGTGTTTGTGTCTGTGTGGGAGCAAGGGGGAGTAAGGGAGAGTAAGTGGGAGAGAGAATGAAGGGGCAGCGAGAGAGAAGGGGGACGAGAAGAGAGTGAAAATGGGAGAGAGAGAAGGCTGGGACTGAGAGAGGAAGGGAGAAGGGTGAGAGAGGGCGGGGGCAGCAAATTCAGGGTTAGCCGCAGGCGGCAAAAGCTCTAGCTGGGTAGATTATTATGCAAACATTATTTAGACAGCCCTTACCTTTGATGAAGAGGAAACAGAAATCAGAAAGCGGATATTTTTCTTTATATCCTTTATGAATCTGTTCTCAAGTATAATCTGTGGAATGCTTATATTTACTGATATTGATTTGAGTTTCCCAGTTACAGTCACAATGGGTGGACTAATAATTGCTGAAAAGAAATAAAGAAAAGGAGATGACCCATTAAGTGCCTGATCTGGTTATAAGTACTCTTCAGCACTCTAAAAGACATATTAAAGGAACACTGTAGTCATATTTTCAAATTTCTGCTTTGAAGAAATACACTTGAAAACAGGTAAAATATTTTTAGAATGTAAAAAAATAAAAGGATACAATAGAGGCCTAAATATCAAGCACAACAGTTTTGGTGACGTCAATTTAAAGAAAAGTAAATACCCAACATAAAAGTTTATCTTAATTTCAAGCTTTACTTGTTAAGTATTCCAGGAGATGTTTTTTGCGACCCCATAGTAATAGTATAGGATAACATTGGGGGAGTAGGATTCCCCATGGTATAGGGGCTAAAGGGGTTAATGTTAGGTACCATGGCATTTCATAAGGACACCCATGGTTATACTTCATGGCCCCAAAGGAACCACAATGTGGTTAATGTGTCTCCCCACCCACAGGGTGGGGCTAGCGGAGCTGATGGCCCCCTCCTGGTTCTGAGTGGGTGTCCCCGGGAGTACCCAAGCTCATAGGGGCTAATGAGCTGGTGGAGTGTGTTAACTTTAAAAATATATTTTATTAACATGTAGTTCAATTGACGATGCACAGGAATGGTATAATTTTGGGCTCTATATAAGCACATAGCATATATTTTTTACCGAAGTTTTTAGTTAGTGAAAGCCTTGTTTTTGGATAGAAGTTCACTAACTAAAAACTTCTGTAAAAAAAGTATGCTATGTGCTTATATAGAGCCCTATTCAATTGGCCGTATCAATTTAATAAGGCTGCTAATTATAATACCGGGATTTTGGAAATTGCACGGAGACCCAAGTAGCACTGAATAGAGATGAGCTGCATTAGGTCCCGGTAGATTGTGCCTCATCACCCACCCTCTTAGTAAATCCCCCCCAGTGTCTCTGATTACATAAGGTACTTAGATATTTCTTTGCAACAGCAATTTCAGATAACTATAGTGAACAACTAAACATCATACTTAAGCTCTTTAATCTGTGATCTGCAGATTAAATTATCTACTCCATGTATTATTCAGCATACATTTTATTATACTCTTTTCTAATAAATTAATAAAAAGCTACTTACTGTCACTAATTGGATGGAACAGAATTGGATTTGAATAGGAGGCATTGCCAGTTACAGCTTTCACCCTAGCATATTGTGATTCATATTTATTTCCAGATTTTAAGAATTTTGTTGTAAAATCGCACCATGTCTTCACTGTCGGCCAACATCCCTGTTTATCCTCCCAATTTTTTTCTCCGTAGCTATAAATGCAATAAGAAATATTTGTTAATTTTGTCTTTATTTGACAATAGAGTAAATACTCTTTTACAAAAATAACCAGACAAGTCATACTTTCGGTGATAATTATCACATATGATAATTGTCGTATTGCGAGTGTGTCTGTCACGCAATGTTAAAAATTGCATGCCCAACATGCATGCGCAAGGTGCGGCGTTAGACAAGCAAGCGTGCAGGCGGGTGCGCGGGCGGGTGCGCAAACGTGACCGGAGACACAGGAGGTATAGAAGGGGGGAGAGACACAGAGGGCACGCGCAGGCAGCCATGTACGCGCGTGAACGGAGACACGGGGGGGGGGGGGAGACACACAGGAGGGGGGAGAGACACAGGGGGGAGGGAGAGGACGGGGGAGACACAGGGGAGTGAGAGGAGGGGGGAAGAGAAACAGGAAAGGGGAAAGAGAAACAGGAAAGGGGAAAGAGAAACGAGGGAGTAGGGGGGAAGAGACACAGGGGAGGGAGGAGGGGGGAAGAGACATAGGGGAGGGAGGAGGGTGGAAGAGACAGAGGGGGGAAGAGACAGAGGGGGGAAGAGAGGCTCTTTGCAAGGCCAGTAAAGTAGAGGGGGAGAAGGTAGAGGGGGGGAGAGGCTCGCAAAGAGTGCCAAAGGGGCTCATTGCAAGGCCAGTAAAGTAGAGGCAGGCAGGTTAGAGGGGGAGAGAGCCCGCAATGTGTGGCAAACATCATTGCCAGGCTTAAAATTTTATTGCCGTAATTTTTGATGGGCAAGTCGCTAGTTTTAAATAAAAAGTTTAAAAAGATTTTGAAGGGCATAAAAATGGAGAATATAAATCATATAAATCAGAACAAATTTATGTTTACATATCATTTCATTATTATGATTTTAAAAGCACCAAACAAAGATAATAATAAAAGAAGACTATAAGCCATACATGAACTGAGAAAGGACTAAAGCCGTCACTTCTCACTCTCCATCTGCCATTTTCCCAGTTCCATTTACCTTGTTTTCTTTCCTCTTGATGTAGAGCCTCACACGCAGCCACGCCACTGCCTCTCAACGCATGTAACACGCCCTCCCACCTATCCTGTCCACACCCACCTATGATTTGTGTTAATTTATAGTGCAGGTTTTGCACTATCACCTCCATTTTTCACAGCTGATGCACCCATAAACTTAATCAATAATTAAACATCTATTCTCTTTCCAATTACTTGCCAAGCCCTTTTTTCTTCCTTTTAATTACTTCTCCTTGTGTTTCATTAATCCCTTTAGATTGTGAGTGTGCAAGTTTTCAATTTTGTATGGTGTTTTAAAAAAAGCACCATGTATGTAAGATGTTAAATAAAAAAACAGAGCCCTCTACTTTTTGTTCTATCTTGGATTTTCATTTTTTTTTTCTTTAAACATAACCCCTGAATAGCGCTATGGAATATGTTGGCACTTTATAAAAAACAGTAACTTGTTATTTTGTGGAATAATAAACCCTTATTGCTTTCTTATAAACTTCTGTCTGGAAAGCACCATATGAATAATACATAAACACTACATATTTTAAGTTACAAACAGAATGAATCTGAAAAATAATGATTTTATTGCCATGTTTTACATGAATATACTTTTTCATTTTCCATTACTTTAGCTGGTGTTCTTTCTGGATTTCATTTAACATTGACTATCAGCCCTATTAAATTCGAAGCCCGTACGGGCCGGAGATGAGCTCTGCAAATCTGTAAACCATTCTGCGCACGTTGGATGTGCGGCCGTGAACATGATCAAATAGTCAAACCTGGGTTTGGACGGAGCCAATGGCAAAAGAGATTGTCATCACTATGTCACTGAAAAATGGAGGTTAGATTTCAAAGCCTTACGGGTTTCAATTATGAGTTTCGATCGGACCTGCATTTCACAAATATTGCTATATTAATAAATCAGTAAATATGATATTCTAGTTCATGCAGGTTCCATTATATGTATTAACACACTGATTGCCAGGATCGATATAACATTAATTAAACAGAAAATAATGTATTTTATATTGCAGATTTGCGAGCTTGAGAATGTTGTGCTATTAATTGTAATACCTAACATCACCTTCCGTTTCATTATGAGTACAGTAGGGTGTGTATATTGGCATTTACAGTGCTATGGATAGGACTTTCTCCCTTGCGGGTCCTTTCTAGTACCCGTTGGCTTTTTGGTTCCATTTATGGGTTATAGGGTTGAAAGCCAGTGGATTTGTTGCAATTTAATAGCGAAATTGAAACATAGCAGTTATGGGCTTGAAAGAACAAAGGATTTGCGGGTGCGCAGTTCAAATATCCACGTCCCATTGCCTTTTTTCGCCCTTAACACGCAGATCGGGATCGGCTTGCTTTACGGGGCCAATTTAATGGACGCAAGTCTTACAGGCTACGGTTTTACACGTTCAGGGAATTTAATAGGGCTGATAGGTACAGTGCCTTGCAAAAGTATTCACCCCCCTTGACTTTTTCCCTATTTTGTTACATTACAGCCTTAGGTTCAATGTTCTGAATTGTATGTGATGGATCAGAACACAATAGTCTAAGTTGGTGAAGTGAAATGAGAAAAATATATACATAAAACTATTTTTTAGAAATAGAAAACAGAAAATTGGCATGTGCGTATGTATTAAACCCCTTTGTTATGAAGCCCATAAAAAGCTCTGGTGCAATCAATTACCTTCAGAAGTCACATAATTAGTGAAATGATATCCACCTGTGTGCAATCTAAGTATCACATGATCTGTCATTACATATACACACCTTTTTTGAAAGGCCCCAGAGGCTGCAAAACCTAAGCAAGAGGCACCACTAACCAAACACTGCCATGAAGACCACGGAACTCTCCAAATAAGTAAGGGACAATGTTGTTGAGAAGTACAAGTCAGGGTTAGGTTATAAAAAAATATCCAAATCTTTGATGATTCCCAGGAGCACCATCGAATCTATCATAACCAAATGGAAAGAACATGGCACAACAGCAAACCTGCCAAGAGACGGCCGCACACCAAAACTCACGGACCAGGCAAGCAGGGCATTAATCAGAGAGGCAGTACAGAGACCTAAGGTAACCCTGGAGGAGCTGCAGAGTTCCACAGCAGAGACTGGAGTATCTGTACATAGGACGACAATAAGCCGTACACTCCATAGAGTTGGGCTTTATGGCAGAGTAGCCAGAAGAAAGCCATTACTTTCAGCAAAAAACAAAATGGCACGTTTTGAGTTTGCGAAAAGGCATGTTGGAGACTCCCAAAATGTATGGAGGAAGGTGCTCTGGTCTGATGAGACTAAAATTTTACTTTTTGGCCATCAAAGAAAACGCTATGTCTGCCGCAAACCCAACACATCACATCAACCAAAGAACACCATCCCCACAGTGAAACGTGGTGGTGGCAGCATCATGCTATGGGGATGTTTTTCAGCACCAGGGACTGGGAAACTGGTCAGAGTTGAGGGAAATATGTATCGTGCTAAATACAGGGATATTCTTGAGCAAAACCTGTACCACTCTGTGCGTGAGGCTAGGACGGAGGTTCACCTTCCAGCAGGACAATGACCCCAAGCACACTGTTAAATCAACACTTGAGTGGTTTAAGTGGAAAAATGTAAATGTGTTGGAATGGCCTAGTCAAAGCCCAGACCTCAATCCAAAAGAAAATCTGTGGTCAGACTTAAAGATTGCTGTTCACAAGTGCAAACTATCCAACTTCAAGGAGCTGGAGTATTTTTAGAAGGAGGAATGGGCAAAAATCCCAGTGGTAAGATGTGGCAAGCTCATAAAGACTTACCCAAAGCGACTTGGAGCTGTGATTGACGAAAAAGGTGGCTCTGCAAAGTATTGACTTTAGGGGGGTGACTATTTATGCACATTGACTTTTTCTGTTATTTTATCCTATTTGTTGTTTTCTTCACAAAAAAATAAAAAAATAAAATACATTTTCAAAGTTGTGGGCGTGTTCTGTAAATTAAATTAAATTAAACAATCCATGTTAATTCCAGGTTGTGAGGCAACAAAACACGAAGATTGCCAAGGGGGTGAATACTTTTGCAAGGCACTATATATAATGGTCATATGCAGACTAGGATCCAGTAACTAGAGCAGGAAGATCACTACATTAGCCAAGCCGTGTAGGGCAGACAAACAGACACCAAAACATGATCAGAGACAGATAGGTGTCATAGACAGCAAGGGGTACGAGCACAAAAAATCCATGATGAGAAAAGGGGTGGAAAGAATATTTAGGGCCTCATTCAATTGCGATTTGGCCAATTGAATAGGGCTCTATATAAGCACAGAGCATATTTTTTTACAGAAGTTTTTAGTTAGTGAACTTCTACCAAAGCAAGGTTCTTCACTAACTAAAAAATTCTGTAAAAAAATATGCTATCTAATAAACTGAAAAAGTTTTTTTGTATGTAAAATATATTTATAAAAGTGAGGTTATTTTCAATAGTGTTGCCATGCTCCTTAGATTTCCATGTAACTGCTAGAAATAGATACATTTACACATGTTGTAGATAATCAAATCAGATAATCAGATACATTTTTTTACATAAAAACAAATGGAAGGAAAAAAAAAATACATACGTTTTGTGCTGTACATAGTAGTAAATGGTGTCTGTGACAGATACTGCATCCCACTGAAGTATTGTTTTGAAGTCTGAAGAATTGAAATGCACATTTGCTACTTGCATAGCCATATTCACTGGTTTTATATCTGTGGGGAAAAAATTAAAAAGGTTCAATATTACATGCAAAAAGATTAAATATCACATATATAGTTGTGAGCATGCGGGTTGTTGCTAACGCTTGTGGGCTCGCATAGCGAGCCCGCCGCAACTGCGGCCCTTGCAAAGCGAGGGCCGCAGTTGCTGGCAAGGAGCGCCAAAGGTGCTCCTTGCACTGGTGGAGATGAGCGCCATAGGCGCTCATGCCTACGACCCCCAACGACTTTCGGCCCGCAAATGCGGACCCTCGCAAAGCGAGAGGCAACATTTACTGAGGTGGAGGCTCTACGGTGCCTCAGAACCGCTTACAAAACGCAATGACAAACTACGGACTTACACAAAAAAAATACGAGCCGCGGGACTTACGATAAAAAAATAATTGCGTCCTTACAATAAAACCTGTGTAAATATTACGGACTCGCAAAAATACGGACTTAACGGACTAACCGCGCACAGCGAAAAATACTAAAAACACACACAAATTTTTTTTTTTATAAGAACATTGCCCAAAGCAAGGGGGGACACCATGGACGTCTGCAAGGCAGGTTACACCTCGATTTCAATCACATTTACACACTCAACAATTCCCGAAGCGAAAGAAAAAATGGGCCACGAAAAAAACGAAAACGAGGCTAAGGAAGTAAAATTACTACACTTACTCGCATGCAACACATAACTATTAGCCACAAAATGGAGGCTGGAATGCAAATTGAAGGCTGGAATACAAATAGCGCATGCATATTGCGTTCTAACGGTTTCAACCACTTCAAAGTTTATAAATACTGCACACTTTCCAGAAATTTCTACATTTCTCCTCAGGTGATGAACAGTGTGACTGGACATTTCACTGGTGGCGTTACTTCAGAAGATAATTCCTTACCAATTTACAACTTTACAATCTGCAAATTACAACAAAGAGGTAAGCTATAATACATTTAATTAATTAAGAAATCCAGAATATTATTTTTTTTAAATTGGGATTTCAAATATTGACAACAACAACTGTATTCATATGTAGTAACATTTCAAATTCACAGATATGTGTATCTGCCCTATAAGAAGCTGAATTTAACTACAAAAAAAAAAAAAAAAGATTTTGGTCATATCCATTAAAAAAAATAAAAAAAAATTGGTAAAAAAAAATAGTGACACATACATATCTCTGCACATTTCCAACAGACTTTGCATCAACAGCGTCACTGAAGAATTTGCAACGTGGACTGTGAAATCTGAACAATTTTACACAACACATAGAAAGAAGAACAGGTAAGATACAAAAATACATTACATTCAGAAAAAGACCATGCTCTTACAAAAAACAAAAAAATAAAATCAATAAACAATTTATCTTTCTCTTTTTCAACAGACACTGCCCGAAGACTGGCGCAGAAACATTGGCAGTAGGGGACCCTCTGTCATTCATACACCCAAAAGACTTCAATCAAGGTATAGTATAACAAGTAAAAAAAAAAAATTGCCTGTTTGATGGGCGCCAATGTCAAAATGAAACTAAAAACAAATAAGAAGCTTCTAATACCAATTATGGGGAACAGAAAACACCATACTTCAAGAAATATTGCTAACACATATAAAATGAAACAATGAATCATGTTTAGTCTGCAAGAACCTCTAACCCATAACCCAAATCTAGCATCCCAAAAGTGGCGGACACAAAACACGATAGTATAACAAATCTTGGTAACATATAGAAAATGGAACAAGGATTCCTGTTTAGTCTGCAAGAACCTCTAACCCTAACCCGTAACCTAAATCTATCATCCCAGGATAGTATAACAAATATTGGTAACACATACACAATTGAAAAAATACTAATCCTGTTTTCTGTGCCCTAAACTACAACACTAAACCAAGAATCTTATTACACCAGTGGTGTACACAAAACAGGATAGTACTAAATAATTTGTAGCGCTGCACGGTTTCACACACACTGTCAAATCTGCACTATTTTAGACACAACAAAGAAAGGAAAAATGCTAATACATTGGTTTTACAAAAATAAGATGCTGTTGTTAAAAAATAAAAATAAAACAAATAACATTTCTCTTTCTCTTTTACAACAGACACTGCCTGAAGACTGTCACAGGAAGATTTGAAGCAGGGGATCCTGTGTCATTAATACACAACTAATACTTCAACCAAGGTATAGTAGAACAAGTAAAAAAATGTAAACAATAAAATCATGTTTGCCGTTCACCAATGTCAACCTGAAAAACAAAACAAAATAATAAGCAACTACTAATAATGATGAGGCACACAAATACGATAACAAATATTGTTGACACATTTAAAATGTAACAAGGAATCCTGTTTTGTCTCCACCAACCTGTAACACTAACCCATAAGTTAAATCTATCATCCCAAACGTGGTAGACAGAAAACAGAGATAGTAGAACAAATAGTGGTAACAAATAACAAATTGAAGAATAAATCCTGTTCTCTGGGCCCCAACCTATAACATTAAACCCACAACCTAAACATGGACAGAAAATAGGATACTATAACAAATATTGGTAACACATACAAAATGCAAGAATAAAGCCTCTTTTCTGTGCCCCACCCTATAAGCCTAAATCTAGAACCTAATCCTCCAATGACAACAATCGTGTACAGAAAACACGAAAATACAACAAGTATTGTTAATACTTACATAATTTACTCAAATATTCGGTTTTGTGTGCTATGCCTATAAGCCAAAACTATAAACTAAATCTATAATCTCAAATCTAGCGTCCAGAAAAAATAATAGGACAACAAATAGTAGGAAGACATACAAATTTTATACTATAAATCCACTTTTATCTACAATAACCTATAAGCCTAAACACACAACCTAAATATCTAATGACAACAGTGTTGCACATCAAATAGTATAGTATTAAAAAACAAAAATATGCACTTTTACAAAACAAATTCAAATCAGGAACAAAAATAATAATAGAATATTTTTATTTACAGATTAATATGGCAGATACTGACAAGAAACAGGAAAAGATAAGACGGCAAACTAGAGAATGACAAAAAACATGGGCAAAGCAGTAGATGCTGAGCAGAAGGAAATTTGACGAGAAAAAGAACGCAAAAGACTTGCAAGCAAAAGACCATCAGCAGAAAAACTAAAATCTTCCCCTAAGAAGGCAACTAAAAAACAAAAGCATTTAGAACCTGTTTCTGAACAATCAGATAACATTTCCAATGATGACTTACAAACTCATACTGATGTATGTTTTTCAAATTGTCCTTTACTCAAGTCTTTTAGCAGTAGAGGTTCATAACTGTGGTGAGATGAATATTCTCTGTCAGTTTTGTGGGGCTTATCATTTCAAACAGGAAAGACCCAGAGATGGTGAGTTCATTAGTTGCTGTCAAAAAGGCAAGGTAAAACTTCCAGAAAGGCAACAATTACCACCATATTTACAAAGCATTATGACTGAGCCTGCTTTTCCCAACTACAAAAATTTCAAAACAAACATAAGCTCATACAATAGTGCGATATCCTTTGCATCTATGGGTGCAACATTAGCTGCTAATGTGCCAGGACATGGCCCTTACTGCTTTAAAGTCCAAGGACAAATTTACCATCGTACTTCACATTTACATCCAGAGCAAGGAGAGCAAAGAAAATTTGCTCAACTATATGTCCTAGATACAATGGAAGCTGTTGAGCAACGTATGCAGCTTCAAGAAAATCAAAAATGCTTACCCATTGTTTTTATAGAGCTTGATAAAATTATGGCCAATAACCCCTACACTCAAGCTTATGAAAAATTGGCAGAAGTAGAAGAGGAACAACAACTTCATGCAGAAATACATAAATTGCCAATGCCAAATGTCAATATGGTGCTTAAAAGAGATCGCCATACTGATAAACGCTGTTAGAAACTTTCCAAAATCAAATGAGGTTGCAATGGTCTTTCAAAATGATGAAGGATAACCACTATTTCAGAGAGACATTAGAATATATCCCAGAAATGAGGAGCAACCTTTCATTAATATAAGTATCTTAAGTACAAATTTAGATCCAATGACATATACAATATTTTTTCCACATGGGGAAACAGGTTGGCAACCCAAATTAAGCCTTCAGAGTTACCCAAGTTAAAAAGTATGCTTGCAAAATAATATTTCCATGCTTGAATTTAAAGTGGCTCAAATTGCTATTCAAAATGGATTCAATCCCATTTTATGTGGCGGAAAACTAACACAACAGTGGATCATTGATTCGTATTTGCAAGTTGAGGCAAATAATTTAAACTTCATCAAATATCAACAAGATAAACTACGTGAAGAACAGTATTGTGGATTGATGGATTATGTCGCTGAGGTTGCTAGAACCAGAGAGATGACAGCTGGCAAAGCCATAATTTTACCATCTTCTTTCCAGGGATCTCCTCGCAATATGCGAGAAAGATAGAATGATGCCATGGCTATTGTAACAAAATTTGGCAAACCAGATTTATTTAATACATTTACATGTAATCCACAATGGCCAGAGATTACACACAATTTGCTTATTGGCCAAACTGCTTCTGATAGACCAGATTTAGTGGCAAGAGTCTTTAAAATCAAATTAAATTAATTAATACGTGACATAACCATAACTCAGTTATTTGGCAAAGTACACTATGGAAACACTTTGGAAACTATTTACCCATCTTCAATTACAACAAAATATGAGATCAGAAGGAAAAAATGATTTCAATGATTGGCTCATTACAATTGGAGAAGGAAAAACAGAATTAATCCAAAATTTACCTGATGACACAGTGCACATCTCAGCTCATATGATTTGCAAACAGGATCTTATATCGGCTATATTCGAAAGTACAATAAATAACAAGGACTATGCAGAACTTGCTAACAAAGTAATACTAGCATGCAAAAATAAGGATGCATTGCTCCTTAATAATCAAATATTTAAAAAAATGAATGCACCACAAAAAAATTATCACAGTGCTGATTCTGTACTTGGTGATGACAAAGAAAGTCAGACAAACTTTTCTGCTGAATTCATAAACTCATTAACTCCTTCTGGAATGCCACCACATATTTTGCAGCTAAAGAAAGGTGCAATTGTCATGTTACTGCGAAATATGAACCCAAAAAAAGGCCTATGCAATGGTACAAGATTAATTGTTGAAGAATTAAAGGACCATTTCATAGATGCTGAAATTCTAACTGGTACCCATAAAGGAGAGAGAGTTTTCATACCAAGAATAGATTTGGCACCAAGTGAAAGTAGCCTCCCTTTTGTACTTCAAAGGAGACAATTTCCCATCATCATGGCATTTGCCATGACCATTAGTAAATCACAAGGACAAACTTTCAGATCTGTGGGTATCTTTTTAGAACAACCAGTATTTGCACATGGCTAGCTGTATGTTGCCTTCTTAAGGTGCAAGAATCCACAGGCTATAAAAGTTTACATTGAAAACAATGAAAGTCATTGTGATTTATTAGATGATGGACGCATTTTTACAAAAAACATTGTCTACTATGAAGTACTGTAACTTAAATTCAAACAAAGACAAGATATTGCACAGAAACAACAGCCAAAAAAAATTAAATAGCCTCAACAACAATTTAACAACTAAAACAAACAAAAAAAATATAGAGAACAGTGGTTTCATTTAAAGAATTACATTTTATGTCACTCTGACTCTTTTAAGAGCACCACTATTTCCATAAGAAACTCTATACAATGGCAAAACACATAGAGAACAGTGGCTACACCCCGCAGACGAACTTTGATGTCTGGCGTTCTCTCTTTTTAGAGAACCACGATTTCACATAGGAAACTCTATGTGCCATTTTCAACAATTACAACAATAACAACCAAATATCAACAATCAAAAAGCAACAACGACAAAATAACAGATTACAATTTTATGGAAGTAGCCTTTTTGCATGATTAGCCCCACAAAACACTTTGCTTCCATTTTACAACAATTACGGTTTAAATGTTACTTAATTATGTTACTGTTTATAATGTTACAAGTTTAAAAAAGAAAACTTGCAAAGTTGTTTAATTGCATATATTTCAAAGTTCATGTTCACAGAAGAAGGAGCTTTTGTTAGACAATGTAAATGTATCATTCAATGCAACATATTAATCCAGGGAGTAATCCGATCGCCAGTTAATGGGGTCAGGAAGGAATCAATTTTTCCCCCCTTTGATACATCTGGCTAACGTTCAATGAGGGTTTCTACTGTTTGCCTTCCTCTGGATTTAATATAGATTTCGTTTAACAGTTGTCGATCTACAAGTTTCATGTTAAAAAAACATTATGTCAACTTTACAATACTAATTAATACAACGTTGACCTGTTCTTACATTAAAATGTTAATACTGTTACAAAAATATTATTTCACTGTTGGTCACCTATAAGTTTCATGTTAAAAAAATAAACATGTTTCATATAATAATTGTACTTATTTATAGATAAGAAAGAGGTTACTATTGTCAAATACGCATATTACCTGCAAAACAGAATTCTAAACATACACATTTAATTGCCGTCATTTTTTGACGGGCAAGTCGCTAGTATATATATAATATATAATATATAAAAAGTATAATTTATAATAATAAATGTAAATTGCAGGAAGATGGCAGAAAAAATATTAAAACAAACTAGGGGAATATTTTCTAAGCTTTACAGAGGCTGTGATGAAGTATACAGTGTGGTGGTAGCTATTGTTCCCCATAGGATACTGAGATTATTGAATACAGTGATGCACATCAAAATCAAAGTATGAGACTACATGCATTTTATAGATTAAATATGATTAAAATTTACAGCCTGGGTTGTTTGTGCAAAGCTAAAAGAAAATACTTTAAAAATGGTAGATTTTCACTGCCAACATGTTATAATCCTCATATAAAAAGTTACCATTTAAAAAAACAAAAAAACAAAAAAAAATGTAAATATATATTTAGTGTTACTTACACCAGAAACTCCCGAGATACAAAATGAGGGCAATATAGAACATTTTGCCGTATTGCATGTTCCACTGTAGGAGGCTGACAATGCTCTGAATGATACTTCTCTATTTTGCTGTTAATATGTATAGTAGGAAGTACACTGCACCTTTTGTATTCAATATAACAATTTATTCAATACAGGATGAATATGGATATGTATAAACTATGCCGTGCGCAAAAATACAAAAAATAAAGGAATACAATCTTATGTAGGAAATTACGTCATTCTGGATCCTTGTGATCTGCATTTGTGTACAAGTTGTTGTATATTCTGCACTATATTTTCTTTCAAAACATTTTTTTATTTGAATATATAACCAGAAAGTTCTTCAAATAAAGTATTGACAAAAACAAATAAGTTAACTGGAAAGTGAGAAAGAGCTAACCTGGACTCAAGACAAAACAAACATTAGTTTGAATAAAGCATACATCAGATTAATCAATGCTGGAACTTTCAGTTTAAAAAAGAAAACACTCTGTGAAACATTATCAAGTACAGTATACTCTTTCAGATAAGGTGATTAATGAAACTATCAGGGAGGCACCAACAGTTTACGCTTTTAACGTCCGAAAAGGTCTCAAGTGCGTAACTCCAAAGACCTCCAAAACCAGCCAAATAGTTAAAAAAAAATACTAATACACTCACACACAGCCCAGAGGGAGAGCCATGAAGCCTGTGAGTGAGGTTGCAAGCTAATTTGAGCCATATTTGGCGTTTTTCATCAATGGAAAATCAGCTAAGCCAGGGAAAAAATGGTGGACGAAAAAACATAAAAATTCTCAGACAGGATCAAAACAAGGCCGAAGACAGTAACACTTACATGAACAATGCCAGGCACGTGGGACTTTAAAAATAAAACCAATGGCAGTCAGCGCGCGTCACGCAAAGATTCAGCAGAGACACAGAGGAAGGGACAGGGGGGAGATGGTGGAAAGAGACACACATCATTCCCAAGCACAAAAGTTGCAGATTGCCGTGGCTTGCAATGAGCGATGCTCGTAATGGAACGGCTGGCAACGAGTGCCGAAGGTTCTCAGAGGGGGCAGACCCTTGCATTGTTTGTCAAACAGCATTGCCAGGCTTCACATTTTATTGCCATAATTTTTGATGGGATATTCCCTAGTTGGTAAATAGTTTTGGAAAGCAAAAAAAATGACTTATTGGGGCTCTTCTGAGCATTCTCCATCTTTCTCCTACTCTCTGCACATACCATGAACAATGAATGCTTCGTCAACAAGGATTGTTGTGTGACTTTCCTCAGAAAAGACTGATGATGACCTCAGAAATTAGTTATGGTTATTTTACTTGTGGTTTATACCATACAAAACTGCAACTCCTAGCATGCTGTGTAGATTGATCAATAATTCAGACAATCAAAGAGAAGCTTTGCCATGCTTGTCTCCAAGACTCAATACATTTACTGGAAGGAACTTTATGTAAACATAACAAACCTCTAGCTATGTTTTGGGGCATATTCAGTCCTGGTACATGGAGTCCTCTGCAAGTAGTAGACTCAATTCTGCCTAATGGTACATCTGGTTCAGCATGCACTATATATAATCATTTAAAATATATGGTGAGCAAAAGGTTGTAATGCATCATAAATATGTTGCAGCCCATTAATGTGGTCAAAAAGACCTATTTCCTGTCAAATCCCAAGTTATCATGAATGGGGTATGTTATGGACATGTAGTTGCATGTAAAAACAAGACATTATCACAATCTATAGCCATTTCAGACCTGGGTTTTTGCAAACCTGTTATTGCTGCAAGATAAGCAAAACATGTTATAAATATGTGTATTATTGAGTTTCACATAGCTTCTGTAGTGATTTAATTTATACTATAAATCTAGATATGCAAAAATGTTTTATGAATATGTTTATGGTGCAATTATATTTTATATGAGCTGTGTGGTTCCAACTTCAATAGGAGGCAAGAGGTAAAAATAAGTTTACCATCTAGTTTCTAATAAAATAGGAATTACAAGCAATGTAATTCCTTGTAATGCACTGCGAGGGAGTGGGAAACATAGGGAGAAAGAGTGGGAGAGCTGAGGCAGAGAGAGTGATAGAGGGGGAGGGGGGAGGCACAGAGGGAGGGAGAGAGAGAGGGGGGAGGCAGAAAGAAAGAGGGAGGGAGGCAGTGAGAGGGAAGGAGGCAGAAAGGGATGGAGACCGAGAGAGAGCGGGCGGAAGACAGAGGGAGGGAGAGAGGGCACAGAGAGAGAGAGAGAGAGAGAGAGACAGCGCGTACAGAGGGCTCAGAGAGAGAGGGTGGAGAGAGAGAGGTACAGTGCACAGAGAGAGCACAAAGAGAGACAGAGAGCTCACTCACAGATAGAGAGAGGGCCCACAAAGAAAGCACACAGAGGGAGAGGGCACACAAAGAGAGACAGCAGAGAGAGAGACAGCACAAACAATTGAACATAACATGATACTGTCATTTATGACAGGCAAGTTACTAGTCATAGAAACAATATGGAGTTAATCACAGTTGTAGGTTATCAAATATTGTAACAGGAATGATGATTTCAATTTCATAATGTCTCATAAATGTATTAGGTTTTAGAGCTAATGTAAAGGCTTTCCCATTCTATTCAGTCATATTTGGTTAATTATAAAGCAGCTAGACAATCTAAAGATTAATTGCCAGAAAGTTATCAGCAGTAGTCCTGCTGCACATCTGGATGGACAGTTTAGCCTTATCAGACAGGTCTATCACAAACAGTTAATAATTACAACTGAACAGGTCTATAAAACAAAACAGTAAAAACGACAACTAATTCTCAGTACCATACAGAGTATATTATCTAATACCACCAATAAATCACTGCAATGTTGTTTTCCTAATCTATCACTGAGGGATTTGGCTGTTCCAGGGTTAGGAATCATACACTAAGTGGTGCACAAATTATTTGCCATGTTGATTAATCTCATGGATAATTGTACATCTTTATGCACAATGACTGCAGTTGTTTACCTTGTGCATAAGCCATTTTAGGCACATAGAACTCACATTACTGACTAGCATGCCTTTAAAAAAATTACTTGAGCCTTTGTGTATGTAAATAGAGTACTCCTAAACTTAAAAAATACTATTAGTTGTTTTTGGTGTTTGATAAGTGTATGTTAAGCGATCAAACTGCCGAATAACATTGGGGTATATTGTTTTTGCCAACACACAAACAAATCAGAAGACCGTGCTGCTAATTAGTACATCAAAGCACCTAATTAGTTTTTAGGGTGGCGCTCATATTCATAATAATGCCACACAAGCTATGCTAAATATCTGAGGAAAATATTGACTTAGTTAAAATGTCTAGCACAATGTTTATCCAGTTTTGCATGCTTTTTAAGAATAACATGATTATTAAGACAAAAAAAATAAAAATATTGGTAAATTTTCAGAACCACCCCAAAATCAATCCTTTTAATATTATAATAAATATCCTTCAAAAATTATGAAGCCATACGAAAAAATTACTATTACTGAATAAAAATTTGTTGGACTTTATATTGATCGATGAAGAAGTGGATCAACATAAACTTATGACTCAGTGATCCGTCCTGACATTGGATATGGTCCTATATGTTCAGTTAGTATCCCTACAATCTTTAACATGTCCAGTTAATTCAATATTATATCCTTCTATATTATTTGGATCATATAATTAACATACTAATATATATATATATACACACACACACAGCATGAGAAATACAACACATTCTAATTCACTTTGTGCACAGACAAGACCTGGCAACTCACCTGCTATCTATATATGGAATAACTGATATTGAGAAAATATTTTATGCATTCTATGTTGATCAATGAGAAAGTAGATCAACTTGAAAATCATAACTTAAGGATTCTGTCTTGATATTAGACATGATATATGTTCAGTTACTATTCTCAATACCACATAAATAATCTTTTTCCTATCCAATTTATTACATTTCATATTATTTCATAGTATTTAGATCATATAATTGTAGTATGATCAGAAATCATAGAGAGTTGTCTGTATTATGGTACATTAGTGACAATAAATGATATATGTGAATTTTATAATCTGTATTGATTTTTAAAAATCAGTGGTAATGTAGCTATTATTCATAATTATTGATATTATATCATTAATGTCCGTTTTCGTTTTTTCTGACATGTAAACATTTCCAGAAATATAATGTTGGCAATACTATGATTACTCTCTATGTTTAAAATCACTATGTATAGTGAGTGATAGACTGCTGATATATTCTGTGAACTGGCATAATAAAAACCTGTATTGAGAAGTATAGATGTGCTGGACGTAGTATACATCCCTTTTTCCAAATGAAGAACTGTACAATACATTTTATTTATCTCTGATGTTGAAGATATAGAAATTGCACTTTATCATCTGTTGTGATTATAAACTGATACGTTATTTATTGCATTTTGTTGGTCTCTTCCTCAATTTCCAGTAGATCCTTCTTCTTTAGCCTATGTGCTGAAAGAGAGAAACAAAGGGTTACATAGTTACATAGTCACATAGTTGCATAGTAATTGAGGTTGAAAAAAGACTTTCAGTCCATCAAGTTCAACCTTTTAAGATCTCCTCTAATCTGCAATATGCGGATTAATTGTCAATTAATTAGTTATTAATTGATCCAGAGGAAGGCAAACAGAAAAAAAAACTTAAGGGAAACTTAGCTAATCGTCTCAAAGGGGATTTTTTTTTAAATTCCTTCCTGACCCCAGATACTGGCGATCGGATTCCTCCCCGCATCAATACTCCCTCTCTAAATATCCAGGATAACCCTGAATGCCCTTTTTAATTAGAAATAAATCCAATCCCCTTTGAAAGTTATCTACCAAATCTGCTGTCACCACTTCCCTTGATAGAGAATTCCACAGATTAACCACCCTTATTTCTAACCTCAAATGATGTCCTCTTGTCAGCTGAAAATCTCTTGGCACAAAAAGCTCACTTAACAAAGCTTTATACTGACCCTGGATATATTTATATAAGGTAATAATATCCTCTCTTAGACTACTTTTTTCTACAGAAAATTTGCTTATTTTGGTTAGTCTTTCTTCATAACTAAGCCCCTCCATTCCCCTTATTAGTTTTGTTGCCCTTCTCTGTACCTTTTCCAGCTCTAAAATGTCCTTTTTATGAAGTGGTGCCCAAAACTGTTCTCCATATTCCAAATGAGGGCGTATACCCTTCTTAATATATGCTAATATTTTATTTGCCTTTGCAGCTGCTGCTTGACATTGAGCATTGTTAGCTAGGTGGTTGTCCACAAGCACTCCCAAATCCCTTTCAATATTTGATACCCCTATATTTGCTCCGTTAAGATTATAAATTGCATGGCTATTTTTCCTTCCCAGATACATAACTTTACATTTATTATTTTACAAGTCTGTATGTGTAATTACTTACGCTATTTAAGCCCTTTGAATTGATCCTCTTCATCTAGTCTCGGAGAAAACAGAAGACTCGAAACGTGTGTCAGACCTTTCCAGCACGTCCTTGGATGATGACGTTAGGCAGCTCACGGAGAGCAAAAGAATGCATGCTGACAGCATCTCTTCAATAGAAAAATCTCACAGACTATATAAGTGGAATTTATTGTAAACAGGGAATTAGTCTAATTGTAGAGTATATTATGTAGGGAGGTTGGGGGTAAGTGGCGGGTCCCTCAGCTCTGCCACAACTGAGACATTGTAGGGCCACAGTGTAAAGACCCTAGATTCCCATTGTGTCTGATTTCTCAAATACTACTATATTGTTTGTGTGTGGATATTGTAAACATGTTGATAGGGGATAAGCAATAATAATTATGTATGAATTTTTCAACATCTTATTATACTTCCATACCTGTTAAAACTGTTGATTACACGTTATAATATATCATCCAAGGACAATATTGTTAGTATAAATTTTTATTCAACGTTTATCAATTTAAGTTTTTATTTATCACATATATAGTTGTGAGCGTACGAGTCGTTGCTCACGCTTGCGGGCTCGCGTAGCGAGCCCGCGGCCCTCGCAAAGCGAGGGCCGTGGCTCGCAAAGCGAGCCGCAGCCCTCGCGTAGCCAGCCGCGGGCCTCGCTACGCGAGGGCCGCGGCTCGCGCAGCGAGCCGCGGCCCTCGCGTAGCGAGGTCACTGGGCAAGGGCCTCAGTTGCTGGCATGGAGCGCCGAAGGCGCTCCATGCCAGCAACTGAGGCCCCTCGCGAAGCGAGGGCCTCAGTTGCTGGCGAGGTCACTGGGCACAGGCCTCAGTTGCTGGCATGGAGCGCCGAAGGCGCTCCATGTCAGCAACTGAGGCCCCTCGCGAAGCGAGGGCCTCAGTTGCTGGCGAGGTCACTGGGCAAGGGCTTCAGTTGCTGGCATGGAGCGCCGAAGGCGCTCCATGCCAGCAACTGAGGCCCCTCGCGAAGCGAGGGACTCAGTTGCTGGCGAGGTCACTAGGCAAGGGCCTCAAACCCTCGCAAAATTCACGTCGCTACTCAAAAAACACGACACACAAATTACGACACTCGCTAAATTTTACGAGGAACGCAAACAACGTACGAAACACGTTACCACACATTACGACCTCGCAAACATCGGACGCAACACGCCGACATACAAACATTTAAAACACAATACATACACACAGCACATACATAAAAAACTTACCTACACCAAGAGGGAGCACCCAGGACCTCAAAAATGCAACTTACACCTCGATTTTACTCGAAATAAAACAGTTTAGAGACTAAAAAAAAATCTAAGCAAGAGAAAAAATGGCCGCCGAACAAAACGAAAACGAGGCTACAGCACTCTAAACTCGCAAAACACCACAAAACACCTACGGATATTCCGATACAGACCTATACCACACATTACTCGCCATTTTACACAAATGCGGAAGTACACGACTACGCTAACGGTTTGGTCTCGCGCACGCACAGTGTTACACTGCACACATTCAGCATGCTTATACAGCAGCTCCACACCACTAATGCTGCAGCAACATCAACACAGATTGCCAGCTCTTCATCACAATGCTTCAAAATAGGTACACTATATTCATTTACTAATTTAGCTACCTTACAATTTCATTGCCGTCATTTTTTGACGGGCAATTCGCTAGTTATTAATAAAAGCTATATTTTATTTTAATTATTGGTCTTTATTTTCCGAAGACGTATCAACCTGTCAAATTTAATTTTTTATGTCATTTCAAATGGATGAGAGCTACTTAAATATAAATAGTGTTTCTTTTTCTGTTCTTGCAATATGTACCAAACAATTTTGTTGTGAATTTCTTTAAGCAGTTTGGAGAAATTCCTTTTATGGGAGATTTGCTGACCCTGACCTGAATTGCTGTGAGGTATATTACATTAGAGCACTCTGAACTTTCTGTCTGAAATTTTTTAATTATTGTATTTTTGAGTTAGCGCTTTTTCTTATCTACTGTATGCTTTCAGTTTAAATGAACTGTGTATATGTTCACCAGTTGCTAAAACTGAAAGGTTTTACATATGGCTATTAGTGCTCTACTTGATAATGTAGCACAGTGTTGATAAATCCCATGACTTTCTAACCTAATTTCGAACCTGCATTGATTTCCCACACATCCAGTTTTACTAAACATATAACTGCATACCTCACAACTGTGCCTCCAGGGCTCAGGGGGAGCTGGTCCCAATTTGTTTTTCTCAGGGCCCTTTATTCACTAGCTCCGCCACTGTGTGCCTCTTTTGGTGGGAATGTCCCTCTTTCTCAGGAAACCCCCCACTTATCCCCCCAAATGACCCTGTTTTCCAGCTCTGATCACATTTCGCTTTCTCTGGTCCCCCTTGTTGTTCTCTCTAAAACCCTACAGTATCAGTTCTATAGAATATGTGTTTGCATGGCGCAATGTGCACATATTGGGTCTTTGTATCTCAAAACCTTAGTTTACATAGGTCCTTATTCAATTGCAATTTGGCCAATTGAATAGGGGTCTAAATAAGCACATAACATATTTTTTTAAAGAAGTTTTTAGTTAGTAAACATCTATCCAAAAACAAGGTTTTCACTAACTAAAAACTTATTTAAAAAAAATATGTTATGTGCTTATTTAAAGCGCTATTGAATTGACCAAATCGCAATTGAATGAGGGCCATATTGTGCTGGGTGATAGTAACACCACCTTATAATAGTACATATTTTTTAAAGCATGTAAGTATCTCTCTTTGGCCATTTCAAATGTTTATAAGGTATGATACTGCATATATCAAATCACCACACATATTAAATGGAAAGTGATATTTATTTTAAATTGCTTACTAAAATGTTTTATTATAAAAGCAGTAAGTCAAATAAATGTAGTGTAGATAAATGTAATGTTTAATTACATTTTTTTCCAACTTGCTATAAAACCTCTAGATCAAACAATAATTTTAGAGCTATTTCTTCTTTTTACTTCTGCACGCTTTGTAATTTTTAATACAAAAATATAAACAAAGATGTAATGCATCATACAGTAAACTTAAAGCGTGATAACATAAAAGAGGAACAGCTGCACGCTAAGGCACATTGTTTTGACTGCTAAGATCATTTACAGTTATTTATTACTTCTGCTTTTTCACCGTTCAGTGTTTTATTGTATTTAATATATAACTAGGGAAAACTACTATCTCCTCTTCATATTAATTATAAATACATGGGAGTCCTTTGAAAATATTTCTGTTTTTAGCCTAGTCAGCCAAATATATTTTGGGAATCCTTGCAATAAAACCAGTAAAAGGAAATGTAAATTATAGGTAAAGTGCACACCAGCATCTGTGCTTTTTTAACATTCTTTTTGGTAGAGACAAAAAAAAAGCAAAAAATATATATAATAGTTATGAAGAACATTATTAACAGTAAACACAATATCAGTCAATATGTATCACAAGAAACAAGAGATAAAACAAGTTGTTAAACTTATGGGGAGGATGTAGGGTAAACAGCTAGGTAAAATCTAGGGAAAGCTGGTTGGTCTGATTTTTCTACAAAAATAAAACAAATCTGGGATAAAGAATTCAATGTCTTTTTTCTAAGTAAATTAGGACTTCAACTGTGTTTTGGGTTATATTTTGGTCTTTTCATCCATAGCAGCTGTATGCTGTGGCCCACTGGAGAAGGAACTGGCAACCCACTCCAGTATCTCTGCCATGAATACCAAGTGGATCTGCATGGTGTGTTGCGGTCATGATATCACTGAGAGTTGGACACCACTGAATGATGCAAACATACTGTACATAATAATAAGCATATTGTATCTGTGGTGAATTAGCAAAACTCATACTTGTTAGAGACAAAACTATGATGGAGTCCAGCAGCAGGGAAGATAACTGAAGCAAAACTATGAGAACCAGAGGCAGAGGAATAGTTGTATCGTCCAAGAGTCAGGGCAGATTGAAGACAAGCAAGAGTCAGGAAGCCGGAGTCTTAGAATACATTGAACATTTACATTTGTGGAGTGCTGTTGATATTTTCCTATTTATTTTAACTCCATTATGGATTTAGTAGTCTACTTTCAGAGCAAAACTTAAAAAATGTATATATTTATGAACACTGCATATCAATACTGCCATTGTTTTAATGTTGCACACGGAGGAACTTATTTTACTTGCAAACAGGAACAGCAAATATGAAATCAGGTACTATGCACAGTTACTGGTAATTAATAATGTACAACAAAGATACTAAGTATAGCTAAGAAAAATATTTTTTTTTAAAATGGCTTTTCTTATTTTATGTTCTAATATATGAGGATTTGAGGCTCAAAGACCTCCTTGCTTTGTTATGTTTTGTTTGTATTTACCTTTGCCTGGAACTTATAAATCACATATATAATTGTGAGCATGTGGGCTGTTGCTAACACTGCGGGCTCGCATAGCGAGCCCTCGGCCCTCGCAAAGGCGCTCCTTGCCAGCAACTGCGGACCTCGCAAAATTTACGGAGTTACGAAACCAAAATACGAGACACGTTACAACCCATTACGACCTCGCAAAAAACGCCCGAAACCTGCGCACATGAAAACATGAAAACCACAATAAATACACACAACAAATACATAAAAAGCTTACCTACAGCAATAGGGGGCACCCAGGACTTCGAAAACTGAAGTTACACCTCAATTTAACTCCAAATAAAAGAGTTTAGACACACAAAAATCCCCTAAGCGAGAGAAAAAATGGCAGCCGAAAAAAACAAAAACGAGGCTACAGCACTCTAAAGACACAAAACACCACCAAACACCTACAGATTTTCTGAAAAAGACGTACGAGATCCGAAAACAAGGGCGCAACCCGCGCAACCCCAAAAACATTAGAAAGACAATAAATACACACAACAAACACATAAAAAGCTTACCCACAGCAAGAGGGGGGGGCACACAGGACCTCTGCAAGTGAAGTTACAGTGGATATAAAAAGTCTACACACCCCTGTTAAAATGTCAGGTTTCTGTGCTGTAAAAAAATTAGACATTTCAGAACTTTTTCCACCTTTAATGTGACCTATAAACTGTAAGACTCAATTGAAAAACAAACTGAAATCTTTTAGATGGAGGGAAGAAAAAAAAAAAGAAAAATAATGTGGTTGCATAAGTCTGCACACCCTCTTATAACTGGGGATGTAGCTGTGTTCAGAATTAAGCAATCACATTCTAAATCGTGTTAAATAGGAGGCAGCATACACCTGCCATCATTTAAAGTTCCTCTGATTAACCCCAAATAAAGTTCAGCTGCTCTAGTTGGTCTTTCATGACATTTTCTTAGTCGCATCCCACAGCAAAAGCCATGGTCCACAGAGAGCTTCCAAAGCATCAGAGGGATCTCATTGTTAAAAGGTATCAGTCAGGAGAAGGGTACAAAATAATTTCTAAGGCATTAGATATGCCATGGAACACAGTGAAGACGTGTATTCTTCATATGTCTGGGCTATGGGGTAGAGTGGCAAGACGAAAGCCTTTTCTTACGTAGAAAAACATCCAAGCCAGGCTACATTTTGCAAAAACACATATGAAGTCTCCCAAAAGCATGCGGGAAAAGGTGTTATGGTCTGATGAAACCAAGGTTGAACTTTTTGGCCATAATTCCAAAAGATATGTTTGGAGCAAAAACAACTGCACACCACCAAATGAACACCATATCCACAGTGAAGCATGGTGGTGGCAGCATCATGCTTTGGGGCTGTTTTTCTTCAGCTGGAACTGGGGTCTTAGTTAAGATAGAGGGAATTATGAACAGTTCCAAATACCATTCAATATTGGCACAAAACCTTCAGGCTTCTGCTAGAAAGCTGAACATGAAGAGGAACTTCATCTTTCAGCATGACAATGACCCAAAGCATACATCCAAATCAACAAAGCAATGGCTTCACCAGAAGAAGATTAAAGTTTAGGAATGGCCCAGCCAGAGCCCAGACCTGAATCCCATTGAAAATCTGTGGGGTGATCTGAAGAGGGCTGTGCACAGGAGATGTCCTCGCAATCTGAAAGATTTGGGGTGTTTTTTGCAAAGAAGAGTGGGCAAATCTTGCCAAGTCAAAATGTGCCATGCTGATAGACTCATACCCAAAAAGACTGAGTGCTTTAATAAAATCAAAAGGTGCTTCAACAAAGTATTAGTTTAAGGGTGTGCATACTTATGCAACCATATTATTTTATTTTTATATTTTTTCTTCCCTCTACCTAAAAGATTTCAGTTTGTTTTTCAATTGAGTTGTACAGTTTATAGGTCACATTAAAGGTGGAAAAAGTTCTGAAATGATTTATCTATGTCTAATTTTTTTACAGCACAGAAACCTGACATTTTAACCGGGGTGTGTAGACTTTTTATATCCACTGTACACCTCGATTTAAGTTCAAATTTCGGAGTTTAGACACCCAAAAATCACCTAAGCGAGAGAAAAAATGGCCACCGAACAAAACGAAAACGAGGCTAAAGGACCCTAAACACGCAAAACACCACCAAACACCTACGGATTTTCCGAAAACAAGAACGCTAAATCAGCCACAGCTGCATACCACACATTTGCGACATTTTACTACATTAACTTACACAATGCGGAAGTACACAGCTACCTTAACGGATTTTCCTCGCGCACGCACACTATTTACACTACACACTGCACACATTGCTGACACTTACACAGCACAGCACTGAAAATACACATTGTATGCTGCAGCAACATCAAAACAGATTGCCAGCTCTGCAACACAATGCTTCCTGCATATATTACTTGAAAATAGGTAAAGTATATTACTTTAGTAATGTATTATTTATTTGATTACCATACACCAAACAGCATTAGCTCACTTACAATTTGCATTGCCGTCATTTTTTGACGGGCAATATTCTAGTAAACAATAATTATAATAATATACACAGACAAGCCATATTATTATGACCTGATATAAAGGGATAGTAATCGCTTCTAACTTGTTCTGCTACATCTGGCAGAGCAAGTTATATTAAAATGTAAAAAACCTTGTCTTTATTTTTAGTGTGACGTGTTTGCTTACTTTATTTGTTTACTAAATTTAGGCTGCCCCAGGCTCTGCGGTTAGAAGCCGATTCTGTGTGTCCTTATGCAGCCAATAGCTGCTCAGGTCACTCATCCTGCTTTATTGCAATGAGGAAGTATCATCCAATCAGATACTTCCCCATCGTGTCTCAGCATCCCAGCACTGTATTGACAGGCAGAGAGCTCATGTGACAGCCTCTGCCTGTCTATTGTGAGTGTGAACTGCTGATTCCCACCCTGCTGACCCCCCTCTTGCTCCCCCTTGCTAACCCCCCTGCCTATCTCCCCTCTTGATCCCCCCTGCTGATCCCCCTCTTAGTCCCACATGCTGACCCCCCACTTTATCCCCCCTGCTGATCCCCCTCTTGGTCTTCCTACCTTATTAGAAACAAAGCACTGTACTGTATCCTTCCCTTGCTACACATCTGCTCTCATGCATTGAATAACTAGTGTGTGACGCTGCAAGATAAGGATACAGTGCAGTGCTGTGTTGCTGATGAGGTAGGAAGACCAAGAGTGCATCAGCAGGGGGGTCAGGAGAGTGTAACTGTGTGAGACTGAGTGAGTGTGCCTGAGTCAGTGTGACTGACTGTGAGTGAGTGTGCCTGAGTCAGTGTGAGTGTGCCTGAGACTGACTGACTGAGACTGACTGACTGAGTCAGTGTGAGTGTGTAAGACTGACTGAGTCAGTGTGAGTGTGTGAGACTGACTGAGTGTGTGTGAGTGTGACTGAGTGAGTGTGTGATTGAGTGTCTGAGTGTGAGTATGTCACAGATCATAGATATATATATATATATATATATATATATATATATATTTATATATACCGTATATACTCGTATAAGCCGAATTTTTCAGCCCTTTATTTTAAAACGGGCCCCCTCGGCTTATACTCGAGTCACTCTCCCCCCGTGTCTCTCTAACCCCCCCTTGTGTCTCTCTACCCCCCGTGTCTCTCTAATCCCCCTTGTGTCTCTCTACCCCCCCGTGTCTCTCTACCACCCGTGCCTCTTTCCCTCCACCCTCCTCATCCTCAACCCCCCCCTCATTCTAACCCCCCCCCCTCCCCTCACTTACCTGCTCCGGCCTCCGCTCCTTCTGGGTCTTGATGTGGCGCGCATGTGCCGGCACCCGGTATATGCTAATGCCGTGACGTAACACGCGCGCCACGTCATTAGCATATACCGGGTGCCACCACATCAAGACCCGGAAAGAGCGGAGGCCGGAGCAGGTAAGTGAGGGGAGGGGGGAGGGTATTTAGAGGGGTAGTATGAGGGGGGGTTTAGAATGAGGAGAGGGGGTTTAGAATGAGGGGGGATTTAGAATGAGGGGGGTTGATGATGAGGAGGGAGGTTGAGGAGGGAGGCTTAAGGGGTTAAGGATGGGGGGGTTGAGGTTGAGGAGGGAGGTTGAGGAGGGGGTTGACGATGGGGGGTTGAGGTTGAGAAGGGGGTTAAGGATGGGGAGTTGAGGTTGAGGAGGGGGGCTGAGGATGAGGAGGGGGGTTGAGGAAGGAGGTTGAGGAGGGAGGTTGAGGAGGGAGGTTGAGGATGAGGAGGGGGGTTGAGGATAGGGGGGTTGAGGATAAGGAGGGGGTTGAGGATGGGGGGGTTGAGGTTGAGAAGGGAGGTTGAGGAGTGAGGTTTGGGGTTGGGGGGTTGAGGATGGGGGGTTGAGGTTAAAGAGGGAGGTTGAGGATAAGGAGGGAGGTTGAGGATGAGGAGGGAGGTTGAGGAGGGGGTTGAGGATGAGGAGGGGGGCTGAGAATGAGGAGGGGGGCTGGGGAGGGAGGTTGAGGAGGAAGGTTGAGGATGAAGAGGGGAGGTTGAGGATGGGGGGTTTGAGGTTGAGGAGGGGGTTGAGGATGGAGGGGTTGAGGAGGAGGCGGTTGAGGATGAGGGGGTTGAGGAGGGAGGTTGAGGATGGGGTTGAGAATGAGGAGGGGGGTTGAGGTTGTAGAGAGAGGTTGAGGAGGGGGTTGAGGATGAAAAGGGGGGTTGAGGATGGGGGTTGAGGAGGAGGCGGTTGAGGATGAGGGGGTTGAGGAGGGAGGTTGAGGATGAGGAGGGATGATGAGGAGGGAGGATGAGGAGTGGGGTTGAGGAGGGAGGTTGAGAATGAGGAGGGGGGAAAGAGACACAGGGAAGGGAGAGGGGGGTAAGAGACACAGGGAAGGGAGAGGGGGGAAGAGACACAGGGAAGGGAGAGGGGAGAAGAGACACAGGAGAGAGAGGGGGACACAGATGGCACAAAAGGGACACAGGGGGCAGCACATTTCCCACCCTCTGCTTATACTCGAGTCACTCATTTTACCCAGTATTTTGTGGTAAAATAGGTGCCTCGGCTTATACTCGGGTCGGCTTATACTCGAATATATACGGTACACAGTCACATATATATATATACAGTCAGGTCCATAAATATTGGGACATCGACACAATTCTAAACTTTTTGGCTCTATACACCACCACAATGGATTTGAAATGAAACTAACAAGATGTGCTTTAACTGCAGACTTTCAGCTTTAATTTGAGGGTATGTACATCCAAATCAGGTGAACGGTGTAGGAATTACAACAGTTTGTATATGTGCCTCCCACTTTTTAAGGGACCAAAAGTAATGGGACAATTGGCTGCTCAGCTGTTCCATGGCCAGGTGTGTGTTATTGCCTCATTATCCCATTTACAAAGAGCAGATACAAGCTCCAGTGTTCATTTCAAGTGTGCTATTTGCATTTGTTGCTGTTAACTCTCAATACGAGATCCAAAGAGCTGTCACTATCAGTGAAGCAAGCCATCATTAGGCTGAAAAAACAAAACAAAACCATCAGAGAGATAGCAAAAACATTAGGTGTGGCCAAATCAACTGTTTGGAACATACTTAAAAAGAAAGAACGCACCGGTGAGCTCAGCAACACCAAAAGACCCGGAAGACCACGGAAAACAACTGTGGTGGATGACCGAATAATTATTTCCCTGGTGAAGAAAACACCCTTCACAACAGTTGGCCAGATCAAGAACACTCTCCAGGAGGTAGGTGTATGTGTGTCAAAGTCAACAATCAAGAGAAGACTTCGCCAGAGTAAATACAGAGGGTTCACCACAAGATGTAAAGACTAAGATCAACTTGTACCAGAGTGATGGGAAGAGAAGAGTATGGAGACGGAAAGGAACTGCTCATGATCCAAAGCATACCACCTCATCAGTGAAGCATGGTGGTGGTAGTGTCATGGCGTGGGCATGTATGGCTGCCAATGGAACTGGTTCTCTTGTATTTATTGATGATGTGACTGCTGACAAAAGCAGCAGGATGAATTCTGAAGTGTTTCGGGCAATATTATCTGCTCATATTCAGCCAAATGCTTCAGAACTCATTGGACGGCACTTCACAGTGCAGAGGGATAATGACCCGAAGCTTACTGCAAAAGCAACCAAAGAGTTTTTTAAGGGAAAGAAGTGGAATGTTATGCAATGGCCAAGTCAATCACCTGATCTGAATCCGATTGAGCATGCATTTCACTTGCTGAAGACAAAACTGAAGGGAAAATGCCCCAAGAACAAGCAGGAACTGAAGACAGTTGCAATTTGGTCCCTTATAAAGTGGCAGGCACATATACAAACTGTTGTAATTCCTACACCGTTCACCTGATTTGGATGTAAATACTCTCAAATTAAAGCTGAAAGTCTGCAGTTAAAGCACATCTTGTTCGTTTCAATTCAAATCCATTGTGGTGGTGTATAGAGCCAAAAAGATTAGAATTATGTCGATGTCCCAATATTTATGGACCTGACTGTATATATATATATATAATACACTAGGAAATTGCCCGTAAAATTGTAAGGCGAGCAATGCATTTTGCCACAGAATGTGAGGCTCTGGGCCCTCTGAGCACCTTCGGCGCTCATCGCGTGGCTCACAATGAGCACCTTTGGTGCTCATTGCAAGCCTCTCCCACTGTGTTGTTTATAGACCTCCCGCTTGAGTGTTAGTGGCTCGGGTTGTGTTACTGGCTTGTGTTAAATGTTAGTGGCTTGGATTAAGTGTTACTGCTTAGGGCAATTTTTTAGGTCCTTCAGGCTACTTTTACATCCTTCGGGCTAGTTTTACGTCCTTGGGCGTCGTTTTGCGTTTTTCGGCAGTTATTTTTTTTCTTTCCTTTTTCTGAAAAAACTGCAAATATGCCACAAATTAATTTGCAACCTGACTCACAGTCTCACTGCCTCTCCCACTGTGGGGTGTGTGTGTAAGTTAATTTGAGGCATATTTGTTGTTTTTTTTCATGTCTTTTAAGTTTTGTGGTTCGGCCGTTAAAGTGATTTTGCAAGGCGCATAGTGCATGTACGGGTTTCGGCCCTAAGCGGTACGGGTCGTAAGTCCAGCTTGCCTCAGCTGCTCCCCTCGCTAATTCCCGCGTGCCTCAACTGATTGCCTCGCTTCTAGGCTTCGCAAGGCTCACAAAGCATGACAAACCCACAAACGTGAACAACGTTCTTGGACTGACAACTATTATAGTGATATATATACACACACACATACATATATATATATATATATATATATATATATATATATATGTATATATATATATATACACACACATATATATATATATATACTAGCGAATTGCCCGTCAAAAAATGACGGCAATGAAATTGTAAGGTAGCTAATGCTGTTTAGTGTGTAATAATGAAATATATAATACATTAATAAATGAATATACTTTACCTATTTTAAAGCATTGTGTGGAAGAGCTGTGAATGTGTTTTGATGTTGCTGCAGCATTAGTGGTGTGGATCTGCTGTGTAAGCGTGCTGAATGTGTGCAGTGTAACACTGTGCGTGCGCGAGCCCAAACCGTTGTCGTGTACTTCCGCATTGGCGTAAAATGGCGAGTAATGTGTGGTATACGTTTGTACCGGAATATACGTAGGTGTTTTGTGGTGTTTTGCGAGTTTCTTGTGGTGTTTTGCGAGTTTAGAGTGCTGTAGCCTCGTTTTCGTTTTGTTCGGCGGCCATTTTTTCTCTCGCTTCGATTTTTTTTTAGTCTCTAAACTGTTTTATTTGGAGTAAAATCGAGGTGTAAGTTGTATTTTTGAGGTGCTTGGTGCTCCCTCTTGGTGTAGGTAAGTTTTTTATGTATGTGGTGTGTGTATGTATTGTGTTTTACATTTTGTAATGTTCGCGAGTTGCGTCCGAGTGTTGCGAGTCCGTAATGTGTGTGAACGTGTGTCGTATGTTGTTTGCGAGTGTCGTAATGTGTGTGTCGTACTGTTTGGGTTGAGACGTGAAGTTTGCAAGGGTCGCAGTTGCTGGCATGGAGTGCCTTCGGCGCTCCATGCCAGCAACTGCGGCCCTCGCTTTGCGAAGTCCTCAGGTGCTGGCATGGAGCGCCTACGGCGCTCCATGCCAGCAACTGAGGCCCTCGATTCGCGAGGGTCCTCAGTTGCTGGCAAGGAGCGCCTTCGGCGCTCCATGCCAGCAACTGAGACCCTCGGGCAGTGCCCTCGCTACGCGAGGGCCGCAGCTCGCTACGCGAGTCGCGGCCCTCGCTTCGCGAGGGCCGCGGGCTCGCTATGCGAGCCCGCAGCGTTAGCAACAACTCGTACGCTCACAACTATATATGTGATATATATATATATATATATATATACACACATATATATATATATATATATATATATATAAATATATACATATATAAATATACACACATATACATATATATATATATATATATATATATATCACATATTATCATTGCCAAATTGCATGGTGCGATGAGCCGTTAACTCTGACTTTCTGGGACTTGGCCAGAAAGGATCGCCAAAGCGAGGTGAGCCGATCACACATTGAAACACGCAGGACTTAGCCTCCAAACACTTACAAAAAGCGGGATTGCCTTAGGCTGCAAGCAGGTGATGAACGCAGGACTTAAAAAAAAAAATACGAGATAAGAAAAATACGAGGTTAACGGCCGAACCGAGCAAAGCAAAAAACATGAAAAGCACAAAAACGAATACAAGAAAAACTTCACACACAGCACAGGAGAAGAGCCAGGACGTCTGGGAGTGGGGTGGAACATGAATTTAAGTCAAATTTAAGCTGTAAAGCCGCCATTTTATAACACTAACTTACACATTTACACATTAAGATTTAGAAATGGCGGCATTCCCGCCTAAACCAACGGTTTTGTCTCGCGCATATATAGGGCACAATTGCCACAGAGCTCACACTTTCTCCTCAGGTGTTGAGTCTGAATGGACATTTTCTGCTGCCGGAAAATCCAAAGAGATTGTTAGCTCTTCAGGATACTGATTGCTGAATTTTAATTACAAATAGGTAAACTATATTAATTTATATTAATAATCATTAATAAATAATTAATACACAAATTTTTCTTAAAAAAATTGTATATATTATTATTTAAAAAATTGAGCAACAACCTTATAATTTACACTTACTTTAGTTTATCAAGACTTTTATGCTTAGCTGTTTGTAATATATTAATAAATTGAATAATTAATTACTAATGTACATTAATTTATTAATTAGTAATTAGCAATCATTATAAAAAAAATTACAAAATTATAAACTGCCTTTAGTTTATTAATATATTAATGCTTACATCTTTCTAATATGTTTAGACATTGATTAATTAATTATTAATGTACATTATTTTATTAATTATTAGTAATCATTATGAACAACAAATATTCTATATTTTACAATGCCTTTAGTTTATGAATTGCTCTATAGAATACATTGATTCATTGATTAATTGATTATTACTGTACATTAATTTATTAATTAGTAATCCGTACAAAAAAAATTGTATTTTACAATGCAATAAAAAATATATAGATTTCAGATTGCACTTATATATCTGCATTACTGATCATTAACCTACATTACTTTATTAACTATTAATTAGTAATAATAAAAATAAATAAAAAAAACCACAAACAATATATATATTTTAAAATGCACTGACATTTCCGTGTTGCTGCTGATTGCCTGATCGGGATGAATCCAAATATTACAAATGCTTTCCATCCTTTTTGACAGTTTCATCATCTCTGCAGCTGACTGAACACAGAGAGTGACGTTTGCAGCCTTTCAACAGCATAAAGATCCCCTTTACAGGTATATCATCACATATATAGTTGTGAGAGTACGAGTTGTTGCTAACGCTGTGGGCTCGCGTGGGCACTGCGCCAGGTTCTCAGTTGCTGGCATGGAGCCCTGCACACACAACAAACACATAAAAAGCTTACCTACAGCAAGAGGAACCATCCAGCACCTAAAAAAAACAAGTTACATCTACATTTAAATCAAAATAAAACACTTTAGACACTAATACCATCGCTAAGCGAGAGAAAAAATGGCCGACGAACAAAACGAAAACGAGGCTCCAGACGTAACTACACTACACTTGCTCGCAATAATGAAACACATACTATGCGGAACGTATCACAATCACATTAAACACCATTTTGAACAGTACTACGCACAAAATGGCGGATGGAACGCAAATTGTAAGCTGGAACGCAAATAGCGCATGCGTATTGCGTTCTAACGGTCTCACTTTCCAGAACTTTCTACAAGTTTATAAATACTGCCTATTTTACACAAAAAAATACATTTCTCCTCAGGTGATGAACGGAGTGACTTCAGACATAACTGCTGCTTTTACTTGAGAAGATAATTCTTTACTAATTTACTACTTTACATTGTGCAAATTACAACTGAGAGGTAAGCTATAATATATTACATTTTATTATCAGGACAGGTCAAAAAAAATAAAAAATAAACTAGGATTTATGTAGTGACATATATGGCACATTTATGTGTATAGGCCCACAAAAAAAATACGGTTCATTTAACAAAACAACAAAAGAACATAATTCAATATTAAACAGAGGTTTATGTATAGTGACATGTGACACGCACATATATGTCTATAATGTATAGTGACATGTGACACGCACATATATGTCTATAATGTATAGTGACATGTGACACGCACATTTATGTGTATTGCTGCCACTGCAACAAAATTAGCTTAAAACAAAATCATTAAATAACTACATTTAAATGACATTATATGTCATGTATACTGATATGTGACACGCACATATATGTGTATCATCTATAGTTACATCTCACACACAGACATTTATGTGTGTTTGAAAAAAAAATTATAAGGTTAATTTAACAATTTAAATATGATTCATGTATAGTGATATGTCACACGCACACAAAATAATTACTTTCAACTATGGAAATGTGCTTCATGTATGTGACATATGTGTGTAGCCCACACCAAAAAATAATGTTAATTGAAAATAATTACAGAAGTATATTTAAATGACATTAATTTACTGCAATTCAATAGATCATATAAAGCTGAATCTTTCTATTTCTTTTAATATTCAAACAGACTCTGCATCAACAGCGTCACTCAACAATTTGCACCATGCATTGTGAAGCACAATTCCTTTTAAAGAACACCAACAAAGAACAACAGGTAAGATACAACAAGACATTGCATGCTCAAAAGGCCATGCTTTGCTAGATGAAAAATTATAATTATACAAATAACTATTTCACTTTCTTTTTCAAACAGACACTACAAGAAGACCGGTGGATTAAGATTGGCAGGAGGGGACCCTCTGTCATTCGACACTTCAATCAAGGTAAAGTATTAAGTATAAAAAAGAAAGAACCATGAGCCTCATTCAATTGCGAGTTGCTCAATTGAATAGGGCTCTATATAAGCACATATTTTTTATACAGAACTTTTTAGTTACTGAACTTCTCACCACAATCAAGGTCTTCAATAACTAAAAACTTTGCTCAATAAATATGTTATGTGCTTATATAGAGCCCTCTTCAATTGGCAAAATTGTAATTCAATGAGGACCTATATATTTTTTATGGCCGAGGGCCTCATTTAAATGTGATTTGCCCATTTCAATAGGGCTCTATATAAGCACAGAGCATATTTTTTAAAGGAACTTTTTATTTACTGAACACGTTGCTTTTGGATACAAGTTCACTAAATACAAAATTCGGTAAAAAAATATGCTCTGTGGTGATATTGAGCTCTATTCCATTGGCCAAAACACAATTGAATGAGGAGCTGACAATATAACAAATGCAGCAACCAAAGGCCCTCATTCAATTGCTATTTTGGACAATTTAAAATGGATATAAATAAGCACTTTTAGGCCCTTATTCAATTGCCATTTTGCTAATTCTATAGGGATCCAAATAATCACATAACATATATTTTTTAAAGAACTTTTTCGTTAGTGAAAACCTTGCTTTTGGATAGATGCTTAATAACTAAAAACTTCTTTAACAAATATATGTGATGTGCTTATTTAGAACTCTATTCAATTTTCAAAATTGCAATTCAATGAGGGCCTTAGAGTACTATTACATTGGAAAAAAGGCAATTCAATGAGGGGCAAACTATGCAACATATGTTACACATAAAGGCCCTCATTCAATTGCAATTTGCCCAATTGAATAGGGCTCTAAATAAGAACATAACATTTTTTTTAAAGAACTTTTTAATTAGTAAAAATCTATCCAAAAGAAAGTTTTTCACTGACTAAAAACTTCTTTAAAAAAATATGCTATGTGCTTATTTAGGGCACGATTCAATTAGCCAAATCGCAATTGAATGAGACCCAAAGTGCTACACACAAAACAGAATTGGAACAAACTCACACAAACACATAGCAAAATAAATTAACTCTTTTAATCAATGTTTAACAACCTATAAGGCTTACAAAGAAGCCTAAATAAGAATAACAAAAGTGTTGCGCACCTAATAAGATTGTACAAAAAATCAAACAAACACATAGGAAACTACATTAACATTCTTCTTTAATGTTTAACAACTTATAACCAGTACAATCAAGAATAAATAACTTTAGCACAAGTGGTGCGCACAAAACAGGATTGTAAAAAACAAACACAATCACATAGCAAACTACATTAATTATATTATTTCATGTTTCACAAACTATAACCATCCCAATAAAGGATAAATAAGTATACCACAAGTGGTGCGCACAAAACAGGATTGTACAAAAACTAACATAAACACATAGCAAAATAAATTCATATTCTTATTTAATATATCACAACCCAAAAGCCTTACTAAGAACCTTAAATAAGAATAACAAAAGTCGTGGGATTGTACAAAAAGTAAAAAAAAAAAAAAATAGAAACAAATAACCATAACTGATACAATACAGCCAAATTCATACATTTTTTACTTATTTAAAAGACATTTCACTCAAACAACATTTTCTATTTTATATTACAACAGATACTGCGTGAAGACAATCGGACGAGGACTTTCTCCACAGGGCCAGACCATCGGACGAGGACTTTCAACACAGGACCAGACCAGCGGACGAGGAATTTCAACACAGGACCAGACCATCGGACGAGGACTTTCACCAAAGGACCACAACATCGGACGAGGGCTATCGCCACAGAACCACAACATCGGACGAGGGCTATCGCCACAGGACCACACCATCGGACCAGGACTTTCAACAGAGGACCAGACCATAGGACCAGGATTTTACACAGAGGACCACACCATCGGACGAGGACTTCCAACAGAGGACCACACCATTGGACAACGATTTTCAACGGAGGACCAACAAACATTCGGATTTAAATCACACTTCAACCAAGGTACAGTAAAATAAGTACAAAAGGAGAAAACTAAAGAAACAGCTTTCAGTTGCATCCGTGTCAACAGAAAAATAAAAATATAAATTTACTATCTCCCTTATTCTATTTAAATTGCCACTATGTAATACATAGCTCAATAACCACATCCATTTTTTTTTTTAGCAAAGAAGTTTGAAATATCTATCCACAAACAACGTTTTTAATAAATAAAAACATTATTTCAAAAAAATATGTTACATGCTTATTTACAGCAGTATTCCATTGGCAAAATTCTTAGGGCCTCATTCTATTAGCGGCCGTAAATCGGCCGTAAGGCTGCGATTCCTTGCGGGGGTTCAGTTAACTCGCGATTCTATTATACGGCCCCGCAAGGATCTCCTTTTACGGCCGGCCGCATATCTTGGAACCGGCCGTAAGCTGTGAAATATAAAAACTCAAAAATAAATTCAAGCCTGCACTGTACAGCTCTGTAAATGCTAGGGATCATATTGGGGGACATGAGGATTAAAAGTAACCCACTCTCAAGCTTGCACATCAGCCCAAACCCGAGTTCAAATTAACTGTTTATTTTCCGGCTGCGGCGTGGGCGGGTCTGAGGTGCTCCAAGCACTCTGGACTTTTTACATGTATATTTTACGGATATTAAAAATAAAATATTTTACGGATTTGAGTACAGGATAATTATGTGCTATTTTTTCTAACAGGTAAATAATAACTCACTTTGGATTTACGAATAATTAGTTTATTTATAATTGTTAAAAGGAAAGAACGTCGCTATTCATTTAAAATTGAATGAGGGGATATTGGTGAAAGTGGCTGACTAGTATGGGGGTAGTTGATGGGACTGCGAAACAATTAATAAACTGTGATAAATTCGTGAGGTTAGCTTTCTTAATATATTAAGTTAGAATGTGGTAGTGTGTGAAATATGACTACCTAGAAAAAAAGGTGTCTGAAACTAGTGTAAGGTAAATGAGTCTTATTGATGCAGGATTGGGAGATCCTGTAAATGAATAGTTAGGCTAGTGTAGTGAGGAATAAGCTAGGAAAAAATGCTAAAAAGGAGGTTGAGGTGTTGGTGGGATAAATAAATAAATAAATAAGGCGCCAAATGGTGCAAGTGGATAAGAAGCGAAATTTAAATGCTCCAATTTAATAGAGTCCATACAAAAAACATGTGTGAAGAAAAAATGCTATGATGCATATTTGAGGCTAAAATTGCCTTTTGCTGGTCAGCCAGGAGTATTAACAATATTTATTGATAATGTTTATTCAGTATGTCAGAGTGGAGGTCCGTGCAGCTGACTCGGTCAATATGCACTGTTAACCACTGTTTACTGAATACTATATATAGTTGCCCTCATATACTTTAAAAATCACCAGGCAGCTATATTTTGTGGAGTATAAAGGCTATTAAGTAATGCCTGTCAGCAAGCTGCTTGTGGTGGATAGGGTTGGAATTAAAAATAAATTGGAGAAGAGAAGAGATATGGTTGGGGACTAATAAATTCTGCTGGGGGGGTGGGGCTTGTCTTACATGGAAATATATCGCTATAATGAAGTTCTAAAAGTTAAGGATGTATATTATAATATATTACTTGAGATCTCTTGTGCTCTTATGGATTCTCTAAGAGACTTCTAAAAGTGCTCTTTGGATCCCTACAGATTCCAGGGTCTATGGGATAGAATTGTTGTGGGGTATAAGATCTAATAAAGTATATCCAATGTTTAAAGCAGGTGCTGCTTAAGGCAGGTGCTGCAGGTCACTAAGTACTGGTGCTTGCTGTGTGGAAAGCAATCCTATAAATGCTTAAATTGCTTTAAATGGGTCCTATAGGTACCATAAACCCGTATATCAAATATAGAATATAAAGAGTGCATAAAATGCGTGGTAAGAGCTGTAATACATCCAGTTTAGGAATCTATTCAAATCTTTCGCAATAATTTGTGATATATCCAATTTAGTCCAGTATGAAAAGCCAATTCCTTAGGGTGCTGTGCAAGTAGGTTAGGAAGTTACTTCTTTGTATGGCATTTCCTAAGGTCTTAAGTAAGACGAGTGATTGATTCAGTTGTGCATTAGTGCAGAGCAGTTTAAATGATTCGGCTCTAAATGAGCACAGTTCAGTTCTGAAAGATACAATCAGCTTAGGTATAGATCACCCCCTCTCACAGATAATTTAGCGGGTTCTTTTCACATTGCCAGTGTAGAGGGCAGATACACATGCCATTGAAATAGGTTAGGAAAGATAAGGAGGATACGATACCAGTGTTCTTCCTTGTTCCTTCTTCCTTTAATCCATAAAGTGCACTGTGCTTGACAGAGTAAATCCCCAAAGATATTCTACTTCTATGTAGATGCCTTTTTTGCCTGACCGGTTTCTTCGCTCTTGCGACTTTCTCAAAGGCTGGTTTGTTCTGAATTCAGTCTGTGGCGTTCTACGTTTAAAAAGCGCGCGTTCCTTGCTTCCGCGTACGTCACTCAGTCCTGCGCTTAACCCTTATTGGTTAATATGCACATGTGATGTGTGCGTCACGGTTATTCCTTCTTTAATTTTATTTTAAAGCCAAATGCTACGATTGGCTGGAGTGGGCTCGCGTCCCAATGCTGTGTTTGAGCTTTTCTTATTCATCGATGAGATGCTTGTGATTTTGTTTTCAACCGAGGTGGCTGAAGCATCCATTTATTAGTTTAAGTCAGAGTAGTCTTTTCGTTTCTTAAAACCGGATTCTTTTTACAGTGTTTAAATTATTTTGTATGTTAAATGTAGGAGCAGCTTGGAAGCAGTTTTTACTGAATGAGGCTGAACTAAACCGTCATTTATGACAAATAGAAGGGATTCATTACTTATTGGTTTGTTATCCCATCTTAAAGACCCATGTATCATTTGGTTTGTTACAATTGTATATATAATACAGAGTATTGTTTCATACAATAGAGTAAGGCTTTAATGTTAGATTATTGCCACTTATATTGCATATATAGAGTCAATCAGAGAGATATAGATGGCTTACTTCTATATCATATATAGGGGGTGAAGGAAAATCCTTCATTCAGGCCTAAAGGCGCCTGACTTTTTAGTTGATAGATCCATTTGCTCTCTAATTGGAGCAATTTTTGGCTTCTGTCCCCTCCTCTAGGTCCTGGAGTAATTGTATCCAGGACATGAAATTCAAGAATTTCTACTCTATTTTGATGATATAATTTGATGTGTCTCGCTACGGGCGTGTCCAGAGAGTTCTTAACTGAGGACACGTGTTCGAGTATCCTTCGACGTAGCTGACGGTCAGTTTTTCCTACGTATAGAAGTTTGCATGGGCAAACTATAATGTAAACCACAAATGTGGATAAACAGTTGAAGAAATTTTTAAGTACATATTTTCTTCCATCATTTGGGTTTTGGAATATTTTTTCCGGTTTAATGAAGCGACAGGCTTTACAGCGTCCGCATCTAAAGAGGCCTTTAGTTTCACTGGTGTTTGTTAGTGGTTTGTTAGACCACTTAAAGTGGCTGTGAGTCAGTTTGCCTCCCAGATTCTGGCTTCTTCTATAGGTAGCTGATGCTGTTGGGGTAATGATTGCTTTTAAAGTTGGGTCCTCAGTAAGCAGATGCCAATATCTATCCATAATTTTTATAGTATCTTTACTGTTGGTGCCAAAGGTTAGAATACAGCGTATCTGGTCGTCAGTTTGGCCGTCAGTTTGGTTGTAAAGAAGTTGGGATCTGTCTTTTTGTAGGGCATTCTTGTAAGCATACTTGAGGATCCGATTAGGATATCCCCTTTCTTTGAACCTTAGTCTTAGGTCGTCAGCTTGCGTTTTAAAGGTTTCTATAGTATCACAGTTTCTGCGGATTCTGATATACTGACCAACTGGTATGCCTCTTTTTAATGGTTCTGGATGTTGGCTTGGCCAGCGAAGTAGTGAATTAGATGCTGTGTCCTTTCTAAAAACTTTAGAATGGATGTTACCTTCGTTATCTTTTTCTATTTGTAAGTCCAGAAATTCAAGACTATTACTTTTGATATTAAAGGTAAATTTTAGCCCCAAATCGTTGACATTCAAGATTTTTACAAAACTGGTAAAGTCTTGCTCTGAACCTTCCCACAATATTAGGATGTCGTCTATGTATCTATGCCAAGACAGGATGTATTTAGTATATTCTGACATTTTTTCGGAAAAGACAACGGTTTGCTCCCAAAGGCCAAGGAAGAGATTGGCATAATTTGGAGCACAAGCTGTGCCCATTGCAGTTCCTCTTATCTGCCTATACAATTTCATGTCGAAGAGAAAGTAGTTCCTGCTTAAGACGAATTTTAGTAAAGAAATTATTAATTTGTTCCATTCTTTCTGTTCTCCACTTTTTACTGTTAAGAAGTGCTCTACAGCTTTAATTCCCAAATCATGCGGTATTCTGCTGTAGAGTTGTTCCACATCGATACTTGCCAGGTATGTTTGTGGTGGAACAGTTAGCTCGTCTATGTGTTTCAACACATCAGTTGTGTCTTTTGTGTAAGATGGTAAACAGGTCACTAGATCTTTAAGATTATCGTCGATCAGTTTACTTATATTTTCAGTGAGATTATTGTTTCCTGAGATAATGGGTCTTCCCGGTATAGGAGTTGTTTTCTTATGGATTTTAGGAAGGGCATAGAATGTTGCCACAGTTGGATTTTTTGGAAGTAGAAATTCAAAATTTCTAGTCGATATTAATTTCTCATCTCTTGCCTTTGTAAGGATAGATCTTAATTCATGATGGTATTCTAGTCGTGGATTCTTTTTGAGTATTTCATATGTCGTTCTGTCTTGTAATATAGTGACACACATTTTGTGGTACATTTCTTTGGCCATCAATACTATATTTCCACCTTTGTCTGCGGTTTTGATTTCAATTTCTGCCTTTTCTAGTTCTTGGAGTGCTTTCGATTCCAGCTCGGTTAAATTTAAAGCATTATCATTTTCATGGTTGAATTTATTTTTGCTCCTCTTTATTTTCAATTCTTCTTCTTGTTTTTCTAGGTCCCTTGTAACCATTTTAAGGAAAGCTTCCAGATTTGTATAATTTTTAATTTCCGGTGTATAGCGACTTTTTTTCTGGTATTTTTTCAATTTAGAGTCTGATTGCTCAGGTAGCTCCTCGCTTTCTCGAAGAAGTTCAGTTAGACTTTTTAGCGCTATATGATCTTCTTTAGTTAGTCCTAAGCTTTCCATTTTCCTTTTTTCTTTCTCTGCATAGACCTTTTTGAGGGCTAGTTTTCTAATAAATAGATTCAAATCTTTAATGTTGTTGAATAGATTAGTTCTACTAGATGGCACAAAGGTGAGACCTTTTTCCAGAACTATTTTGTGTATTTCTGTTAGTTCAAAATTCGATAAATTTATCACAAGTTCTTTGTCTTTCTTGTATTTATTTAAATTTAGATTTTGGTCTTTCTCAGTATCTTTATTTCTTGTGCGCACAGTAGGTTGTTGGTTGGAAGCCACTGGCTCTTTTTGAGTTCTATTTGTTTCTCCTTTACTTTTTTTCTTTTTCTCTATTTTCATTTCTTCCCCATTTTCTTTTCCATTTTTTTGATGATTTGTTGGGTGATCTTTTTTTAATTGATTATTTTTTGGTGTGGTTGTGAATATGTGGCTACGGAGATTGGGGGCATTGTTAATTATTTCACTTGTTTTGGTCTTCCCCTCTTTGTTCCTTTTGTTTTTTGGGGTTTTCGGCCTCGCCCCTTGCCTAAAAAACCATCCATGTATGTTTGGTTTAGATTGGCTCTGGTTACATACTCCGTTGTTGTTAACTGCTGTCCTTGATGCATGTTTTGTTCATCATAATCTGAGCACTCAGAGGAACTAATGTCCGTTGTGTCGGGTTTTTTAGTAACGGTCATTGCTCTATAGGCTCTCTTTTCTTGGAAATCCATTTTGTCTCTGTGAAGTTTTCTTTGCTTTCTCTGGGATAAGTCTTTCTTAAATTTTTCTATATTCTCATTTAGTTTTTTATTGAAGTTGTCAAATTCTGGCAGGTCTTTATGTTTACTAAATGCTTGGTTACAGGATTCCACTGTTTTATTTAAAGACTCTTGATTTTGTTTTTCAGTTGTTAATATCAGATTCATTAGGTCAATTGAGCATTTTGTGCATATTTCAATCCATTTCTGTAGAAAAGCCGGGTCTTGTAAGTGTCCTGCCGGTATTAATTGCACTCTTAGTCCTCTAGGGACTAATAGGTTCTTTATATAGCTCTGTAGACTTGTTATTTCCCATATTGACCTGATATGCTTTTTAACAGCTTGTTGGAGATGTTTGAAAGATATAAATAAATCATTATTTTCTAGGTTTGGCATTGTATTCCCTTCCTGAGCAAATAATGCTTCAGCTTCTCTTTGAAGCGCCAAGAGATTCCAATTATCATTTGGAGCCGATGCCATTATGATATGGGGAAAATTGCTGATGATAATAAATAGAGACAAATAGAAGTCAACTAGGTTTGATAAAGAAGGAATAGGTATGAATACCAAAGTATGTTGTCCCTAAGGACTATTTGTGGATTAAACCACTAATTTTTAAATGATAAAGAGGATGGCTTTAATTCCCGGGTCCCACAGTTTGTGGGATTATCGGTATAAGCCTCCTAATGTTGGTGCTTAACACCTATATAAACAGGTAAATAATAACTCACTTTGGATTTACGAATAATTAGTTTATTTATAATTGTTAAAAGGAAAGAACGTCGCTATTCATTTAAAATTGAATGAGGGGATATTGGTGAAAGTGGCTGACTAGTATGGGGGTAGTTGTTGGGACTGCGAAACAATTAATAAACTGTGATAAATTCGTGAGGTTAGCTTTCTTAATATATTAAGTTAGAATGTGGTAGTGTGTGAAATATGACTACCTAGAAAAAAAGGTGTCTGAAACTAGTGTAAGGTAAATGAGTCTTATTGATGCAGGATTGGGAGATCCTGTAAATGAATAGTTAGGCTAGTGTAGTGAGGAATAAGCTAGGAAAAAATGCTAAAAAGAAGGTTGAGGTGTTGGTGAGATAAATAAATAAATAAATAAGGCGCCAAATGGTGCAAGTGGATAAGAAGCGAAATTTAAATGCTCCAATTTAATAGAGTCCATACAAAAAACATGTGTGAAGAAAAAATGCTATGATGCATATTTGAGGCTAAAATTGCCTTTTGCTGGTCAGCCAGGAGTATTAACAATATTTATTGATAATGTTTATTCAGTATGTCAGAGTGGAGGTCCGTGCAGCTGACTCGGTCAATATGCACTGTTAACCACTGTTTACTGAATACTATATATAGTTGCCCTCATATACTTTAAAAATCACCAGGCAGCTATATTTTGTGGAGTATAAAGGCTATTAAGTAATGCCTGTCAGCAAGCTGCTTGTGGTGGATAGGGTTGGAATTAAAAATAAATTGGAGAAGAGAAGAGATATGGTTGGGGACTAATAAATTCTGCTGGGGGGGTGGGGCTTTTCTTACATGGAAATATATCGCTATAATGAAGCTCTAAAAGTTAAGGATGTATATTATAATAAATTACTTGAGATCTCTTGTGCTCTTATGGATTCTCTAAGAGACTTCTAAAAGTGCTCTTTGGATCCCTACAGATTCCAGGGTCTATGGGATAGAATTGTTGTGGGGTATAAGATCTAATAAAGTATATCCAATGTTTAAAGCAGGTGCTGCTTAAGGCAGGTGCTGCAGGTCACTAAGTACTGGTGCTTGCTGTGTGGAAAGCAATCCTATAAATGCTTAAATTGCTTTAAATGGGTCCTATAGGTACCATAAACCCGTATATCAAATATAGAATATAAAGAGTGCATAAAATGCGTGGTAAGAGCTGTAATACATCCAGTTTAGGAATCTATTCAAATCTTTCGCAATAATTTGTGATATATCCAATTTAGTCCAGTATGAAAAGCCAATTCCTTAGGGTGCTGTGCAAGTAGGTTAGGAAGTTACTTCTTTGTATGGCATTTCCTAAGGTCTTAAGTAAGACGAGTGATTGATTCAGTTGTGCATTAGTGCAGAGCAGTTTAAATGATTCGGCTCTAAATGAGCACAGTTCAGTTCTGAAAGATACAATCAGCTTAGGTATAGATCACCCCCTCTCACAGATAATTTAGCGGGTTCTTTTCACATTGCCAGTGTAGAGGGCAGATACACATGCCATTGAAATAGGTTAGGAAAGATAAGGAGGATACGATACCAGTGTTCTTCCTTGTTCCTTCTTCCTTTAATCCATAAAGTGCACTGTGCTTGACAGAGTAAATCCCCAAAGATATTCTACTTCTATGTAGATGCCTTTTTTGCCTGACCGGTTTCTTCGCTCTTGCGACTTTCTCAAAGGCTGGTTTGTTCTGAATTCAGTCTGTGGCGTTCTACGTTTAAAAAGCGCGCGTTCCTTGCTTCCGCGTACGTCACTCAGTCCTGCGCTTAACCCTTATTGGTTAATATGCACATGTGATGTGTGCGTCACGGTTATTCCTTCTTTAATTTTATTTTAAAGCCAAATGCTACGATTGGCTGGAGTGGGCTCGCGTCCCAATGCTGTGTTTGAGCTTTTCTTATTCATCGATGAGATGCTTGTGATTTTGTTTTCAACCGAGGTGGCTGAAGCATCCATTTATTAGTTTAAGTCAGAGTAGTCTTTTCGTTTCTTAAAACCGGATTCTTTTTACAGTGTTTAAATTATTTTGTATGTTAAATGTAGGAGCAGCTTAGAAGCAGTTTTTACTGAGTGAGGCTGAACTAGACCGTCATTTATGACAAATAGAAGGGATTAATTACTTATTGGTTTGTTATCCCATCTTAAAGACCCATGTATCATTTGGTTTGTTACAATTGTATATATAATACAGAGTATTGTTTCATACAATAGAGTAAGGCTTTAATGTTAGATTATTGCCACTTATATTGTATATATAGAGTCAATCAGAGAGATATAGATGGCTTACTTCTATATCATATATAGGGGGTGAAGGAAAATCCTTCATTCAGGCCTAAAGGCGCCTGACTTTTTAGTTGATAGATCCATTTGCTCTCTAATTGGAGCAATTTTTGGCTTCTGTCCCCTCCTCTAGGTCCTGGAGTAATTGTATCCAGGACATGAAATTCGAGAATTTCTACTCTATTTTGATGATATAATTTGATGTGTCTCGCTACGGGCGTGTCCAGAGAGTTCTTAACCGAGGACACGTGTTCGAGTATCCTTCGACGTAGCTGACGGTCAGTTTTTCCTACGTATAGAAGTTTGCATGGGCAAACTATAATGTAAACCACAAATGTGGATAAACAGTTGAAGAAATTTTTAAGTACATATTTTCTTCCATCATTTGGGTTTTGGAATATTTTTTCCGGTTTAATGAAGCGACAGGCTTTACAGCGTCCGCATCTAAAGAGGCCTTTAGTTTCACTGGTGTTTGTTAGTGGTTTGTTAGACCACTTAAAGTGGCTGTGAGTCAGTTTGCCTCCCAGATTCTGGCTTCTTCTATAGGTAGCTGATGCTGTTGGGGTAATGATTGCTTTTAAAGTTGGGTCCTCAGTAAGCAGATGCCAATATCTATCCATAATTTTTATAGTATCTTTACTGTTGGTGCCAAAGGTTAGGATACAGCGTATCTGGTCGTCAGTTTGGCCGTCAGTTTGGTTGTAAAGAAGTTGGGATCTGTCTTTTTGTAGGGCATTCTTGTAAGCATACTTGAGGATCCGATTAGGATATCCCCTTTCTTTGAACCTTAGTCTTAGGTCGTCAGCTTGCGTTTTAAAGGTTTCTATAGTATCACAGTTTCTGCGGATTCTGATATACTGACCAACTGGTATGCCTCTTTTTAATGGTTCTGGATGTTGGCTTGGCCAGCGAAGTAGTGAATTAGATGCTGTGTCCTTTCTAAAAACTTTAGAATGGATGTTACCTTCGTTATCTTTTTCTATTTGTAAGTCCAGAAATTCAAGACTATTACTTTTGATATTAAAGGTAAATTTTAGCCCCAAATCGTTGACATTCAAGATTTTTACAAAACTGGTAAAGTCTTGCTCTGAACCTTCCCACAATATTAGGATGTCGTCTATGTATCTATGCCAAGACAGGATGTATTTAGTATATTCTGACATTTTTTCGGAAAAGACAACGGTTTGCTCCCAAAGGCCAAGGAAGAGATTGGCATAATTTGGAGCACAAGCTGTGCCCATTGCAGTTCCTCTTATCTGCCTATACAATTTCATGTCGAAGAGAAAGTAGTTCCTGCTTAAGACGAATTTTAGTAAAGAAATTATTAATTTGTCCTTAACTTTTAGAGCTTCATTATAGCGATATATTTCCATGTAAGAAAAGCCCCACCCCCCCAGCAGAATTTATTAGTCCCCAACCATATCTCTTCTCTTCTCCAATTTATTTTTAATTCCAACCCTATCCACCACAAGCAGCTTGCTGACAGGCATTACTTAATAGCCTTTATACTCCACAAAATATAGCTGCCTGGTGATTTTTAAAGTATATGAGGGCAACTATATATAGTATTCAGTAAACAGTGGTTAACAGTGCATATTGACCGAGTCAGCTGCACGGACCTCCACTCTGACATACTGAATAAACATTATCAATAAATATTGTTAATACTCCTGGCTGACCAGCAAAAGGCAATTTTAGCCTCAAATATGCATCATAGCATTTTTTCTTCACACATGTTTTTTGTATGGACTCTATTAAATTGGAGCATTTAAATTTCGCTTCTTATCCACTTGCACCATTTGGCGCCTTATTTATTTATTTATTTATCTCACCAACACCTCAACCTTCTTTTTAGCATTTTTTCCTAGCTTATTCCTCACTACACTAGCCTAACTATTCATTTACAGGATCTCCCAATCCTGCATCAATAAGACTCATTTACCTTACACTAGTTTCAGACACCTTTTTTTCTAGGTAGTCATATTTCACACACTACCACATTCTAACTTAATACATTAAGAAAGCTAACCTCACGAATTTATCACAGTTTATTAATTGTTTCGCAGTCCCAACAACTACCCCCATACTAGTCAGCCACTTTCACCAATATCCCCTCATTCAATTTTAAATGAATAGCGACGTTCTTTCCTTTTAACAATTATAAATAAACTAATTATTCGTAAATCCAAAGTGAGTTATTATTTACCTGTTTATATAGGTGTTAAGCACCAACATTAGGAGGCTTATACCGATAATCCCACAAACTGTGGGACCCGGGAATTAAAGCCATCCTCTTTATCATCTATTTTTTCTAACACCTAAAATCCCTTTATAGTCTTCGCAAAGTGCAGGATGGCTTTATTTAAGCTATTTTATGTGCTTAATTGGTGCTAGCGAGACCTCTTTCCTGCAAGTAAGCTGCGGCTCACTTTTAGCCTTGCAGAGAGGTTTCCCGGAGTAATTGAATTGCAAAACTCTTGCGGCCGTTTTAGATCAAAGGCTTTCCTCTGGCGCGAGCGGCCGCAAGAGATAGCAAGGCACCGGCCGCAAGCCTGCCGGAGCCTCCGGCCGTAAGGGAATAGAATAGCCGAATAGCTTGCGGCCGGTCCTTGCGGCCCCGCAACGGCTGCGGCCGCTAATAGAATGAGGCCCTTAGTCAGTGAGGACAGGAATTATAATTTTAACTAAATATAACTGATACATTAATGATTTGCCTTTTATTTCACCAATTGTGCACAAGAATCTTTAACAGGAATTACAAATTTAAATATACACAATTACATTTCTTTTTTTTCCTTTACAGATTAATATGGCTGATAACGAGACCAAAGAAGAGAAGAAAAGACGTCAAACTAGAGAAAGACAAGAGAGATGGGCCGCCCAGCAGACACCTGAGGAGAAAGAAATTCGACGAGAAAAAGAACGCAAAAGACTTGCAAATAAAAGACTATCAAAATGAAAGATACAACAAAAAAAAATAAAAAGATAATAAAGCATTTACAAACTGTTCCTCAAACATCAGATGACATTTTACAAGATACCAGTCAAGACAGACCAAAAAAAGCAAATACAAAAACAAAGCATTTACAAACTCTTACTAAAAACTTTGGCTGCTAATGTACCAGGACATGGTCCTTACTGTTTTAAAGTCCAAGGACAAATTTATCATCGGACTTCACATTTACATCCAGAGCAAGGAGAGCAAAAAAAATTCGCTCAACTATATGTCCTAGATACAATGGAAGCTGTTGACCAACGTATGCAGATGGAAGAAAATAAAAAATGCTTACCCAGTGTTTTCATAGAGCTAAATAACATTATGGACAACAATCCCTACAGTAAGGCATACAAAAAATTGGCAGAAGTAGAAAATGAACAACAACTTCATGCACAAAGACATCAATTACCCATGCCAAAGGTTAATATGGTGCTTAAAAGAGACAGACATACTGATAAACGTCGTTATAACTTGCCAACATCAAATGAAGTTGCAATGGTCTTTCAGAATGATGAAGGAGAACCACCATTTCAAAGAGACATTAGAGTATATCCCAGAAATGAGGAGCAACCATTTATTAATATTAATATCTTAAGTCCAAATTTAGATCCAATGACATATCCCATCTTTTTCCCACATGGAGAAGCAGGTTGGCAACCAAAATTAACCCTTCCCAGTTATCCAAATGCTAAAGCCAGAATCCGAAATAATGTTTCTATGCTTGAATTTAAAGTAGCTCAAATTTGCCATTCGAGATGAATTTAATCCAATTTTATGTGGTGGAAAACTAACACAACAATGGATTATTGATTCATATTTGCAAGTTGAGGCAAATAATTTAAACTTTATAAAATATCAACAAGATAAACTACGTGTAGAACAATATTGTGGACTCATGGACTATGTTGCTGACGTGGCTACAAGCAGAGACATGACAGCTGGCAAAGCCATCATTTTACCATCTTCCTTTCAAGGATCTCCTCGAAATATGAGAGAAAGATACAATGATGCTATGGCTATTGTGACAAAATTTGGAAAACCAGATTTATTTGTGACATTTACATGTAATCCACAATGGCCAGAAATTAATCAAAATCTACTTCTTGGACAAAGTGCTTCAGATCGACCAGATTTAGTAGCCAGAGTTTTTAAGATCAAATTAAATGAATTAATACGTGACTTCACTATAAATCAGTTATTTGGCAAATGTCTTGCTTATGTATATACCATTGAATTTCAAAAAAGAGGCCTTTCACATGCACATCTTCTCATAATACTTCAAGAGAAAGATAAATTAGATACTTTGGACAAAGTGGATGCAGTCATAGTTGCTGAACTACCAGATCCAGAACTATATGGTAGACTATATGAGATTGTTACTCATCGCATGATTCATGGACCCTGTGGAGACCTTAATCCACAATCACCATGTATGGAAAATAATAAATGTTCAAAAGATTTTCCAAAAGATTATAGAGACAAAACATATGCAAATTGTGATGGATATCCACTTTATAAAAGAAGAGAAGGAGATAGTGCCATTATTCGTGGAAAAAAAGTGGACAATAGATATGTAGTACCCTACAATCCACATTTACAACGTAGAAGCCTGCACTTCCATCAAATCCATTAAATATGTCTACAAATATATTTACAAAGGCTATGATGCAGCTACTGTAGTCGTCAAAAGTGCAGACAACCCTGAATGTAGTGAGTTAGTACATGATGAACTTGCATCTCATGTAGATGCTCGCTATGTCAGTGCACCAGAAGCGATGTGGCGGCTTTTAAAATTTGAAATGCATGATAGATCACATGCAGTATATAGATTAGCAGTACATTTGCCACAACATTTAGTCTATTTCCATGCTGGAAATGAAATGAATGCATTGGCCCAAAGTGAAGATCGTCACACTACACTAACTGCATGGTTTGCATTAAATTCAAATGATGCTCAAGCAACACAATACTTATATATTGAAATTCCATATCACTATGTTTTTGTGAATGGATTATGGAGACCAAGAAAAACCAGAGGCAATAAAATAATTCCACGAATTTACACAGTCAGTCCAAGAGATGTTGAACGTTTTTGCTTACGGATATTACTTTTAAATGTTCCAGGAGCACAAAGTTTTGAACAATTAAGAACTGTTAATGACATTGTATATGAATCCTTCCATTTAGCTGCAAGACATAGAAACTTACTCGCTGATGATACAGAGTGGGAAAGATGTTTAGAAGAAGCAGCACAATGTCAAATGCCACGACAGATGAGAGAACAATTTGCTTTTATTTGTATCTTCTCAAATGCTCCAAATGCATTAGCTTTGTGGGAGACTTTTAAAAGTAATATGGCTGAAGACTTTATGCGACGATACAATGAACCCATTGCACACTTAAAAGCGTTAATGGAAATCCAAGAAGTCTTTTTAACTCATGGATTAAGTTGTGCAAGTTTTAATTTGCCTGATCCAGGTCTTATAGATGACATAAACTTTGAAGACTATGACATTCAACTACAAGCAGAAAGAACACAAGAAAGACTTGCAACTTTAAATACACTACAATTGCAAGCATTTCATGCCATTAAAAATGCAATAGATGATGACATGGTGACGGAGCGTTATTTCTATCTTTATGGACCTGGCGGATCAGGAAAAACCTATTTGTACAATTTATTAATGAGTTCAGTACGAGCACAAGGACAAATAGCAATGGCGTTTGCCACTACTGGAATTGCTGCACTTTTATTAGAAGGTGGAAGAACTGTTCATAGTGGATTTAAACTGCCAGTGCCTATTTTAGAAAATTCTGTGTCAGATATTCGCATGACATCCTTACAAGCAAAGAAATTTAAAAAATGTAAATTAATTATAATAGATGAGGCCACAATGATGTCATGCTATGCCCTCCAATGTATTGACCGTTTGCTTCGTGAAGTCATGGATAATATTTTTCCATTTGGTGGAAAGGTAATGTTGTTGGGTGGCGATTTTAGACAAACATTACCTGTTGTTGTACATGGAAATCGAACTGACATTATCGAAACCTGTATCAAGTCAAGCACAGTATGGAAACATTTTACCCATCTTCAACTGCAACAAAATATGAGATCAGAAGGACAAAATGATTTCAATGATTGGCTTATTAAAATTGGAGAAGGCAGAACAGAAAAAATACTACATTTAGCTGACGACACTGTAGAGATCCCACCTCATATGATTTGTCAACAAGATATTATATCGGCTATATTTGAAGGGAGCATAAATAACGAAGAATATTCCGAGCTTGCCAACCAAGTTATACTGACGTGTAAAAATAAAGATGCATTAATCCTCAATAATGAAATCTTAAAAAAAATTAATGCACCACAAAGAAATTATCACAGTGCTGATTCTGTACTTGCTGATGACAATGAAAGTCAGGCTAACTTTTCGACTGAATTCATAAACTCTCTAACTCCTTCTGGAATGCCACCACATATTTTGCAGCTAAAGAAAGGTGCAATTATCATGTTACTGCGAAATATGAACCCCAAAAAAGGTCTATGCAATGGCACAAGATTAATTGTTCAACAATTAAGGGACCATTTTATAGATGCTGAAATTTTAACTGGGACCCATAAAGGAGAGAGAGTTTTCATACCAAGAATAGATTTAGCACCAAGTGAAAGTAGTCTCCCTTTTATACTTCAAAGAAGACAATTTCCCATTATTATGGCATTTGCCATGACCATTAATAAATCACAAGGTCAAACTTTCAAATCTGTGGGTATTTTCTTGGAAGAACCAGTATTTGCACATGGTCAATTGTACGTTGCGTTGTCACGGTGCAAAAATCCACAGGCTATTAAAGTTTACATTGAAAATAATGAAAGTCAAGGTGATTTATTAGAAGATGGACGTATTTTTACTAAAAACATTGTCTACTATGAAGTACTATAACTTTGCACGATACAAATTAAAGCCATGGAAACATTTTTTCAAACCATTCAAAAATACATAACAATTTGTTGTTTAATTCAGTCATAATTAATGGAAGTTTATGTTAAAATGTTAAGTCACTATGTTAATGTTTATAATGTTACAAGTTTAAAAACAATATTTTCAAGTTATTTCATTCAACATATTACAAAGTTCATGTTAAGAGATCAAGCACCTTTTAAGTCACAATGGAAATATTGTCTGTTATCTTAAGATTACTACCTACATTAATGTTTATCGCCAGTTTATGTGGTCAGTAAGGAATTACTTTCATTACGTACGTTTTAAGGAGAGTTTTTACTGTATATGTATATTCAAGTTAACAATTATTGTGATAGAAATTGCATGTTAATACTGATTAATCTAAAGGTCAACTGTTTTTACATTCAAATGTTAATACTTTTAATAAAAAATTAGGTTACAAAATGTATTCACTATGTTCCTGATTATAATGTTCAAAATTATACCAATGTTTTGTCAACTTCTAAACTTACATAAAAAATAAAGTTCAAGTTTAAAAAGATATACTTTGAAGGTTATTGCTTACATATATTTTAAACTTCATGTTAAAATTCGGGACGTTTCAACAAGGCTTTTTACTTTTTGCTTTCCTATTCATTCAATGTATATTAAAGTTAACAATTCTTCAGATACAAATTACATTTTAAAAAACCATTACATCAACATTTTACAAAAATACACGTTCATATTAAAATACTTACAAGTGTCAAAAATATATGTTAATAACTAAACAACTTGACAAACATATACATCACATTGCCGTCATTTTTTGACGGGCAAGTCGCTAGTTTAATTATGTTCTTATGGAACAAGAAAGGATTACCGTATATACTCGAGTATAAGCCTACCCAAGTATAAGCCGAGGCACCTATTTTACCACAAAATACTTGTGAAAATGAGTGACTCGAGTATAAGCCGAGGGTGGGAAATGTGCTGCCCCCTGTCTCCCTCTTGTGCCCTCTGTGTCCCCCTCTCTCTCTGTGTCTCTTCTCCCCTCTCCCTTCCCTGTGTCTCTTCTCCCCTCTCCCTTCCCTGTGTCTCTTCCAACCTCTCCCTTCCCTGTGTCTCTTCCACCCTCCCTTATCACCCTCCTCAACTCCACTCCTCAACCTCCCTCCTCATCCTTAACCTCCCTCCTCATCCTCAACCTCCCTCCTCATCCTCAACCTCCCCCCTCAACCTCAGCCTCCCTCCTCAACTTCAACCTCCCTCCTCAACCTCCCTCCTCATCCTCAACCTCTCTCCTCATCCTCAACCTCCCTCATCAACCTCCCTCCTCATCCTCCCTCCTCAACCCCCCTCCTCAACCCCCCCATCCTCATCCTCTCTCCGCAATCCCCCATCCTCAACCCCCCATCCTCAACCCCCCTCCTCAACCTCAACCCCCCTCCTCAACCACTCCTCCTCATCCTCAACCTCCCTCCTCATCCTCAACCTCCCTCCTCAACCCCCCCATCCTCAACCTCCCTCCTCAAGCCCCCATCCTCATCCTCCCTCCTCAACCCCCATCCTCATCCTCCCTCCTCAACCCCCATCCTCATCCTCAACCCCCTTCTCTACCTCAACCCTCCTCAACCTCAACCCTCCTCAACCTCAACCCTCCTCAACCCCAACCCCCCTCCTCAACCTCCCTCCTCAACCCCCATCCTCAACCCCCCTATCCTAATCCTCTCTCACATGCGCGCCGGCGCCAGGTCAAGGAGCGGAGGCCGGAGCACAAGCAGGTAAGTGAGGGGAGAGGGGGGAGGTATTTAGGGGGGTTTAGGTGGAGGAGGGGGTTGAGGGGGGTTTAGGTTGTGGGGGTCGGGAAAGAGACACGGGGGGTAGAGAGACACATGGGGGGTTAGAGACATACAGGGGGATTAGAGACACACGGGGGTGTTAGAGACACACGGGGGGGTTAGAGAGACACAGGGGGATTAGAGAGACATGGGGGGGAGAGTGACTTGAGTATAAGCCAAGGGTGCCCTTTTTTGCCTTAAAAAAGGGGCTGAAAAACTCGGCTTATACTCGAGTATATACGGTAAGTCTTTTTATTTTGGATTGATGATAGTTAATGATGAATTAACATATATTAATATATTAATTAATGAATAATTGCTAATCATTACAAAAAAGGTTACATTTTATACTGCAATAAAAATAATAACATTTTTTAACCTGCACTTATATATCTGCCTCACTGCTCATTCAAGTACATTGATTTTTAAACTATTAATTAATAAGAATTAATAATAATTCTAAACATTTTTTTTATAATAGATAAAAAATATGTACATTTTACAAAGTACTTACATATCTGGAGTGCTTATAATTGCCTGACAGGGATAGGATCTTCAAAGCAATTAAATATTTAAAGCAGATTCTGACACATCCTACATTTAATATTTTATACTGCTTTTATTTATGAATATATTGATGATTATGCACTTATGTTTTGCATGTATGCCAATTGAACATCATAGTTTCAATGAGTGATGAATTAATTTAATACAAACATTCACAATGATTTTCATGTAATTTCATAGATTACTCATCTCTGCACCTGATTGAAGACAGAGAGGGAATTCTGCAGGATTTTATCTGCAATAACATCAATTTCACAGGTATATGATTTCATGATGCCTTTTTTGTTTTGCATTGATGACAGTTAATGATTAATTAATTAACCTATATTCATTTAGGGCCTCATTCAATTGCGATTTGCCCAATTGAATAGGGCTCTATAGAAGGACATAGCATATTTTTTTACATAACTTTTCAGTTATTGAACATCTATCCAAATCCAAGGTCTTCACCAACTCAAAACTTTGGGAAAACAAATATGCTATGTGTTTATATAGAGCCCTATTCCATTTCACGAATTGCAAATGAATAGGGCCCTTAATATTTAATTATTCATTAATAATAATAAAAAAACACACACAAAAACAAATTATGTATACATATATGCTTACCTAATTAACTTTTAAAGAATGCAAATTACATCTCATAACTTCATTGATTTATTAATTAATTAAATAACAAAATTGAACATTTATTTTAACCACGATCTATACTTTGCTCATAGTTCTTTGGGTTTGCCCTTCTTTAGGAAAACATAATTACCTCTTTAGGTTTACCATTGATGTCAGTTATTGATTAAATCATTAACGTATATTAATTTATTAATGTTTTAATAATTTGTTATTGCAAAATAAAAACATCACTTATTTATCAATATATATATATATATATATATGTCAGTGCTTTCCTTTTTACTGTATGCCAATAAAAAAAAAACATAATGGATTAATTTATTTCGTATAAAAATTCCAAGTGCTTTTCAAATCATTGCATTCTTTTAATAATGCTATTTAGCTTTTGCATGGAGAGGAGGGAAAAACAATATGTACAATACAAAAAAACATTACATTTACAATTACAGATTACAATGGCGGACAATGGAGAAGACAGGATTGAAAGCAAAAGAAGAGCGGCAAGGGAATGGAAGCAAAGGTGGAGAGATGGACAGTGCCCTGAGACTTCCCAACGCTTAAGAGAAGAAGACCAACAGAGACTTTTAAATAAAAGAAAATGAGTAAGAAAGCACAAAGTGAGTGTGCTGGAGCTTCAAAGAAAAGAAAAAGTAAACAAAAAATGTCTGTGAAACATTGCCTAATGATCCAATAATGCCTCATGACACCAATGTTGATACACATGACACCAATGTAGATATAGAAAGTTGTAGTGATATCTATGTTGAGGAAGCTCAGGATACTGCTTTCATTACAACACTCATTATTGTGGATTACTCAATGTGGTTTCTCAGTTTTGTGGGGCCCATCATTTTCTCAAGGAAAGACCAACTGAGGAGAATTCATTAGTTGCTGTCAGAAAGGAAAGGTAAGACTTCCACAAAGACACACATTTACAGATTACTTACAAAGTATAATGAGCGATCCAACATTTCCAAATTATACCAATTTAAAAAAAAAAAAACATCAGGTCTTATAACAGTGCAATTTAATTTGCTTCTATGGGTGCTACATTAGCAGAAAATGTCCGAGGACATGGTTCATATTGTTTTAGAGTTCAAGGACAAATTTACCCCCAGACTTCACATTTACACCAACAAAAAGGAGAACAAATGAAATAAGCAAATAATCTAAATTTTATCAAATTTCAACAAAACAAGCTTTGCGTCGAACAATATTGTGGATTGATGGATTATGTTGCTGAATTGGCAAGCAACAGAGACATTCCAGCTGGAAGAGCAATCATTTTGCCATCCAATTTCCAAGAATCTCCTCGCAATATGCAAGAAAGATATAATGATGCCATGGCTATTGTCACAAAATTTGGAAAACCAGATTTATTCATTACATACACATGTAATCCACAATAGCTAGTGATCAAGGAAAATTTGAATCTTGGAAAAAATACTTCTGACCAACCAGATTTAGTGGCAAGAGTATTCAAAATAAAACTCAATTCATTAATACATGATATAACTAAAGCTCAGTTATTTGGAAAATGTGTGGCTTTTGTTTATACCATTGAATTAAAAAAAAATGGCCTGCCACATGCACATATACTTTTAATCCTGCAGGAAAAAGATAAACTGAATACTGCAGAGAGAGTGGATTCAGTACTTACTGCTGAATTGCCATATCCAGAAACATATTGTAACATATGGGCCATGTGGAGATATCAATCCAAATTCACCATGTATGGAAAATAAAAAAATGTACAAAAGAGTTCCTAAAACAATTTCAAATGCAAACATATGCTAATTGTGATGGATACCCTTTGTATCAAAGAAGAGAAGGACAAACAGCTATTGTCCGTAGCCAAAAGGTCGATAATAGATATGTAGTTCCATACAAACCACATTTGCTGATGAAGTACAGTGCACATATAAATGTGGAAGCTTGCACTTCTATTAAATCCATGTGTATAAATATATATATATATACAAAGGATATGATGCAGTAACTGTTGTTGTGCAAGGTGCACAAAACAAAAAGGAAAATCCAATTTTACATGACGAACTTTCATGTTATTTAGATGCTCGCTATGTCAGTGCTCCAGAAGCAATGTGGTGTCTTCTGAAATTTGAGATGCATGATCGGTCACATGCTGTGTATCGATTAGCTGTACATTTGCCACAAAGTCAATTTGTTTGATTTACTGCAGGCAATGAAAGAACTGCTTTAGCCCCAAGTGAACATTGAGAAACAACACTTACTGCTTGGTTTCAATTAAACTGCCAGAACACTGAGGCCAGACAATTTTTATACATTGAGATTCCATATCACTATGTATTTGTAAATGGCCAATGGCGACAACGAAAAAGAGATACTCGTAAAATTATACCACAAATTTATACCATCAGTCCAAGAGACATTGAACATTATGAACATTTACGCACATTGAATACCATAGTTTATGATACTTTCTTATTAGCTGCAAGACATCAAAACTTCATAGCAGATGATACAGAATGGGAGAGGTGTCTGGAAGAAGCAGCACTAAGTCAAATGAGAGAACAATTTGCTTTCATTTGCATCTTTGCAATGTACCTGATGCATTTGCTTTGTGGGAAACATTTAAATTAAATATGTGTGAAGACTTCTTGAAACGTTACAATGAGCCCAATGCACTCTTAAAAGCATTAATGGAAATTCAAGAAATGTTTATTGCTCATGGATTAAATTGTGCAAGTTTTAATATGCCTGATCCAGGATTTATAGGTGACATCAACTTTGATGACTATGACACTGAGCTTCAAAAACAAAAAAACACAAGAAAAACTGGCAACTTTTAAATACTTTACAAATGCAAGCATGTATTGCCATCACAAATGCTACAGATGATGAAATGGCCAAAGACCATTATTTCTATCTAGATGGCCCTGGTGGATGAGGAAAAACGTATCTGTACAATTATTTGATGAGTTACATTCAAGCACAGGGTCAAATAGCAATGCCATTTTTCAACTGGAATTGCCGCACTTTTGTTAGAAGGTGGCAGAACTGTGCATAGTAGATTTGAACTGCCAGTTCCCATTTTAGAAACATCAGTGTCAGATATTCAACTGAATTCTTTACAAGCAAAAAAAAATAAAAGTAAATTAATTATCATAGATGAGGCAACAATGATGTCATGTCATGCTTTGCAATGTATTGATAGATTATTAAAAGAAGTGATGAATAATAATTTGCCATTTGGTTGATAGGTGATGTTGTTAGGAGGAGATTTTAGGCAAACATATGGAAATAGGACTGACATCATTGAAACATGTATCAAGACAAGTAAACTGTGGAAAATATTTACACTTCTGAAATTAGAATTAAATATGAGATCTGAAGGCCGAAATGAATTCAATGATTGGCTCAGTCAAATTGGAGAAGGAAGAAAACAACAAATAAATAATTTACCGGATGATACCATAGAAATTCCATCATAAATGGTTTGCAAGTAATCACTCATATCTGCAATCTTTCTAAACACTCTTAATAACAGCGATTTCTCAGACATTGCAAAGTGATATTAACATCCAAAAATATAGATGCCTTGAATCTAAATAATGACATGTTTAAATTCATCAACGCACCCCAAAAGAGTTATTACAGTGCAGATTCAGTTCTGGCTCATGATAAAGACAGTAAATCTAACTTTAGAATATAATTTATTCATTCTTTAACACCATCTGGAATGCCACCACATGTTTTGCAATTGAAAAAAGGGACAATGCTCATGCTATTGAGAAATATGAATCCAAAAAAGGACTTTGTAATGGGAACAGATTAATTGTGCAGGATTTAAAAAATAATTTCATACATGCAGAAATTATGACTGTTAACCATAAAGGTGAACCCGTTTTTATACCAATAATTGATTTGGCTCCAAGTGAGAGTGGTTTGCCTTTTGTCCTTCAAATGAGACAATTTCCAGTTATCATGGCATTTGCCATGACCATAAATAAATCCCAATGACAAACTTTTAAGTCGGTGGGTATTTTTTTACAGGAACCTGTTTTTGCACATGGACAATTCTATGTTGCTTTTTCAAGGTGCACAAATCCAGATGATATTAAAGTTTCAATTGAAGACAACCCAAGTCAGGGTGATCTTTTACACGATGGACGCATTTTTACCAAAAACACTGTGTACTATGAGGTTTTGTAAACATACAGTGGTTTGATTTCGAGTACGAAATTTGATGTCACTCAGGCTCTTTTTAGAGGAACACTATTTCACATAGGAAACTCTATGTACAATTTTACAAAACTACAACAATACCAACAAAAACTAACAAAAAAAACAACAAGAATAAACAGTGGTGATATCCCATAGACAAAATTACAAGTCTGATGGGCTCTTTTTAAGGGAACCGCTTGAACATGCAAAAACAAAAAGTGGAATATCTTGGAGGTGGCCTGTTGCCAGGATTTTCACCACAAAACAGTTACGTCGCATTTTATTACTATTACTGTTTAAATTTTAATACATTAACTTCATGTTTGTAATGTTAAAATTGTTTTTTCAAAGGTCACAAAAGTTGTTTCATTGTATTTAATTAAGGGTTCATGTTAGTAGGAGGATGATCATTTGTGGTAAAAATTAAATGTATAATTAAAGACAGAGTATTGATCCAGAGAGTAATCATATAGTCAGTTAATGGGGTCAGGAAGGAATTCATTTTTCCCTTCTTTGTTTTAATGTTTTTTTTACTGTTTGCCATCCTTGGGATTAAATACCTATGTGGTTTAACAGTACTTAAATAAAAGTTGCATGTTACAAACCATTATGTAATGGTTTAATATACTCATTGATATAAAGTTGACCTAATGTTATGTTACTCATCCATAACTCAGATTTAAAAATGTTAGTATTGTTATTAAAAATGGTTCACTAATGTTTCAAATATAGGCTGCATGTTGCAAAGCATAATGTTATAATTTACAACATTTTATTCATACAAACTTCATCCCTTGTTACATTATTCCTGCATACATGACAATTAAAACATTTAACATGTTTAAAAAATTATCGTTTACTAGTTGTTGAAATACAAGATGACTGTTAACAAAATAAAAAACAATTATTATAATAGTTGTACTTCTTTATATATAACAAAACAATTAAGAGTATCAGAGACTCACATTATGTGGCAAGCAGCATTCTCAGCTTTAACATTTTATTGACCATCATTTTTGACACACACACATATATATATATATATATATATATATATATATATATATTATATATATATATATATATACACACGCAAGCATTCTCAGCTTTAAAATTGTATTGAAACATATATATATATATATATATATACATACAGACATATATATATATATATATATATAGTAAATAAAAAGTACATCTGTGTTCACATTTGAATGTCTAAAGCAAGTTAAAAAACCTGCTTCCAGCTCAGAGTTCCGAGAAAAACAGTTATTACACTGCATTCTGGGAAGTTGAGCAGGGACACACAAATATGCCCACAAATGCCTCGCTCTTCATTCCGTAGCCATCATCAAACATGGCTTCCTTTAAGCTTATGCATGCTGTATTACACAGCTTTAATGCAAAGCCAAGGTTAGAATAAACACAGGCTAAGTATCCAATCCATGTACAGCTGTTTCAAGCTCACTGGCTATCATCAGCATGGAGCGGGATCTCAGCCTGTGTTGTGGAAATTATGAGTAGGTAGTTCACCACAACAATCATTTATAATATGGTGGGCAAAAGAGCGATAGAAGCCCTCCACCGTACAGTAGTACACTAAATAAAAAGTACATCTGTGTTCACATTTGAATGTCTAAAGCAAGTTAAAAAACCTGCTTCCAGCTCAGAGTTCCGAGAAAAACAGTTATTACACTGCATTCTGGGAAGTTGAGCAGGGACACACAAATATGCCCACAAATGCTTTGCTCTTCATTCCGTAGCCATCATCAAACATGGCTTCCTTTAAGCTTATGCATGCTGTATTACACAGCTTTAATGCAAAGCCAAGGTTAGAATAAACACAGGCTGAGTATCCAATCCATGTACAGCTGTTTCAAGCTTACTGGCTATCATCAGCATGGAGCGGGATCTCAGCCTGTGTTGTGGAAATTATGAGTAGGTAGTTCACCACAACAATCATTTATAATATGGTGGGCAAAAAAGCGATAGAAGCCCTCCACCGTACAGTAGTACAGTAAATAAAAAGTACATCTGTGTTCACATTTGAATGTCTAAAGCAAGTTAAAAAACCTGCTTCCAGCTCAGAGTTCCGAGAAAAACAGTTATTACACTGCATTCTGGGAAGTTGAGCAGGGACACACAAATATGCCCACAAATATATATATATACACGCACACACACAGATATATATATATATATATATATATATATATACACACATATATATATATACACATACAAACACATATATATATATATATACACACACACATATATATATATATATATATATATATACATACACACACACATAAATGTATTTATATATATATATGTATACACACAAATATATATATATATATATACATACATATATATTTGTTATAATGTTTTTATGATTGCTCCTTACTTTAGACATAGTTCTCCCTGCAGAAAGAGGAAAGAGGAACATTGCTGACACACCCCTGCGACCTAATTTTTTGGAGTAGTTAGGTGGAGGAACAGAAATCTGCCTTAGCTGTGAACTGAGGGAGAGGACTGTCTCTAAATTGTAAACAACCTGAAAATCATACATTTCTGTAGAACTGATTTCTCAATGAAAAATTGACATATTTGAACAATTAAAAAAATATTTCAACATGCCTTTTGGAGATCTATAATATGGTGTGGTTTATTATGTGCTAAATTTACTATTGCTTTAAACGCCGTGTGCAGCATGGAAAGCAGCTTGATGGCATAGTAGTGAGTCAGTAAGATGCTGGAAAGTTGGCAAGGGTATCTGGATTTATGCAGACTGCAGTGCATCTGTTGGCTACTGAAGAGTGAGTGGTGGAGGATCCATACGCCGAACATGGCAATCAAGGTGGTACCACAGGTCTGGGAGGCTAGGAAAGTACTTGGTAGCCAACCACTGCTGGACAATTCTGGCCATATGACATGTTGCATTGTTCTGCTGGAAGATTCCATCCTCTCCAGGAAAGGCCACATGTATGGGTGTAATTGATCTGCAAGGATGGATAGATAACCTAATCGGTTGAGAGTGCCTTACAGAGGTATAAGTGGGCCCAGACAATGCCAAGAAAACATTGCCTAGACCTTAATGCTGCTGCCACCAGCTTGTGTTCATCCAACAATGGTTGCAGATTGTTTGTTCTTGGAAGTTTTGTGCCTTCGTCCAGGCGATGGAGCAGAAAATGTAATTCATCAGAGAAGGAAACCCTTTGTCAATCAGAAGAGGTACAATTTTGGTACTCTTGTTCACATTGAAGTCGTTTCTGACAATGAACCCTTGTCAGCATGGGTGCAGTGACCAGCCATTTGCTTTGGAGCCCCATAAGCAACAAGGCTGGCTGTACTGTCATTTGTCTGGTAGCCCCCTGCTTCATTTCTATCTTAATACATACTGTTCTGGGTGACTTTAACATCTCTATTGACAACTTTGATGCTCAACCATGACTCCAAACAACTCTCACTAATATCCTCATTTGACATATCTTAGTGTACTACCCAACAAACTGTGATGGTCAAATTGACCTTATCTTTTCAAATCTCATTATTTTTAAATTTGCCAATATCTCTAAACAATACTTCCTAACTTGCAGTCTCACCACCACCCCTATTATCATCATATAACTGCATCCTTACATAACCCTGTACTATGCTTTCCATTTGCTATAACAGCTCCCACCACACTATTGCATTCCAAATCTGTCCAGCTTCAAATGTGGCACTCAAAACAAGCCTTCAAATATGCTCTAACATAATTGGAGTAACTCACACGCTCATGCAGATTTTCTCAACTGCAAGTTTATTCCTCAATCCTCCAATGTTGCCCTTCATATTTCTCATCCCTCATATCTATTCTGTTGTCCAACCCCAAACACCTTTTTTCAATGTTTAACTTCCTCCTCTTCTCCCCACCACTCCCTCTCACAGCACATTTTAAGCCGAAGACATTGCAGAACATTTAAAAAATAACATTGATTCAATTAGACAAGAGGTCACTGTATACCACATTGCAAACTCTCCACTTCTGACAGCCTCCAGTTCAATGGCCCCACTCATCTTCTTCACTCCACAGAGGATGAGTGGCCTAGCTCCTTATCTAATAATATGTCTACTTAACCCTCATAACCCATCCCTTACATCTCTATTACCCTATCACCAGCTGTAACCCACATCTTCAATTTCTCCATCATATGATGCACATTTCCATCTTCCTTCACTTATTACACCAGTTCTAAAGAAACCCTTTCTTGATCCATCCATGGTTTCTAAATGCCATCCTATTTATTTGCTTCCTTATGTCTACAAACAACTATAACAACTTGTCTGAAACAGTCTAGTCAACATTCTGCCATCAGTCCTTTACATGACCCTCTGCAATCTGGTTTTCATATAAAAACACTCTACTTAGAAGGAATATACTAAAGTAGCTACTGACCTGACTGCCAATGCAAAATGTAATTATTCCCCACTTATCCTCCTAAACCTTTGCCCTGTCCTTGACACAGTTGACCACTCACTTCTTCTCAGCTATGTTGACCTCTTTTACACTGTATTACAAGTTCCAACCTTATCTAACTGCTCCTTTATTATTTCATACTATACATAATCACAATTATCACTCAATATTTGTTCTCTATTTTCTCAATCTACACTGCTTATCTTGGCAAACTAATAAGCTAAAAAGCTCTCTTGGGCACTAATATCATCTCTTTGCTGATGATACCCAAATCGACATCTTCTCTCCCTTCCTGACTCATGTCACAACTTATCTATCTAACACCTCCTCCTGGATGGCCTCCCACAACCTAAAAATAGTTATGTCAGAGACTGAGCACTTAATAATGAAACTTCTACCACCTCCCCAGTTGCAGACATCACACGTCACATCACACAGATACAGTCAACAATTGCTCCATCACACCTACACCCCAAGTCTGCTGCCTTTGGTAATTATCTGTACACAACATTGTGTTTCACTTGTAATATGCGATTACTTACCAAAAATCTAATTTATTTACTGATCATTTCCCACATACACTACTGCAACTCACTCCTAATCGAAATGTCCCTTACTAGACTTTCCCAAGTCCAGTCCATCTTAGGTGGCTCTGCTTGGCTAATATATTAAACCATCAATTTCAGATTTGCTGCCCTACTCTGCCAGTCCCATTACTTGCTTCCCATAGGCGCTAGAAATAAGTTAAACATTTAATTTCGCTCACCTACATAACCCCCAAACACTTCACCCTCCTACATACCAGATTTAATTTCCAATAAAAATGTTTTTATTAGACAGATAGTCAGGTATATCAACATCACAGATATTTAAGGCAACAAATGAATAGAGATACAATACACAGTGTGATATCTTATGATCTGTCATTTATAGTTATCTGTCTTCCTCTCCATATTTTCTTTTTTCTATATGAGGGTTAAACAGTGATTATTTGTAATATCGACATTATCGAAGTATATCTTCCTGTCTTTTTCTTATTTGTTAAAATTCCATTAAAGTGAGCGTCTGGTGCAGGAAGACGCAGGGGGACAGAGCTCCTGCCTAGGAACAGACATTAGAGGCCCAAAAAGGGCCAAAAAGGGCCAAAAGTCCGGCCAAAGCAGGCCACATCTCCCCATAAGACAGGGGGAAGCAAAGGGGTCACCCCAAACCCCCCGAGGCGCATCGGGAAGGCCCGCCGGCATAGTCAGCGCGGCCGCGCTCCGGCAGGGCACAGCAGGGCTGCAGCCCAACCAGTGCTACCTTACAGGAGGCCCCCAAGACCCGTGGATCGGGGGTACAGTCCGGGTCCCGCTGGATCCGACACCAGGAGTGGTGCAGTCGTGCCAGGAGGGATCCCAGAGCTGGGAGGCGGCCATCTTGCCTTAACACGAGGCGTCAACGGTGCAGGAGGCCCAGACAGGGTGAGTGCCCCAAGAGAGGGTCAGGGGCTCCACGGGGGGCGATCCCAGACGTCTGGCCAGGGCAGAGAGGCCTGAGAGGGCTGAGGAGACTACAGGAGAGAGGGGGAAAAAGCCCGGGAAACGGGAGGCAGCCATTTTGTAAGCTGGGCCTGGTGGAGGGGCCCTGGTCAGCCCTATATCCCCCTACAGCATTCCACTCTGCCTAGGAGTGCAACACTAAGAGACACTGAGGCTGCTGAACTGGAGTCTGGCTGCCCAGGATAGGATCTGCCCTACAAGCCTGGCACAGCGTAATCCTCTCCCTGATCCAGCTCATGTAAGTGACTCTGCATTTTTCTATTAAGCACATCACAGGTGCACGGCCATCTTTCTTGCTCCTTCACATACAGACTGCCTCTGGTAGCATATATCTGACCAGAATAACAGTGAGAAGGATCATACGCCAATTTCTCCTGCAGTGGCACAGACCACTATTTGCTCCACGTATATACACCTAGAAAGACACAGCATCAGGAGTGAAAGTAGCCTGGGAGCGCAGACCCCCACCCTATGTGTGCGGCATCAGCTACCCAGTATATATTGCCCACTGGCGCGAGGTTGTCACAGCGATCTAGGGCAATTCTGAAGTGACAGTTACACCTAGTAGTCGAACAATTCAAGACGCCAGGCAGGGGAGGCCTGAAGAACATGGGCACGCACGCTCCATATAGAAGGTATGTGCGGAAGGGATCCTGGAGCTAGAGGCAATGGGGAGGCGACAAGCAGAGTAAGCTGAAACAATGAGATCCTTTTCATGAGCGACAAGGAATACCCCAGCACCCTAGCCGGAACAGCCGCAGCGCACATACTCGTCACAAACCCCATGTCAGGGGCGATATCCTAGCAGGCCACGCAAGCTAAAATAGATAACACCAGGGAGACCCTCTATAACCAAGACAAACCCACGGTGACCGGCGGGCCTGGAGCAGAAACAGGACCGAGGATGAAGAAAGGGAAGAAAAGCATAACCTCCAGGGGCATTTCCGATCATTTCCCAGTGGCAACTACACCGAAAAGCAAAGCAGGGGAGAGCTCCCCAGAACGGTCGGAGATGTCAGAAGCTGAGGGAGAACGGCCCAATACAATCACTGATGTGGACTTCTCGGTGTCGGCAATGGCCAAATTCGAAGTGTTGCTGAAAACCCAGCTGGCGTTGGCCCTGAAGGATGTGAGAGAAGAGATTTGTGCGGTGGGTCAGAGAACCCATGAGCTGGAACGAACAACTGATCAAATCATATCCGCTCAAGAGGAAGATAAGCAGGAGATAAGTGCTAATACTTCTCGCATTGAGGCTCTGGAAAGCAAGATAGAGGATCTAGAGAATAGATCCCGTAGGCACAACGTCCGTCTGAGAGGCGTCCCGACGAAAGTGGGTGACATCATGGCGTACCTTGAAGCAGTATTCTTTACCATCATTCCCGGCCATCAAAAGGAGGAACTGCTGATAGAAAGGGCCCATAGGGCACTGGGTGGCCCTAGCAACCCAGAAAAACCAAAAGACATTGTTGTGCGCTTTGTGAGACAAAGCTCCAGGGACTTGATAATGGCTAAGGCAAGAAGGTTGCCCAAGATAGTGGGACCTGACGGTTCTTCTTTACAACTGTTTGCAGATCTTGCCCCAGCAACCTTAGCAAAAAGGAGAGAGATGAAACCAGCTCTGGAGATCTTAACTGCGAACAAAATCCAGTATAGATGGGGATTCCCATTTAGCATCCAATTTGAATGGAGGGAGCAATTACATAGAGCTTTTTCCCTGGCAAGCCTTCAAAAAAAGCTGGTGCATTTACAGCTGGTACCAGAAGGTACTAACCTGTTGGGTCAGCTACCCAGACCCAGAGAGCGGCCTTCCAGAGAATGGTCCGAAGTCTCCGTCAGGAAGAAACAAAGACATGACAACAGACTGGAGCAACGAGATCAGAGTGGTGTTACCAAGGAAGGGGAGCCACCATGTAATGATATAATGGACTGATAAGCTATTTCATAGTAACTGGGACTAAAGGCAGTACTGACGGTTAATAATGTAGAGTCTTACTTTACTGTTTGGGACGAGTCAGAGTAATGGCCAGGGGGAAGCGGGGGTTTTGCTTTGCTTAGCAATGAAGCGTATCAAGAACGAGGATCACAGTTAGGATAATTACAGCGGAAGCTTATAATGCTTGTTTGCCGCCCATAGTTTAATGGGGGAAGGTTTTTTTTTTCTTTTCTTTGTTCTTCTCTTAGTAGAGAAAACTGAGTAGTATAGTTGACTACTATCAGGAAGTTCCTCACACTAGGGATCTTTAGTGGGTTCAGGGATCTCCACTCCCTAGGCACGAAGGTGCAAGATGGTTAGTTATGTGAGGAGGAGGGGGGAGGGTGGGGGGAACAGGGCCCAAAAGGGTTTAGTTATTCAAGTTTTGTTGTTAATGTGTTTTTACTGTATTTCTCTTGCTCAGGCTGGTAAAGAAACGGATGCATTGGCAACTCGCCGGCTCTCACGGACCTCTCCCGCGGAATCCAATTCCTCTGTCTACACAAATGGTGAGTCACCATTGACAATAGTAACACATGACTATAATACCTATGGCTGAGTCAGAATACGTCTGCATCACACATAACGTTAGAGGCTATAACACCCCCTCCAAAAGAAGCAAAGCGTTCCAATCTTACAAAGCCCATAACCCGGCGGTTATATTTATCCAGGAAACACACTTTAAGCACCGCCAGGTCCCGTCCTTTATGGACAAAAACTTCCCCACATTTCACACTACATGTAGTAACTCTAAGAAGGAAGGGACAGCGATTCTGTTACACAAAAATTTCCCGTTCATACTAGACAAAAAAATAGTAGATAAGCAGGGATATTACCTGTTTCTGACAGGGACCGTCCTAGACCTTCCAGTTACCTTAGCCACCATGTATGCCCCTACTAACTCTCCACACAATCATTTAATCAGAGCGCTGAGACACCTAGCGAAAGTGAGGGAGGGTAAGATCATCCTGGGGGGAGACTTCAATCTGACGTTGGATGTGAAAAATGATAGAACGGGGAAAAATTTAGGAGGCAAATTCTCTAAAAAATTGAAAATAATTCAATTACTGCTAGGGGAACTAGGAATAGTGGATCTATGGAGGGAATGTCACCTAGGGGCTAGAGAGTTCACCTTCTACTCATACCCCCACAAAGTATACTCCAGAATAGATTACATACTAACGGACTCAATACTGTTGAAGGAGGCTAGGGGGGTGGAAATAGTACCCTGTGCTTGGTCAGACCACAGCCTGGTTAAGGCGACCATAAATCTAGGCCCCACAACTAAACCCCCATACAAGTGGAGACTGAACGAAAGAGTATTAACGATTCCGTCAGTTAAAGATAGAATAACCCAAGAATTAGAATTTTTCTTTGAGTCTAATGAGACACCGGGGATGGGGATTGGCTGGGTTTGGGTGGCGCATAAGGCCTACATCAGGGGCATGTGTATGAAGGAAGCGGCCAAGTTTAGGAAGGATCAGAAAGCTCGAGAACGGAAACTTACGGAAGAGCTAGGCGTCCTAGAAAAGGGTAACCAACAAAAACCTAACAAGCAGACTAGGCGGGAAATTGAAAGAGTGAGAGTAGAATTAGATAAGATTTACTCAGAAAGTGCAGAAAAATTGCTTAGGAGAACTCATCATAAATTCTTCCTCCAAGCAAATAAACCTGATAGGATGCTGGCGAGAAAGTTAAGATCAAAACATATGCAATCACGAATTCATTATATAAAAGTAGGGGGCGGTGTGAGAACGGCTAATCCCACTAAGATACAGGAAATGTTTTTCCACTTTTATCAGAACCTCTACTCGGCGGCCGGTAAGGAAACGGAAGGTAGCATAAGATCATGGCTAGACAGGTACGATTTACCAAGATTGGAGGAAACTGAGGTAGAAGCGCTAAACACTAAAATTTCACTCGAAGAAGTTAGGAAAGGAATACAAGCTTTGAAGAATGGTAAAGCCCCGGGTCCAGATGGGTTCTCCAACATGTATTATAAGACCTTCCAGGATCAGTTGGCACCCAGATTAGCCAAATTGTACAACCATATCTTAGAGGGGCAGTCAATTCCCCCTGAAATGAATCTGGCCGAAATAACTCTTTTTCCTAAGGAAGGGAAGGACAACACAGAGGTTAAGAACTACAGGCCCATCTCTTTGTTGAACGGGGATATTAAACTCTTGGCTAAGATTATGGCGGACAGGGTCTCAAAATTTCTTCCACGTATTATACACAAGGACCAGGTAGGGTTTGTCCCCCATAGACAGGCTCGAGATAACATTAGAAAAGTAATCAATTTAATCCACCATGCCAATAATAACAATATCCCGGCATGCCTTTTGGCGTTAGACATTGAGAAGGCCTTTGATTCTTTGGAGTGGCCATACCTTGGGGAGGTCTTAAAGAAATTTGGTTTTACAGGAGGATTCCTAAACTTAATTAATACATATTATAGAAACCCAGAAGCGCATCTGAAGCTCCCGGGCACACTGAATCAGGCCATCAAAATTGGAAGGGGTACGAGACAGGGGTGCCCCCTGTCCCCCTTACTCTTTGCTATCGCAATTGAACCATTAGCACAGGCAATTAGGATGAACTCAGGGATCAAGGGTCTGGTAATAGGGCAACAACACCATAAACTTAACCTGTTTGCAGACGATATGTTGTGCACAATAACAGAACCGGAACAGTCCATCACTACCTTGATGGACACCCTCTCAGAGTTTGGTCGCAAATCAGGGCTCCTCATTAACGTCGGGAAAACTGAAGCATTGGCTATAAATCTAGATTCTCACACTAAAGAATTAATATCAGACAAGTTCAAATTCCAATGGGCCAAGAACTACATTCAGTATCTAGGGATAAAAATCACGCCGCATACAAATTCCTTATATAGGTCTAACTATCCCCCGCTTTATAGAAGACTTAGTGAAGATATGCATAAATGGTCTAGCTATCCTATTTCATGGCTGGGAAGGATTAACTCCTTTAAGATGACAATTCTACCGAAGCTGTTGTATCTGTTTAGGACCCTGCCAATCCCCGTCAATCAGGTAGACCTGAAAGGGTTTCAAAGGAATGTATCCCAATTTACATGGAAGGGCAAACCCCCCAGAATTAATAAGGAGATAATGTATAAGCACAAAGATAGGGGTGGTCTATCATTCCCAGACCTGAAGAAATACTATAGAGCGGCGCAACTATCGTTTATTCCCTTAATTCACTCAGGGGTTCACCAACCGCTATGGAAAACACTAGAAGACCAGTGGCTAAACCCATACTCCTGGGACACCCTGGTCTGGTTGGATGGGGTGCCGGAGGGTGTGGGAAAGATTAAGCACCCGGTTATAGCCAATACGTTACAAGGATGGAAATGGGCCCTGAAACACACAAACCTTTTTAGACACCCATCCCCGATGCTCTCGGTATTTGGGCATCCACAGTCTCCAACAGGGATCAGCTCAGAGGCAAAATGGTGGTGGAAATCTAGGGGGCTGGATAGGCTAGGAGCTTGGCTAGGAACGGACTTTCCAATAACATATGAATACTTGAGAGATCATCATGATATCCCTATTGACCAACATTTTAATTTCTGCAAAATCAGACATTTGGTCAATACTATAGGTAGAATGCAAGGCTCCCCGAAAAAAACATGGCTTTCGGGAATATGTCAAAAAGCTCCTCTGACTAAAGGAATTATAGGGGGTATATACGAAATCTATAATACACCTCCAGAAAGGGTAAGGGATAAATACATAGAGGAATGGGAGAGGGACATAGGAGAACACTGGGAAACGGAGAAATGGGAGAAAGTTTGGAAAAATATTTATAAAGGTTCACTAAACCACACACTTCTAGAAACTGCCATTAAGGTCCTCCACAGAACTTACCTAACACCTGTAAGAATGGCGAAGTGGAACAAATCAGGGGGGATATATTGTACAAGGTGTTGTCAGACCCCTGGCTCATTCATACACATGTGGTGGGAATGCCCTAAAGTTGCTCAGGTATGGACAGCTGTGACAGATCTTGCAGTTGACATTTTCAAAACCCCAGGAGGGGGCTCATTAGATTCATGTTTATTGGGAATCCCAGACCCACGGCTATCCCCAACACAAAATAGGCTACTACAGTTTATGTACATGGCTACCAAGTCACATATCGCTAAACATTGGAAAACGGATACACTTGAGCTTCAGGCTATAAAAAACAAAATAAACTATCTAGCAGTAAATGAGCACATGACACATATTTTGGCAGATTCGGTCCAGAAATACAGAGACATATGGGACCCATGGTTAGCACATGCGGGCTAGCAAGGTGGGAACACAAGTGGGTAAGGCAACAGAGAGAGGGTAAACAAAAGGGAAAAAAAAGAAGGGGAAAAACTAGGAGGAGGAGGAAACGTGAGAGGCGCTGGAGAGTCCGGCGAGGAGCTATGAAGTCCAGCAAGGTAAAATGAATAGAAATTATAATTCTTGTTTTCTTATATATTATATGTGAAATACAGATGACACTACAGTTTTGAATTTTGTTCAAGTTTAGGTGTGTAAGAATGAATAAAGGATATGGGGGATTGCTATGTTGAATTAGGTTTCTGGGATCAAGAATAGATAACTTGTACATAGGAAGGTTATTTTTTTAAGGGTAGTAAGGAGGGAAGGGCTATAGACTTAAATGACCAGGCTTAAACCCGAGTATGTATAAATAAGGACAAAAAAACCCTATTGGAGATTGTTTTTCGTGTTTTTTTGTTTTATTTTAGAATTTCACATTTGGTTAGTTTAGTTGGCGTGGGTAGGACTTATTTAAGTTAAATGCTATATGGAATGTTGCAGGTAGGGCAAATACAGGGAACACTAGAAGGGGCATTTGGGGATTAAGGTTATTATTGCCAATTGTAATAGGCCCCATTAAGCCTAGCCTGCGAGCTATGGATTACTGAGTCGATAAATGAAAAGTTACAGAGGGAAAAAAAAAAAAAAAAGTTATACCCATTTATGGTTAGTGTTGTATCACTAGAAAACGGAAAAGGAAAGGAGAGAGGTCACGTTGATGGCAGAGTCAGGCTACATATGTTTATAAAAATGGTTGTAGAAGGTTAAATCCTGACCTGTGAGTCATGGCTTACTGATATATTGTTTGTTTAATGTTGGAAGTGACCAATAAAAACTATTGAAAAAAAAAAAATTCCATTAAAGTAAACTGAATTTGTATGACTACATTATCTTGTTCGTATTGACTGCATAACCCGTTTGGTTCCCCTAAATTAAACTAAACATCTTCAAACAAAACAAATATTAACAATTTTGTTCACATATATATATATATATATACTTATCATTCAAAACAGTAATGACATTTCCAACTTTTTCAGAGCAGTTTCTCCTCTAGAAATAGTGGGTCTCCTTTCCAGGTTCCTGGCCCCCCAGCCAAGATATGTTAATTGTGTGAAGGCAATGGTTGTCCCTCTCTACTCTCCAGCCACATGCCCCAAACCTCCATTTATTGAGGAATAGAGTCTTCAAATGTGTGAGTTATTTTTTTTTTATTGCTATATAGTTAACTTTGTTTTTAACCGTTGACAGATCAAGTTTATCAGACTTCCAGTTCTTTGCTATATGGCTCTTGGTAGCTAAATAGAAGAGCTGTAGGAGCTTGTTTTGAGGGGGCGTAATGGTTTTCACCAGAATCCCTAGTAGACACATCTCTAAATCCCCCTTACAAGGGTGCAGAGCAACTCTGTGGCTATTTGTGAAACAGCTCTCCATAGCTGTTGGACCTTGGGACAAAGCTACCAGATATGGATAAAGGACCCTGTAGCCTGGCAGCCCCTAAAGCAGTATTGGCTTTCTATTGTTTCCCACTTGGAAAGCTTTTCTGGTGTTATATATGTTTGGTGCAGTACCTTTACTGCAGTTTCCAGTCGGTTTTGATTAAGGGACCCTCTATAAATGCTTTTCCTGGCAGTTTCCCATTTCTCCATATCCCATATTTGATTCATATCATATCACGTTGCTGCGTCTCTCCCGATGCACGTTTCTCAATTTCCTCAGGGGTTACCGCCATGACACTAAGACATCCCTCTTTATAGTCTCTGTTGTCATGGGAACCAGTATTCATTAAAACCAACGTTAATTTAATATTTAAAATGACTTTAACGGTCTCAAAACTTGGAACGCTGTTAACTCACATATTGTAATGTTAATTTGAAAGCTTACTATATTTGAATAACATTGCACTGTATCTCACCATATTACTTTATTATATTGTGAGAGTCATAGGATATATATGTTTTTATTGTCATTGTAACAAAGATTATAAACTATATCATTGATCCTAACTTGTTATTGAAAGGTCTTATAAGATCTTAACAATAAATGAGGTCTCATGTATTATTTAAGGTGACAATATATTAGTGCAAATTTACATATCTCCATCTAACTTTTCATTATATTATAAAAAATTGTTCCTCATAAATGAAGTCTGGTATTGGGTTTATATTTTTTATTAGGGCAATATCTTAAAATATATGGTGTAATATAAATATTTTTTAATACCAACAGATAAATAAAAAAGAATAATATTCTTTTAGAATTATTAACATAGTAAGCAATTTCATAATATGATATTATTGAGTTAGTATCAGCTTGAATATTTGGAAATTATTGTTTTGTGTTTTTTATATATAAGGGGAGAAAGTGAAACCTTCATTTAGGCCATCAGGTTTTCTGGTTTTTAATAAATAAATCCATCTTGCTTCCATCTTTAGTAATTCTTTATCTATATTGCCTTTTCTGATGGTTTGTTCAATGTGATCTATGGCCATAAAAGAAAGTACTTTCACATCTCCTTTTTGTTTGGTGTTTACATGTATAGCCACAGGAGTATCGTATTCTCTGTTGATACTGTAGATGTTTTTCCAAAATTCTTCTTCGAAATTCTCTATAGGTTTTACCTATGTATCTCATTCCACATTTGCAAGATATCAGATAAATCACTCTCTCTGTTTTGCATGTCATTAGATACTTCACTTGATATATCTGTGTTGCATCTTTTGAGGTGAAAGTTTTGGCTGGTTTTATATATTGACAAGCCTTACAGGATTGGCATTTAAAACAGCCCTTTATTTTTTCTAGCCATGTAGTCTTCTTTGGAGTCTCCAGATGGCTTTTAGATAAGACAACTGTAAACCATAAATGAAGCAACAGAAGGACATTTTATGAGGTTATTTTTGTGTGGAGCACTGCCACATAAAAAAAGGGAACACCGTGTTGAATGGGACAAAGACTACAATAGATAAATCATTTTATTAATATGAAACAAGTTAATATTAAATAGTTCAAATGAAGCTGTTCAACAGATCAGCCCTGAATGCAAGTTGGGGAGTAGGCAGAGTATACGAAGTGCTTCCCTGTAGGTTTGCATAACAAATGAAGAGCAAATAAAAGACTTTAATAGTCTTATTACTCTTACCAATTTTACTAACCTGTAGAGAAACATGTAGGCAAAATGTTTAAAAAAGTTTTGTATATATAACGCTTGTAAGAAACTCTCATTGCATTAGAATGTGTAACTATGTTCGTACTACCAATGGTAATGTTATAATACCAAAACTATTTTTTTATTAATTTTCTTTATTTTCTTTTTACTTAATATTCTCATTTGGGGGATTAAAGATGTAGATAGAATCAGACTCCCATCCTGAAAGAAAGGGACACTAATGTTAGTGTTAAGAGAATAATTAATGTAATAATGATAATCAAATTGACACAAGTTAAAATGTAAATGTTATCTTTTTACTTCCCCTATACTCTACACGTGAGCGACTTTACTCCAGAAGATAACCTGGAACAGGCTATCTTCCACGAATTTCACTTCAAAAAAGAGGAAAAATCAAAGCCAAAAAACTAGATACAACCTACTCCCAGGTAATTATCAATCTGCTTCAAGCCACACCGATACACAGTAACAATGGCAGATATAACATATAATTTTGTAACTCATAATGTATTAACTCCCAGTTTAAAAGAAGGGAAGCTTTTCATTTTATAAAAAAATATAAATCTTCTGTAATATTCTTACAGGAGACCCATTTTACTAAAAACAGTGTCCCCTCTTATCTCCACAGATATTACCCAACATTCTACACCATTAATAAGGAAACCAAAAAAGCGGGGACTTCTATTTTAGTACACATAGACTTCCCATTCAAATTGAAGAGCAAGAAAATAGAAAAGGGAGGGAATTATCTAATGATAACAGGGACAATACTAACAAAAAAGATATCTCTAGTAAACATATATGCCCCTACGACCTCTCCGCACAACTACTTACTCAAACTACTTAACATGCTATTTTTCACCCAATCACAACTCATACTCTAGAATAGATGCAATACTACTTGACTCAGGGCTGTTTGACCAATCAAGCAATGCGCAAATGTTGCCCTGCCCATGGTCTGATCATACAGCAGTGCTCAGAAACATAGATCTAGGTCTGAACCTCAAATATCAATATAGCTGGAGATTAAATGATTTGTTAATAACAAATCCTGAATTTCAAACGCAAATAGAAGCAGACCTAAATTTGTATTTCACATGTAATGACCAACCAGAAACAAAAATAGGGTGGCTCTGGCTGACTCACAAAGCATACATAAGAGGTACTGTAATTAGAATAGCATCTACATATAAAAATCAAAATAGCTTCTCAAACTCGCTTAGACAAAAAATTGAGCTAACAGATAACATCATGTCAGAAGAAAACAGAGAAAGCCATCAGAAGAACACAATATACATATTTCCTACATGCAAATAAATGATCCCTTGTGCTAGCTAGGAAACTGAGGTCCAAGCAAAATCAAAATCAAATTTACAAGATCAGAACCTTGGGAGGACAAATAGCCCTGAGCCAAACAAAAATAAAAGAAACGTTTCTTAATTATTATCAATAAAATATATTAATCCCAATTAAAAACTAGTAACTTCACAATAAAATACTGTTTAAACAAATACAATATCCCATCCAACTCAAATCAAGACCTAGAAAATCTAAATGCTAAAACAACTGTAGAAGAAATTTTAGAAACTATAAAATCTTTAAAACTAGGCAAATCCCCTGGGCCAGATGGCTTCTCCAACATTTATTATACAACTCATGCCAATAAACTTGCTCCATACCTAAATAGATTAAATAATGGAATCCTACGAGGGGAACAAATGCCACCCGAATTCAACCAGGCTGACATGGTGTTCTTCCCTAAACCTGGACAAGATCCATTGGAAGTCAAAAACTTTTATCCAATCTCATTGCTTAATGGAGATAATAAAATACTAGCAAAGTTGATGGCGTTTAGATTCTTCAGGTTCTTATCTAAACTGGTTCACAAGGGCCAGGTATGATTTGTGTCGTTCAGGCAATGTTAGGTGGATTCTCAACATATATCACGTAGTCAAATCTAAGAACATTCCCTTAAGCACAATAGCCTTAGACTTAGAGAAGGCCTTTGATTTGCTGGAATGGTCGTATTTGCACGAGGTCTTGGCCAAGATGGGCATTAAGGGTACATTTATTAATCTACTTAAAACTTATTATTGAAATCCAATAGCACACCTAAAACTACATGGCTCAAATAGAGACCATATCTCCATCCAAAGAGGAACTAGACAGGGGTGCCCTCTCCCCCCACTTTTATTCGCTTTAGCAATTGAGCTCCTGGCCCAAGCTATTAGGTCCACACCACAAGTAAAGGGAGTCACGGTTGGACTGCAACAATTTAAGTGTTGCATTTTTGCTGATTATATCATGTGCACATTGGTAGAACCGGTAAACTCCATACAGCCGTGATGGGCATCTAAGATTCCTTTTGAGCGATCTTAGGACTCAGGGTAAATATAGATAAAACGGAAGCGATAAGATCATTGCACCCCCAACAAGACTTAGACCATCTTAAAAGACAATATCCATTCTCTTGGCCTAAACACCACATAAAATACCTGGGATTGAGCATAACCCCAAACCTGTCTGGACTGTACAATGCAAACTATATACCATTATTTAAGTCCCTTAGAACTGATATTAGCAAATGGAGCAAATATCCATTATCATGGACAGGGCATATAAACGCCATTAAGATGAATATATTATGAAGAATATTATATCTATTCAGATTCTTACCTATACCAATTATTCCCAAAGAGTTAGAGAATTTTTAAAAATATATAACTAGATGTAATTGGAAAAATAAAAGAGTGAAGATAGCCCATACACACATATTCAGAAAAAAAAAAAAAAAAACAGGAGGGCTGTCGTGCCCTAACCTAAAATTATATCATGATGTGGCCCAGATCGCATTCATACCCCAAGCACACTCCAGTGAACAACAACCAGCCTGGGTATTTCTGGAAAATGACCAAATGAAACCCCAAAAATAGGAATCTATTATATGGAATCCATCAATCCCTCCACATATATTGAAACATAACAAACCTATGATAAAGCTTTTGATAACTAACTGGAAAAGGGCTAACTCAAAAAATCAATTAGCAGCCAGATCAACAGAACTAACCCGCTACACTTACATCTCAACCTTTTTGTGACAGCTTGAGAGAGGATTCAAAAAAATTGTGGACAACAGCTAAACTTGACAAACTAGGTAATTGGTTATCAAATGGACAATTCCTCACCTTTGACCAATTGAGGATTAACTATAACATCTCACTCAAGGAGCATTACAATTATTGTAAAATAAAACATTTAGTGACCACACTAACATTAAAAAATGGGGTAAACCAACTGGTTATCCATTATATGCAGCAAAGCACCACTAACCAGAGGTGTCCTTGGATCTATTTACTCTATACAAAATGCCCCAACAACACATTTCAAAATTAACTTTATGAAACAATGGAAATTAGACATGGGGACTCAATGAGATCCACACAAGTGGGGAAAAAATCTGCACAAATATACGCACAGGCTCACAAAATTACAGTCTACTTGAAACTTCTATAAAGGTGCTGCACAGCACTTATCTCACACCTGATAGATTACATAAAATGAACACACAAAAATATTCAAGTTGCTATAGACTATGTCAAACTACAGGTACATTTGTCCACACTTGGTGGGAATGCACAATAGTTCAGAACATTTGGACCAAAGTCATGGAATTGGCATCTACCATTTTGAAGACAACAATACACCCTTCAATAGACATTTGCTTATTGGGAGACTATTCTCCTCTACTACAAAAGCAACATAATAAATGGCTACAATTCCTGCTTATGGCCACGAAAAGCCACATTGCAAAAAAATGGAAGACACCACAACTTCACCTCCAAGAAATAATACATAAAATAAATTTCATAATGATTAGGGAAAAAATGACTCATGTCATATCCAATACATATCCAACATTTACATAAATATGGGATGAATGTATCAACTCCCCATACTCAATCACAATCATATAAAAATTACAAATATCACAAAACATACACTGAACAATTATATTAAAACTGGCTGAATTGATAACCTCTCAGAGTGGAAGTTGAACAGGTACGGATTCAATGACAACTTTATTGACAAAATTGTAATCTGGAGTTCAAACCCATTAGAGATAAAAGAAAGAAACAAAATCAACTATGACTCACTCAAGTGTTTCCCCCCCTCCTTCCCTCACGTAAATGTTAGGGTAAGTTCATTTTAATTTATTATGTTTTAGGTTCATTTCGTTAACATGTTTTACTGAATCTACAGCTACAGTCAACTGGAGAAAAGAAAAAAGGGAAAAAACTGGAGGAAGGTCACAGTTAAACAAAAGAACTACGACAACAACATTTTTTTATACAAAGACTTTCAGATTTTATTAAATGCAGTTTATGATTTGTGTTTACATATACAAGTATGAAAATATTTATGACCTATGACTGTAAAAAATAAAGATTAATGATAAATAAAAAAAACTTCTGTGCTAGTATGTAACTTTTTTCATATTTAGCTTGTGTATTCACTGTATCACCTTTACTTAGCCCTATTGAATATGTTGGCACTTTTTAAATAAAGGATAAACATATCAATATCCTTCAAACATGTGAATTTTTATGCACCAGAACTTGATTTGGATTGTTCCAGTACACTGACTTGTCTCTTAACCAGCTGCTTCCAGTTGTTTCCTATAAAGTTCAAGCCAGTAGTAGTTGTCTATTTGAATAGAGAACAATTTTTGCAACAGGAAGAACAACTTGATATATTTAAGCCTTCTACTGTCATGTTTTTACCATATTAAGGTTTCTTTCAATGGGTGAAAATCCAGGAAACTAAATTCATTTTTATGTGGATATTCTTTTTTATGTGGATATTCTTTAGTATGTCTTTGAAGATATGTTGGAAGGCAACACAAATAATAAATAAAAAAATAAAAAAAAACACGCAATGACGAACTACGGATTTACACAAAAAAATATGAGGCGCAGGACTTAGAAAAAACAAATTGCGGACTTACACCAAAAAAAAATACGACCTGTAAAACCATTACGGACTTTCAAAAATATGACCTTAACAGACAAACCGCGCACAGCGGAAAACACTCAAAACACACAAAATAAATACAAAAAAAAATATTACCCACAGCAAGAGGGGACACCCAGGACGTCTGGAAGTCACATTACACCTCGATTTCAGTACCATTTCCAAAGTTTACAAACTCGAAAATCCCCTAAGCAATAGAAAAAATGTCAGACGAAAAGAAAAACGGAAACGAGGCTAAGGACGTAAAATTACAAGACGTGCTTGCAAAACTGAACCAACACTCAAGGACACACAAAATCACCACCATTTCCCATGCAACAACTAACTACTATCCGCAAAATGGCGGCTGGAACGCAAATTGGTGGCTGGAACATAAATAGCGCATGCATTTGCGTTCTAACGATTTTTACTTCAGCTCAAAGTCTATAAATACTGCACACTTTCCAGAAATGTCTACATTTCTCCTCAGCTGATGAACAGTGTGACTGGACATTTCACTGTTGGCGTTACTTCTGAAGCAACTTCATTATCACTTTAGAAGTTTACAATCTGCAAATTACAACAAATAGGTAAGCTATAATACATTAATTAAGTAATAAATCCATAATAAAAAAAAAAAGTTTGATTTCAAATATTGCCAACAACAACCATATTCATGTATAGAAACATTTCAAACACAGATGAATGTGTAGGTGCCCTAAAATAATCTCAATAAAAAAAAAAAAAAAAAATAATAACATAGCTTTTATTCATATCTATTTAAAAACATAGGGCCCTATTAAATTCGAGCTGCGTATGAAATCGTATCTCGCAAAGGCCCATCGTAAGTCGATTTACGATATCCGAGTCGACTTGCGATTGACTTGCGATTGACTTGCGTAATTTCGGACTACTTTGCCGAGATTTGCCTACGATAAGCGATACGTAGTAAGTAGCGGACAAGAATTCCTTGCGTAGACGCTCGTATCTCGCAAATTCGCTAAGTGCACAAAAAACACACTTAAAATGGTTTACGCATTACGTACAGACAACTTAAAAATATAAAAGTGAGTTTAACAGAGGAAAAGCATGGAAGGCCATTACAATTGATTTCACCATCCCCTCCCCCCACCAAAGCAAAGGCATTATACAACCAATTAGTTGTTACATTTTGAATGAAAAGCCATGCTGCAGCTTACATAAAGCAAAATTAAAGACACACTACCTCATTACATAAAAACCCAAAAACATCAAAAAAATGGCAAATTAACCCTGTTATTCTGTATACATGTTGCTCATCACATCTACATTTGGGAACACAAATATGGGGCACATGGAGTATGTGAATATGTCCTGTTCAGTCTTTCGGTCGGGTCCGACTGTGACCCTCTGTCACTGCTTTCTTACAAGGTTCCTATGCCGGTGAGACCGGAGTGGGTTGTCAGTTCCTTCCCCAGTGGTTTGGGATTTGGCCCTGCATTCAGCTTTCCCTCTCACCCCCACAATGACCCTTAATAAGATAGCTCACAGCTTCATTGAAATACACAATACCTCTTGTTTTGTCTTTCGGTCGGGTCCGACTCTGACCCTCTGTCACTGCTTTCTTACAAGGTTCCTATGCTGGTGAGACCGGAGTGGATTGTCAGTTGTGCTGTCACTCTCCCACCCACAATGACCCTTAATGGGATAGCTCACAGCTTCATTGAAATACACAATACCTCTTGTTTGGTCTTTCGGTCGGGTCCGACTGTGACCCTCTGTCACTGCTTTCTTACAAGGTTCCTATGCTGGTGAGACCGGAGTGGGTTGTCAGTTCCTTCCCCAGTAGTTTGGGATTTGGCCCTGCATTCAGCTTTCCCTCTCACCCCCACAATGACCATTAATGGGATAGCTCACAGCTTCATTGAAATACACAATACCTCTTGTTTGGTCTTTCGGTCGGGTCCGACTCTGACCCTCTGTCACTGCTTTCTTACAAGGTTCCTATGCTGGTGAGACCGGAGTGGATTGTCAGTTGTGCTGTCACTTTCCCACCCACAATGACCCTTAATGGGATAGCTCACAGCTTCATTGAAATACACAATACCTCTTGTTTGGTCTTTCGGTCGGGTCCGACTGTGACCCTCTGTCACTGCTTTCTTACAAGGTTCCTATGCTGGTGAGACCGGAGTGGGTTGTCAGTTCCTTCCCCAGTGGTTTGGGATTTGGCCCTGCATTCAGCTTTCCCTCTCACCCACACAATGACCCTTAATGGGATAGCTCACAGCTTCATTGAAATACACAATACCTCTTGTTTGGTCTTTCGGTCGGGTCCAACTGTGACCCTCTGTCACTGCTTTCTTACAAGGTTCCTATGCTGGTGAGACCGGAGTGGATTGTCAGTTGTGCTGTCACTCTCCCACCCACAAGGGCAGCAAACACACACAGAAGGTTTGCAGAGGCACAATGAGCACCAGCCAACTCACCTCCATCAGGGGTAATCGCCACTACTCTTATCCAAGGAAGTCCCACGCCATTGCTGGTGGCCATGTGCCAAGATGACCATTCATTCCCATTTGGTGACCTCCCATTATGTTCTGCTATTCATCAATTTACATTATTTTCGATTGCTAAGTGATGTTGGGGAAGTGCGTGTGAGAGCAGAATTGACGGACAAATCAATAATCACTGGAGAAGGAACTGACAACCCACTGCAGTATCACCTATCATTATCCTTTTAGGCCCACAGGGGAATGTTCCTACTCCCCAGTCGCGCTAATTGTACTTGGCCTGTGCATTAACCCTTTATTATGCCTAGATTGTAGATCAATTAGATGCATTATATGATATCTAATGCTATTAGGACTATTATTCCTCTTAGTATGTATGGATTTATTGCAGGTTAACAATTGCTCATTAGTTTACAGCTTTAGTAATGTGACACTAATGTGATGCATGTGGATGTCCCCTAACCCCAACCATTGAAAACACACCGACATGGGGAGAACCGGATAACACAGCTTTATTTTTGGACACAGACCAAAATCAGCAGTGGTCAAGAATGTGCATTCACAGAACGGTATAATAAAACTTTATTTTTGGACACAGACCACAATCAGCAGTGGTCAAGACTGTGCATTCACAGAACGGTATAACAAAACTTTATTTTTGGACACACACCACAATCAGCAGTGGTCAAGACTGTGTATTCACAGAACGGTATAACAAAACTTTATTTTTGGACACAGACCACAATCAGCAGTGGTCAAGACTGTGCATTAATATCATGGGTGTGGTGTGGGCGGGTCTCAAGACAGCAAGGGGCTAAATAAAAAAAAGGGGAAACCTACAGGGGTCAATCTAATAGTCTAGAATAAGCATGATGCATAGCACCTACCAGGGTCACATGCTGCAACCGGAACCAGAAATCTCTCCATTTAACTGAAGAAACCATTAGAGTGCATGGCACTTACAACTTGTCTGGATCTGTTCAATTGAACAAATGTTTCAACCTCTGGACTGTGTAATCCAATCCAGTTTCACACATACAGTATGGTGTGTGAAATTGCCCACAAAAATGAATGGTCAACAAAAAACAAAAAAGGCGGAGGAGGCTAAAAAAAAATAATGACAATGCATGTACAGTAAAGTGCTAAATACTGTACCAATATACCAACTCACCTGATTCCCATCTGCAAGCATTACTAACTATTAGCTACAGTAGGTCTCTGGATAATGAGTAATATGGGCAAATACCCATTAATATGGACAGGACACAAAGGTCAGCAGCCACATTCACTGTTTCTTACATCAGACCCAAAGATCTGTTCTCAGACCGATATTGAGGTCAGGATCACATGCTTTATTAGTGCATATATTAATGCTGGCTGTCATTAACATGACATTGTGAGACTTTGCAAGTCCACCGCCATAGCGGTATTAGTCTACATTTCAGCTAACAATAATCATGTCTGAGATATCTGGCAATATGATAGTTTTAAGATTGTGGGAGTTACATGTTAAGGAGGGGGCTGTCATTGGAGTAATGTCTACCTGAGAGGCACTGGGAAAACCTTATGCCTCATATAATTCCTCCACAATGCTTGCAGATGTAGGAGATGCCTTCATGGGCCTGAATTGTACCTAAAATAAAACAAATGGAAAGAAAAACATAAAGAGAAAACATAAAATCTAAGGGCCTAAAAAAAGGGGACTGCAGCATCCCTTCCCAACAGCATTCCCCAGTGACCATCAATTGGTGGCATGTTAAACCGAATCCTACGTGTCCACAGAGAAGAGGATCATGGACCATGTGATGGGAGGTAGCCATCTGCATACAAAATGTCACCATCACATAGGCAAAGATCCAAAACTCTGTAGCCAGGCTAGATGAGGTCAGCATTGTGACCAATAGATTGTCACTGAGGAGTGCTGTTGAGAAGGCACAATTATGTCCACAGCCCCTAGGTCCTCGTCCGCCTGGGCACAGGACCTGCCTCGTCCGCGGCCGGACGCTGTCTCCTTGTTGGTGGTGGGGGAGCAGGAGGAGATAGTGGCACCACGGGTGGTGGTGGCGGCGGAGGCATGGTGGAAGGAGAGGAGGGGCCAGGCTGCTGTTGGCTGGTGACCTGCCCCGTTCCCAGCAGCCTGACCAAATGCTGCTCCAGCCTACGATGATGGCTCCTCTACTCCCTAAAGCGCCTGTCCAGGCTGCGCCTCATGCCAGAGATGTTGGCATCAATCCTCCTCACGACGGCCAACAACTCCAGCAGCGCAGCCTCGGTCGTTGGTGGTGGGGGGGGGCTCGGGTCCTGCTGGCAGGGCCGGGTGGGAAGATGGCGGGGACATAGTGGGGAGGATCTGGGACCCGGCTGGAGACAGGGTCTCTGATGTTGGTGTCCCCGGTGGCTCAGAGTGTGGGGAAGGAGGAGCTGTGGCATATTCCACTCCTTCATATTCCCACTCCACTCACTCCATATTCCCCGGCGAGATGGCAAGTCTTTGGAGGAGGGGGACAGTCGGGCTCTGGACAGGGGGGCTGTCAACGACCACGACCTCCCCCTCCGAAGAGCCAGGGCCCTCGGATGAGCCTGTAGCCTCCTCCCCCTGAGCGGACTCCTGCGGGGCGGGGGTGACGGCCCCGCTCGTGGCTCATCACTGGACCCAGACCTCCTACTGGATGCTGAAAAAGAGAAAAGAAAGGTACATGTCATTAGTATGCTGATCAATACATTGATATGTTTTCACTCCTAACTATCTGACATCTAGGCCTGAACATGGATGATTCTCCTAATTGCAATTCCCATTAGCTCTCATTTGCTAGATTGGATCTATTCTTTGGTTTCTTGTCTTGGCCTCTCCTGGCTCCTAACACTGTCTGGATTTTTCCTGCGGTTTCACTCCTAACTATCTGACATCTAGGCCTGAACATGGATGATTCTCCTAATTGCAACTCCCATTAGCTCTCATTTGCTAGATTGGATCTATTCTTGGGTTTCTTGTCTTGACCTCTCCTGGCTCCTAACACTGTCTGGATTTTTCCTGCGGTTTCACTCCTAACTATCTGACATCTAGGCCTGAACATGGATGATTCTCCTAATTGCAACTCCCATTAGCTCTCATTTGCTAGATTGGATGTATTCTTGGGTTTCTTGTCTTGACCTCTCCTGGCTCCTAACACTGTCTGGATTTTTCCTGCGGTTTCACTCCTAACTATCTGACATCTAGGCCTGAACATGGATGATTCTCCTAATTGCAACTCCCATTAGCTCTCATTTGCTAGATTGGATCTATTCTTGGGTTTCTTGTCTTGACCTCTCCTGGCTCCTAACACTGTCTGGATTTTTCCTGCGGTTTCACTCCTAACTATCTGACATCTAGGCCTGAACATGGATGATTCTCCTAATTGCAACTCCCATTAGCTCTCATTTGCTAGATTGGATTTATTCTTGGGTTTCTTGTCTTGACCTCTCCTGGCTCCTAACACTGTCTGGATTTCTTATGCGGTCTGTAACTGCATAGGCTGCATTGGGCACACCAGTACATGGACTCTATTGCTTAATTACTCTTGGGGTGGCCAGGAATGAAAGTGATTTGTCAGCTTCATGGATTTAATGACACTTCCATCCATCCCTTGTTAATTCCATGGAGCTGACATGTCAGTGTCCTTGTTGGTCACCATGTGTACTGTGTGTGATGCACATGTGGTGGCATGTTGTGTATGTGATATTCACCTGAACTGGAGGCTGGGTCCTGCTGGGCCACCGGGGATGAAGCTCCAGCTGCGGGGATGGTCCTAGAAAGTCCCTTGCGATCCTCTCCCACTCCTTATAGGCGACACTGTGTCCCTCAGCTTCTCTGGCCATCTTCCTCTTCACCGTGGCCCTGATATCCACATATCTGTGCTTCAAGGACCTCAAGCCCCTAGGAACCGTTGACACCTCCTTCATCACTTGCACTACCTCCTTCCAAGCCTGAGCCTTAGGCCCAGGCTTCGCTTCCCTTGCAACAAGGATGACGGGCCGGTCACGGATGGCATCCAGGAGGACCATATTCTCCTCCACCCCCTCCGGGGACACCTCCTCCACCCTCCACTACACTCTCCTCACTCTCCGCTCCTCTCCTCTCCTTCTCTCTCCACCTATCTCCTCCCTCCATGCTCAAATAATACAAAAATAGGGATAACTCAAAATAAGTGTAACTGTTATATAGGTGATGGAAACAAAAGTGTATGTTCTATGTGTTTTTAATAACTGTTGGGGGATGCGGTCCAAAGGTTGGGGGGGGAGGTGTGTGGTGTGTGTCCTAACGCTATGTATGTCTCTATGTGTCTTTAATCTATGTGTCAGGCAAATATGTGTAATGTGTAAATATGTGTAACTCTTACGTGTAAATATGCTAGTAATCAAATCCAAAACAATCAAAAAGAGTGCACCTACAAATCAAAAGAACGATAAAGAAATAAAAGTATTACTGGAATGTCTGTTGGAAAGAAAAGATGTGTGTGCTATGTGTATTTAATAAGTGGTGCGGGATGGGGTGTGTTGGGTGATGGGGTGTGGTGGGGGGAATGGGTGTGTGGGGTGTGTGTCCTAACTATATATATGTCTCTATGTGTGTTATTTAATCTATGTGTCTTGCAAATATGTGAAATCTGTAAATATGTGTATTGCTTAAATGGAAGGACTTATAAAATAGACAATGAAAACAGAAAAAATAACTAATCTCCCTCTCTCCAAAGTACTAATCTCAAAGACTCTCTCCTACCTGCTCCTGGAACTGCGTGCTAACTCCAATGGCTCTTACAACACAGTCAGCGCATGGGTTTGTATCAATCACATTTATAAGCTCATACTGTCAATCAAATTCTTAGCTCGTACGTGATTGGCTGAGAGGCGTGTCTCGCTAGGACGTCCCCTTATCAGCTTGCGAGAGCGCTAACAGACTCAGCCAATTACATACGCACTTATAGTGTCAGGCCGCCAAGTGCATATGTAATTGGATGAGAGTCCCAATGCGGGCCGCCACGTGCGTATGTAATTGGCTGAGAGTCCCAATACATACGCACTGGGCGTCCCGCGTTGGGACTCTCAGCCAACTACATACGCACTGGGCGTCCCGCGTTGGGACTCTCAGCCAATTACATACGCACTGGGCGTCCCGCGTTGGGACTCTCAGCCAATTACATACGCACTTGGCGTCCCGCGTTGGGACAGCCAATTACATGCAGCCAAGTGCGTATGTAATAGGTTGAGAGGCTTCTTGACTTAAAATCATCGGCTGGAATGCCATATAAAGACCCATAGGTGACCAATGGCAAAGCAGAAATTAACGTGCCTAATAGCAGGTCATGCAATCAACAAGCTATATAACCCCATCCCCAACAAGTCATCAGCATGTCTGAAACAGCATGGATGATCATGTGAGAGGGATGATAGCCAGAATGAGTGGGCGTATGAGGTTGAGATGCTTTTGTGCAGCTCAACTAGCACAGTATGAAGACCAGGAAGCAAGGTGTGTGATTGAGGGGGTGATGGGGAGTGGCAGAGAGGAGTGTCTGGGAGTGAATGAGGGTGTGAGTGGTGATGTCATCCATGCTGGGGCAGAACCAAGCCAGGCAAGGGAATTACCACAGACCATGCCTAGTATCGTGGGGGTGGATCAGGGAGGAGAGGGAGCTCCAGTAGCTGACAATGTTGTCGGTGATCAGCTGCTGGGGGGAGTACAGGATGTGTTGGCTCAGGCAGAAGGGGGGGTGCCTGACCAGGAGCCTGACCAGGAGCCTGACCAGGAGCCTGACCAGGAGCCTGTGAGGAGGCGGGCACCCAATGTGTACAGGGAGAGACTCACATTAGAGGGGTTAACTGATGGGGAGGTGTATGAGCGTTTTCGGCTGACCAGTGCCAGTCTTGGGGAGCTCTATGAGGTTCTCAGAGCGGACCTTGAGCCTCGCTCAGGGGCAAATAGAGCCATCCCAGGAATTACACGGATGTTAGTTGCAATACACCTCCTTGCTTCTGGGAGCTTTCAGACCACCCTGAGCATAGCCGGAGGAATGTCTCAGCCAAGCCTCTCGAATTGTCTGCGTGCATTCCTCCGTGCTATTGGTCGGAGAGCTGCCAGATACATCAGTTACCCTAACACTGCTGAAGAGATCTCGAAGGTGAAGTTCGATTTCTTCCAATTAGGAGGTATCCCCAATGTGCTTGGTGCTATTGACTGTACACACGTGGCACTTATACCTCCTAGAGAGCAAGAAGCGCTGTACAGAAATCGTAAGTATTATCATTCAATCAATGTACAGGTTGTTTGCGATGCGAACATGCGCATACAAGGTGTGTATGCAGGCTTCCTGGGAAGTGCTCACGACGCCTATATCCTGCGTGCATCCGGAATATCTGACATCTTTGAGTCCGGCAGATTTCCATCCGGATGGCTACTGGGTGAGTACACATTAGTAATGGCAGTCAACCATATCTTACTATGACTGCAAAAGCTCCAGCACAGTCAATTATGTTCTGTTTTTGCCTCCCTTTTAAAGGCATACTGCCGTCAGGTTAAGTGGTACGTATCACGTATTTCGCGCTCTTTTCATACGCAAAGTGATCCGAGATATCGTAACTCATGAGCAAAGCCTAACGTTCACGCATTCGCATCCATCGCTCGTATCTCGCAGCCCTTTGAATTTAATAGCGTGGGAAATGGTTTCATTTTTAAACTACGTAGGACTTGCGTTTTCACCTATTATTTCCGCAGCTCGATTTTAATAGGGCCCATAATTTATGTTTTTACCAAAAAATATGGACACATATATTTATGCTGCATTTCAATATTTCACTTTTTTTCACATATCCAACAGACTCGGCCTCAGCAGCGTCACTGAATCATTTGCAGCGCTGCACAGTTTCACACGGACTGTCAAATCTGCAGAATTTTACACACGACAAAGAAAGAACAACAGGTAACATACAAAAATACATTTGCTTCACAAAAATAATATGCTCTTACAAAAAAAAATATATATAAAATGCAACAAAAAAAACATTTCTCTTTTTCAACAGACACTGCCTGAAGACGGTCGCAGGAAGACTGGCAGCAGGGGACCCTCTGTCATTTATACACAACTAAGAATTCAACAAAGGTATAGTATAAAAAGTAAATAAAAAGAAACACCTATCCTATTTTCTGTGCGCCAATGTCAAAATGAAAAACTAAAATAAATCATAAGCCCCTAACAGGATAGTACAAAAAATATTGTTACAAGGTCCAAAATACAATTACAAAATATGTTTAATGTGCCCTAACCTATAAGGCCAACACCAGAACCTAAACATATCAGGTTAACAATGGTGTACACAAAACAGGATAGTACAACAAATATTGCTAACACCTATAAAATTGGACAATAAATCATGTTTTGTGTGCCCTAACCTATAAGCCTAAACCCACAACCTAAACCTCTAATCACAACAGTGGTGTACACAAAACAGCATAGTGCAAGAAATATTGTTAAAACATAACACATGCAACCATCTATCCTCGTAAATATGCACGACTCCCTAAGCCTAGCCCCATAACCTAAACCTTGCTGAATGCATATGAAATGAAAATATATATACTGTTTTACATGCTCTTAGTAAACAAAATTAATTAATTACATTTTAATGCAAACTTTTGCATCTCTCTCTTTCAGTCTCAACAGACACTGCCTGAAGACTCTCTGCATCACTACAGAAATTTAAACACAACAGATTTCATGGAAAGAGGTACAGTATTACACGTTAAAAAAAAAAAAATTCTGCTATTTACATAGGTACACATGGAACACAGGTATTCAATAACTCCTAAACGAGGAATTCACATAATATAATGGTTATCTGTATTGCAAAAAAAATGCAACAAAAACAAACAAGTAATTAGTGAATATACGTATGGGAGGGAAATAACATATAGCAGTTTCAAAAATACTTGCAATTCAGTTTCCTTCTCTCCAAACCTATCTCTTTATAGAAATTAACTTGTGAGCCATTTTCCCCTGGAGTTGAACCTGTCCCACTGGTAAAATAAAATGTCTAGAGGACTTTCTGCCATTATTTTATGTGAATTCCTCATTTAGGAGTTGTTGAATACCTGTGTTCCACTATTTTTCTTTTTTGTTTTTAACAATGTGAATATTTTGTGCTTTTTTAATAAATATCTTATATACTCGAGTATAAGCCGACCTGAGTATAAGCCGAGGCACCTATTTTACCACAAAATACTGGGAAAAATGAGTAACTCGAGTATAAGCAGACGGTGGGAAATGTGCTGCCCCCTGTGTCCCTCTTGTGCCCTCTGTGTCCCCCTCTTGTGTGCCCTTTTCTTGTGTCCCCCCTCTCTCTCCCCTGTGTCTCTTCCCACCTCTCACTTCCCTGTGTCTCTTCCCCCCTCTCCCTTCCCTGTGTCTCTTCCCCCCTTCCCTTATCACCTTCCTCAACCCCCCTCCTCATTCTCAACCTCCCTCCTCAACCCCACTCCTCATCATCACCCTCCCTCCTCATCATCAACCACCCTCCTCAACCCCCTCATCCTCAACCCCCTCCTCAACCCCCCTCCTCAACCTCCCTCCTCAACCCCCCATCCTCATCCTCAACCCCCCATCCTTAACCCCTTCCTCAACCCCCTCCTCAACCACCCTCCTCAACCTCAACCCCCCTCCTCATCCTCAACCTCCTCCTCAACCTCCCTCCTCAACCTCAACCCCCCTCCTCAACCTCCCTCCTCATCCTCAACCTCCCTCCTCATCCTCAACCGCCCTCCTCATCCTCAACCTCCCTCCTCAACCCCATCCTCAACCCCCTCCTCAACTCCCTCCTCAACCTCCCTCCTCAACCCCCTCCTCAACCTCCCTTCTTAACCCCCCCATCCTCATCCTCAACCCCCCCATCCTCAACCCCCTCCTCAACTCCCCCAACCCCCTCCTCAACTCCCCCCATTTAAAGGGGTAAAGTGAGGAGGGGGGTTTAGAATGAGGAGGGGTTGAGGATGAGGAGGGGAGAGGGAAAGAGACACGGGGGGTTAGAGAGACACGGGGGGTAGAGAGACATGGGGGGTTAGAGAGACACGGGGGGTTAGAGAGACACAGGGGGATAGAGAGACACCGGGGGGGGGGGGGGGAGTGACTCGAGTATAAGCCAAGGGGGACCATTTTTAGCCTTAAAAAAAGGGCTGAAAAACTCTGCTTATACTCGAGTATATACAGTACTTAACAACTCTATGATTATCAGTGTATCCTGTATTAACAGGCCTATCAGTTTTTTCTGATATATGAGAGTTGTTTAGCAATGGTCTAGAGTATTAGTATGTTACTAGTCAATTGATACTAATAGAATGGCCTAGGTTTATTTATACAGACCATACTACTCTCACGTAAAAATACATTTTTGTTTTGATACTCTGACATTTAGAGAATTAGAAAGCACTTTTGAATCACTTATCGGCTTCGTTTCGGATCATATGTATCCAAATAAAGTTACTTTTGATACTGCTATTTACACATATAAAATAGAAGGACCTATCCATTTTTTCGTCTGACTTTGTGGAAACGTACTGCAACCTAACTAACAATATAAGTGTAACCCCATAACTGGAAAACCCTAATAACAACATTGCCACATGCAAAACAAGATAGCAACAACAACAAAAATAGAAAATAACCTGCACAAACGTTTTTCCTGCACAAACGTTTAAGCCCAACTCCATACCCTAAACACGTAATGACAACAGTAGCGCACAAACATTTATATAAAACACATGGGGCCTCATTCAATTGCGATTTGGCCAATTGAATAAAGCTCTATATAAGCACAGAACATTTTTTTAACAGAATTTTTTACTTACTGAACTTCTATCCAGTTTGTCACTAACTGAAAACTTTTGTAAAAAAATATGCTCTGTGCTTCTATAGAGCCCTATTCCATTGCACAAATCGCAATTTAATGAGGCCCATGCAAAATAGAAGGAACTATCATCTTTCATGTGCCATTTTCACAAAATACACTGCAACCTAAGGGCCTCATTCTATTACTGGCCGTAAATCGGCCGTAAGGCTGCGATTCCTTGCGGGGGTTCTGTTAACTCGCGATTCTATTATACGGCCCCGCAAGGATCTCCTCTTACGGCCGGCCGCATATCTTGGAACCGGCCGTAAGCTGTTAAATCTAAAAACGCAAAAATAAATTCAAGCCTGCACTGTACAGCTCTGTAAATGCTAGGGATCATATTGGGGGACATGAGGATTAAAAGAAACCCACTCTCAAGCTTGCACATCAGCCCAAACCCGAGTTCAAATTAACTGTTTATTTTCCGGCTGCGGCGTGGGCATGTCTGAGGTGCTCCAAGCACTCTGGACTTTTTACATGGATATTTTACGGATATTAAAAAAAAATTATTTTGCGGATTTGAGTATAGGATAATTATGTGCTATTTTTGCTAACACCGAATATCACTTTATAGACTCTGCAAAGTGCAGGGTGGCTTTATTTGGGCTATTTTATGTGCTTAATTGGTGCTAGCGGGACCTCTTTCCTGCAAGTAAGCAGCGGCTCGCTTTTAGCCTTGCAGAGAGGATTCCCGGAGCAATTGACTTGCAAATCGGAATTAATTACGGCCGATTTCCTTGCGGCCGTTTTAGATCAAAGGATTTCCTCCGGCGCGAGCGGCCGCAAGAGATAGCAAGGCACCGGCCGCAAGCCTGCCGGAATCCCCGGCCGGAGGGGAATAGAATAGCAGAATAGCTTGCGGCCGGTCCTTGCGGCCCCGCAACGGCTGCGGCCGGTAATAGAATGAGGCCCTAAGAGTCTCATTCAATTGCAATTCGCCCAATTGAATAGAAATTTATATAAGCACATAGCATATTTATTTTACAGAACTTTGTAGTTAATGAACTTCTATCCAAAAGTAAGGTCTTCACTAGCTTAAAACTAAAAGAAAAAATATATACTCACTGCTTATATAGATCCTTATGCAATTGCAAACATTGCTATTGAATGAGGCCCTAAGTTGCTAACTCCAACCTTATAAAGCTAACCTCATAATGGAAACAGTGCTGCCCACAAAACAGGATAGTAGAAAAAAAAATATGCAGTTCAAAAAAATTATTACAATAAGAAGAAAAAATATTAATATTATATTTTTATTTACAGATTAATATGGCAGATAGTGACAAGAAACAGGAAAAGAAAAGACGTCAAACTAGAGAACGTCAAAAAACATGGGCAGAGCATCAGACGCCGGAGCAGAAGGAAATTCGACGACAAAAAGAACGCGAAAGACTTGCAATCAAAAGACTGTCAGCTGACAAACTAATATCCACCCCCAAAAAGGCAACTAAAAAACAAAAGCATTTAGAAAATGTTGATGTACAATCAGATAAGATTTCTAATGATGATTTAGAGAGTCATATTGATATATGTTCTCACAGTTGTCATTTACTTAAATCTTTAGCAGTAGAGGTTCATAATTGTGGTAATATGAATAGAGTCTGTCAGTTTTGTGGGGCTTATCATTTCAAATAGGAAAGACCCAGAGATGGCGAGTTCATTAGTTGCTGTCAAAAAGGCAAGGTAAAACTTCCAGAAAGACAACAATTCCCAACATATTTACAAAGCATTATGACTGAGCCTACTTTCCCCAACTACCAAAATTTCAAAACAAACATAAGCTCATACAATAGTGCCATATCCTTTGCATCTATGGGTGCAACATTAGCTGCTAATGTGCCAGGACATGGCCCTTACTGCTTTAAAGTACAAGGACACATTTACCATTGTACTTCTCATTTACATCCAGAGGAATGAGAGCAAAGAAAATTTGCTCAACTATACAGTATGTCCTAGATACAATGGAAGCTGTTGAGCAACATATGCAGCTTCAAGAAAATAAAAAATGCTTACCCATTGATTTTATAGAGCATAATAAATTATGGCTCAAAACCCATACTCTCAAGCCTATACAAAATTGGCAGAAGTAGAAAAGGAACAACAAATTCATCCAGAAATACATCAATTGCCAATCCCAAAGGTCAATATGGTGCTTAAAAGAGATCGCCATACTGATAAACGCTGTTATAACTTGCCAACATCAAATGAGGTTGCAATGGTCTTTCAAAATGACGAAGGAGAACCACCATTTCAGAGAGATATTAGAATATATCACAAGTATCTTATGTACCAATTTGGATCCAATGACATATCCCATATTTTTTCGACATGGGGAATCAGGTTGGCAACCCAAATTCACCCTTCAGAGTTACCCAAATTCAAAAGTACGTGTGAGAAATAATATTTCCATGCTTGAATTTAAAGTGGCTCAAATTGCAATTCGAGATGAATTTAATCCCATTTTATGTGGTGGAAAACTGACACAACAATGGATCATTGATTCATATTTACAAGTTAAGGCAAATAATTTAAACTTCATCAAATATCAACAAGATAAACTACGTGTAGAACAGTATTGTGGATTGATGGATTATGTCGCTGAGGTTGCTAGAACCAGAGATCTGCCAGCTGGCAAGCCATCATTTTACCATCTTCTTTCCAAGGATCTCCTCACAATAAGCAAGAAAGATACAATGATGCCATGGCTATTGTAACAAAATTTGGCAAACCAGATTTATTTATTACATTTACATGTAATCCACAATGACCAAAGATTACACACAATCTGCTAATTGCACAAACTGCTTCCTATAGACCAGATTTAATACATGACATAACCATAACTCAGTTATTTGGCAAATGTCTGGCTTCTGTTTATACCATCAAATTTAAAAAAAGAGGCCTTCAACATGCACATATTCTTATAATCCTTCAAGAGAAAGATAAATTGGATACTGGTGACAAAGTGGATTCAGTAATTATTGCTGAACTACCAGATCCAGAAATACATGGTAGACTATATGAGATTGTAACTCATCGTGTGATTCATGGACTGTGTGGAGATATTAATCCACAGTCACCATGTATGAAAAATAAAAAATGCACTAAATAATTTCCAAAAGATTATAGAGACAAAACGTATGCTAATTGTGATGGCTATCCATTATATAGAAGAGAAGTGCAAAATGCCATTATACGTGGAAAAAAGGTAGATAACAGGTATGTGGTACCATACAATCCACATTTACTTATGAAGTATAATGCGCACATTAATGTGGAAGCTTGCACTTTTAAAAAATCCTTTAAATATGTCTACAAATATATTTACAAAGGCTATGATGCAGCTACTGTAGTGGTCAAAAGTGCTGAAAATAAGGAATAAAGTGAGTTAGTACATGATGATCTTGCATCTCATGTAGATGCTTGCTATGTAAGTGCGCCAGAAGCAATGTGGTGTCTTCTAAAATTTGAAATGCATGATTGCTCACATGTAGTATATCGATTAGCTGTACATTTGCCACAAAGACATTTAGTGTATTTCCATGTTGGAGCATGGCCAAACTACACTAACTACATGGTTTCAATTAAATTGTACTGACTTAGAGGCAAGGGAATTGTTATATATTGACATTCCATACCATTATGTTTTCGTTAATGGATTAAGGCGAAAACAAAAAAGTTGTGTAAATAAAATAATCTCAAGAATTTACACTGTAAGTCCAAGAGACCTTGAACGTTTCTGCTTACGATTACTACTTCTAAATGTTCCTGGTGCACAAAGTTTTGAACATTTAAGAATTGTTAATGACATAGTTTATGAATCATTTAATTTAGCTGCTCGACACAGAAACTTCCTAGCTGATGATACAGAATGGGAAAGATGTCTAGAAGAAGCAGCACTATGTCAAATGCCACGGCAGATGAGGGGACAATTCACATTCATTTGTATCTTCTCAAATGCTCCAAATGCATTAGATTTGTGGGACAAATTTAAAACAAATATGGCTGATTAGCCCCACAAAACACTTTGCTTGCATTTTACAACAATTATAGTTTAAATGTTACTTCATTATGTTACTGTATATAATGTAACCGTTTTTTTTTTTTAAGTGTGCAAAGTTGTCTACTTGCATATATTTCAAAGTTCATGTTAAGAGGAGGAGTAGCTTTTGTTATACAATTTAAATGTATCATTCAATACAAAATATTAATCCAGGGAGTAATCCGATCGCCAGTTAATGGGGTCAGGAAGGAATTATTTTTTCCACCCTTTGATACAATTGGCTAAGTTTCAAAGGGTTGGTTTACTGTTTCCTCTGGATTCAATATATGTATAGTTTACCAGTTGTTAATCATTAATCAACAAAACATTATGTAATGTTTACAATTCTCATTAAGACAATTTTGACCTGTTCTTACATTAAAATGTTACTACTCTTAAAAAAAGATAATTTAACAGTTGCTCACCTAAAAGTTGCATGTTAAAAAATAAACATGTTTTATATAATAATTGTACTTCTTTATAGATAAGAAAAAGGTTACAAGTCTCAACTACGCATATTACATGCAAAACAGAATTCAAAACATACATATTTAATTGCCGTCATTTTTTGACGGGCAAGTCTCTAGTATTGTAATAATGTCTTTACTAGCCATACATAGTTTGAAGACTTGCAAAGTTATACAGTGTAATGATACTATATACTCACACATGATTCTCAGTTTCCTTATACAGATTAGGCTCTGTGTACAAGTTATAATTTTCCTTTATGGCATCTTATAACACAACCTTATAGGACACACACACATAGCTTTTCAGCTGCTCAGCAGTCAATCTTCTAGGTTTGAATGACTTTGACCTCAAAACACAGAAACTTATATAGTGACTTTGCTTTGTGACATCACCTAATATGAAACATCTGTGATGTAAGAAATTCTAGATTGTTTTGTTACCTGGAAGGTCCAGCTTTGTTTTGTGGTATTTACTATAAGATCATTTCACACAAAAATAGCACAATTTTCATGATAGTTTATATACATATAAAGGGAATTTTTTAAAAACAAGTTAAGTAATATTTAGCTAATAGAATATACCATAAGTGATACAGTCCTTATATAATTTATAAACAATTCTGTTGTGCTGCAAAGCTATTACTGCTAGCTTTATTAATTTAAACCAAAGAGGTTGAAGGTATTGTGTTCCGATCTTCCAAAAGTTCAAAAGCAACTAAGCAACACACTCACTCACTGGTCTCACTGGGCAGATTCCATATACATAGTTACATAGTAATTGAGGTTGAAAAAAGACTTTGGATCATCAAGTTCAACCTTTTTAGATCTCCTCTGATCTGCAATATGCGGTTTAATTGTTAAAACAGAAAAAACACCCAAGTGAAACTTTGGCAATTGTCTCAAAAGGAAGAAAAATATTCCTTCCTGACTCCAGATACTGGCAATTGGATTTTTCCCTGGATCAGTACTCCCTCTCTAATTAAGCAGGATAACCCTGAATGCCCTTCTTAAAAATATATCAAATCCTTTTTGTCACTACCTCCTAGGTGGTAGTGGCAGAATTATATTTGCATCCCTTGCTTCTATACCCTTCTTAATACACGCTATGATTTTATTTGCCTGTGCAGATGCTGCTTGGCATTGAACACTGTTATCTAGGTGGTTTTCCACTAGTACTCCCAAATCCCTTTCAATATATGATACACCTACATTTGATCCATTAAGAATAGAAATTGCATGGCTATTTTTCCTTCCCAGATGCATAATTTTCCATTTATTCATATTAAATCTCAACTGCCATTTAGTTGCCCATTTCTCTAATTTATACAAATCCCTTTGGAGGCAAAGTACATCATTTTCTGATTACATTACCTTGCACAACTTAGTGTCATCAGCAAAAATGGAAAAAATACTTTCTAATCCTACTTCTAAGTCATTAATAAATATAAATAAAATATAAATACATTTGTTAAAAAGGAGAGGACCTAATACTGAACCCCGAGGAACGCCACTTACCACATTAGTCCAATCTGAGTATGTTCCATTTACAACAACCCTTTGCTTCCTGTCTTTTAGTCAACTCTCAATCCATGAGCAGATATTTACTGCAATTCCTGTATCCCATGTCTATATTTCCACAATAGTCTTCCATATGGCACTGTATCAAAAGCCTTTGCAAAATCCCAAAAATACTACATCCACTGAGTTGCCTTGATCCAAGTTCTTACTAACCTCCTCAAAGAAATGAAATAGATTTGTTTGACATGCCCTATCCCTCATCTGTGTTGACTCCTACTTATAATCTTGTTTAAACAGACATATTCTTGTATACTGTCCCTTATTAACCCTTCTAAAAAATTTCCTACTACAGAAGTGAGGCTTACTGGTCTATAAGTTCATGGATTTGTTTTTGCTCCCTTGTTAAATCTAGGTATCACCTCTGCTTTTCTCCAGTCATCTGGTAGAGACCCTGTGTTGAGTGAATCTTGAAAAATTAGATATAATGGTTTGGCTATTACAGATCCCAGTTCCCTCAGTACCCTTGGATGTATTCAATCAGGATCTAGGGGTTTATTAATATTTATTTTTCCAACCTCTTTTGGATTTCTTCCTGCGTTAACAGTAGCCCATTATGTGGCAGTGTCCCAACCACTGGTACCTCATTTGTGTATACCGAAGAAAATAACCTATTTAGCTCATCTGCCTTTTCCTGGTACACAATTTAAGAGATTAGAGTATCAGTCCACAGTCTTCAGTGATCCTTTTTTCTCTACCCTTATAAGGTCAAAAAAGGGAGGAGCAGGGGGTGGTTCGGAGACATCTTCCCCTTCCCATTTTGTATAGTGTATTATATACCAACAGACACTCCTTCAGAAATACACAAAAAAGGATAAACATTCATACAGTGGGTAGACAAAACACGTAAATTATAGAAGCAAGAAATAATCTTAAATGTCAGATTGCAGAATTTTACCCCTATAAGAAATCTAGTAGTTATTTCTTTACAGCTACACGTACCTTGTATGTATAACCTTGTATGTATAACCTCTACTTTTGAATACTACTGCTGCACTTTCTGTGTGGACCTCAGATTTCCACCCATTTCACATAGGCTCAAACTTCCCAACATTTCAAATGGCCAAAAAGGGCACTTATAAGCATGAAAGATGATGGACGATTAGGCTGTTTTATCACCCTTCTATACAATATGAAAACTAAATTTTACAGATATACACACTTAATATGTGAGCAAAACTGAATAAACACATACAATATATTCTGAAAAATTTATGGAAAAGGATGAGATTTTTTAAATAAAAAAAATAATTAATCACAACTTAATTTTATTACCTATGTTTTCTAATTAGGCTGTTTTACTGATCACAGTAAAGACACTGCAAACTTCTAGGCCCAGGTTTAGCAAATGGAAAATAGAATGCACATTGAAGTATTGATTAACCTCAATTCATCTCAATACGGCACTTGCTTTCTCCATTGACATTGCCAAATTTATCAAATGGTGCATGAATTCATCAATAGTTGACCTATTCATATTTAGGTTGTAGTGGTCACGACCCTCTCTTCATTGTCTGTATCCCCCAGGTGCAAAATGGCTCTAGGGCCCTTGTTATTAACTACTTCTGCAGAATCTAGGCACAGCAGGGGGTGGGGGTCTGGATCTTTAACCCACATGAGAACCATGGGCTCGGGGTGTAAAATGTTTAGATTACTGGGGACAGTGACTCTGCTATACGTGGAACCTTGTAGACAGTAGTAAGGTTGGTTAACAGGCTTGGAGTACCTCCTGAGTGGGGAGAAAATAGTGGTTGGGCCCTGTGACTTCAGAGGACTATATGGTTAGGTTTACCTGTTCCCTAGCCGACCTGACCTTGGGTGAAATACCTTTTTTAGGTCTGAAGGGAGTTGGCTAAGGGGTTGACCAGGGCCATAACAATTCTAGACATTCAGGCTCCTATTGAATGAAGGTTTATAAACAATGGCTAGTGTCAAGTACTTCTTAATTTGTGGTTAATAACAAGACAAAGGATCAAAGGAGTATCCGTTATAGAGCACTTGACACTTCTTAACCTTTGTCTATCGAAACAAGTGTTTCAATTGCAGTATTGACAGCCTTGTTGTTAATTATACTTTTTGACTTACAGCCCTATTAAATTGGGGCTACATGTTAAAACGTAGCCCATAACTGTCATCTTAGGGCTATTTGCGTGCTAAGATGCCTCGGAACGTTACTCACAGCAGACTTTGCATGGTAAAACCAGGACGGCTGAAAATAGGCTACGTGGAGAGCAACGTTGAAATTTGTTCACATAAATTCTTTCATCCTTCATGCCCGTAACCGCTAATTGTTCAAATCAGCTATTAAATTGCAACGTGGTCACTCGCGAGCAAGCACGTAACACGCAAATGGAGCCCAAAGGCCAACGTGTGCTCTAGAGCACCAGCAAGCGGGGTAAAGTACAATACGTAGCACTTGTAATGTAAATAAAATCACACTACTGTACATCACATATATAGTTGTCAGTGTTGGGGGCGTTTGCGATGTTGGTCACGCTTTTGCATTCCTCGCAAAGCAAGGGACGCCTGCGAGCCTAGCAAAGCACGACAGAGGCTGCAATAAGCACTGAAGGCGCTCATTGCACTGCAAGCTTCGCAAATCGAGGCGAGCAGTGGAAGCACGCAAGACTTAGACTGCAATGAGCGCTGAAGGGGCTCATTGCACTGCAAGCCTTGCAAAGCGAGGCGAGCAGTTGAAGCACGTAGCACTTTGCTGCTGACCGCGAGGAACGCAGTTTGCTAAATTAACTGTCAAACTTAGTTTCAGCGCATAACTCAAAAAAGCAAAACAACAACCAAAATAATTTAAAAAACATAAAACCACACTCACACATGGCATGGATGGGATTTTGAGCCATATTTGCCGTTTTTCGTCAATCAGAAATCAGCTAAGCGAGGAAAAAAATGACGGACGAAAAAGACGAGCACTGCAAGTGGGAGAGCTTTGCAATGAGCCCCGAAGGCACTCATTACGAGCCCCACGATGAGCGCCGAAAGTGATCATTGCAAAGCAGGAAAGTTGAAGGGCATGGGGGGAGAGACTCGCAATGAGCACTGAAGGCGCTCATTGCAAACCGCGCAATGACCGCCGAAAGCGCTGAGCGCAGGGCTCGCAATGAGTGCCGTAGGTGCTCAGAGGAGCAAAAGTTTCACATTGTGTGGTAAACAGCATTGCCAGCCTTACACTTTTATTCCTGTCATTTTTGATGGGCAAGTAGCTAGTTTATTATAAGGGAAAGTGATGTTAGATCTTAGAATGAATAGCACATATCGGCCCAGAAAAATACTTTATTTCATGATTATTTTATGTGTTATATCGATCCCTGCAATCAATGTGTTACAACATATACTGTAACTCGCATGTAATAGAATATCATATTTACTGCTTTATTAATATTGCATTATATCTGGCCTGTGGGACCGGTCGCTAACTGGAATTGAAGCAAGTCTTGCTAAAAGCTGAACACTGCTCTTTCTCTCATTGGTGGGCATTACCATAGTATTTACACGTTGTATCAGTAGAAGTGCTGGGCATGTGGCTATTTTGCTGTGCTTTGATCACTTAAATAGTCCTAAAGTGCTGCTGCTGTACTTTAGGGTTGAAACTGATCATCTGATGTCTGTCCTGCTCCAAGGCTTTCATACCTGTGTCAGTGAGATCTGCTATGCAGCACATAGCAATGGCTGTTTTCAAAGTTAAGCCACACTCCTAAACAACAATGGTGTGTGCTGTAGAGTGGCTGCACTTCTGCAGACGTATAATTAACGTCTGTAGCTTGTGAGTAATTCTCAAATTCAGCTCTCAAGTTTTTCCAGTTGCTTCTCAGTTCCCCACATTATTATTATTATTATTATTATTATTATTATTGTTATTATTATTATTAGAGAGGAAGGGAGGCAGAGAGGCAGGGATAGAGAGAAAGGGAGGGAGAGAGAGAGAAAGGGAGGGAGAGAGAGAGAAAGGGAGAGGAGGAGAGAAACAGAGAGCACAATAGAACTCAGAGAGAGAAAGAGTGGCCACAGAAAGAGAGCGCACACACAAAGAGAGGGAGCGCAGAGAGAGGGGGTGCACTGAGAGAGAGATGGCGCATTGAGAAAAAGAGGGTGCACAGAGAGAGGGAGAGCGCACAGAGAGAGATACAGTGCACAGATAGACAGAGGGCTCACAGAGAGAGAGAGAGAGAGAGAGGGCGTATGGAGAGGGCGCACAGAAAGAGGGAGAGGTCATGCAGAGAGAGGGAGAGGGCACACATAGACTACACAAATTGAACATAACATATGGCACCATCATTTATGACGGGCAAGTTACTAGTCAACATTATAATATCTCTCGAAAACTAGCAAATAATACTAAATACTTATCTTCATTATCTATACTTCTATAGCCAATTAATACATTTAATGCAGGTTTCTAGCACTGTTGCTTACAAATATTTGTCTAAAGTAGACTTCTAATTCTTTATTCAAAATATTGATCCTTCAATATTATGAGCCTTTTTAAATAGAATGCTGAGGACACTGAATGGTAAATGACAGTATTACATAATGATAGCATATTAGTCTTGTAATGAGAACTGTCATAAATTTGGGCATTGTTTTTATTATTAGTGAATGTTAGTATTCATAATTTGAAGTTGATTGGCTTTTGGTGATTAAGACTTCCTATGCTGCCCCAGTCTTATTTTTGTAATCACCTATACTTGTAAAGAGATGTGAATAACATGCTGATTGCTAGGGGGGGGGGGGGGGGGGGGGGAGCAGAATGAGAAGAAAGGGAGAGAGGGAGGCACAGAGAGAGGGAGGGTGGCAGACAGAGAGGGAGGGAGAGATAGAGGGAGACAGAGAGAGAGGGAGGGAGGCAGGCAGAAAGAGAGGGAGGGAGAGATAGAGGGAGACAGAGAGAGGGAGAGGGAGGCAGGCAGATAGAGAGGGAGGGTAAGATAGAGGGAGACAGAGAGAGAGGGAGGGAGATATAGAGGGAGATAGAGAGAGAGGGAGGGAGGCAGGCAGAAAGAGAGGGAGACAGAGTGTTGTGTCATTTCCGGATAAAAAGATCATATATATATATTGTCTACTTTATATGATTGTCTGTTGTTGTTTTTTTTGTTACCAATGTACACATACATACTTACAGCCTTATTAAATTGGGATTTGGCCAGTTGAATACAGCTCTATATAAGCACAGAGCATATTTATTTTACAGAAGTTTTTAGTTAGTGAACTTCTATCCAAAAGCAAGGTCTTCACTAACTAAAAACTTCTGTAAATATACTCTATGCTTATATAGAGCCCTATTCAATTGGCCAAATTGCAATTTAATAAGGCTGATAATGTGTGCTCATTTTCCAGGTGAAGAGTTAATCATGTTCCTTGTACACACCAATATTTCTGAGCCTACTAAATGTTCCATCAAGCGGGACCTGAGCCAAATAATTTTAGATGGCTGAGAAGGCTTTGAGGAAGGAACACAGAAATGTCTCAAGAAAGATATGGCCAGACTAACGCAATTGTATTCAATCACCTAGGCCAAAGGTCAAAGGTATTCCTTAATAATTCATTTTAGAACATGGAACGAGACCGCTCTCTTGGGGGCAGAACTTAAAAACACCATTCCACCACATATATATATGTATACATTGTAATTATGCATGTGCATACAAACATGGCCGGGAAGCTTTTGCAATTGGAGAAAATTAGCCCTGTGACGGGGAATGGGCACAGGGAATGGGCAAAAAGTAAAGAGTTTATCTATTAGGACAGAGAGAGGCTCAAGGCTTTTTCGGTCTGTCACTCTCTGACAGCTATATCACTGCATAATAATAGTAACAATAATAATAATAATAATAATAATAATAATAATAATAATAATAATAATACCAAATATATTCTATGGAAAATACATCTGATTGTTTATCCAAGTTTGATAATATTGTATACACTTATTATTATTTCTATATTGAACTAACAGAATATAGAATGTTTTAAAATAGATTGGTATCCAATAATTTATAAGGATTTTATTAAACCTCTCATTGATTTAATAGTGTGACCTATCTGAATATAAACTGTTTTCACAAGTTTAGATACATGCAAGTGTTAATTCTTGGTTTTGCTATTGTTTTAATAAATGCTCTGATGCATAAAGTGTATACTTTTCTATAAATTGATAATTGAGTTCAATAACATTTATTGTTCTAAACATTGTAATATTTGTGTCATATCCAAATTGCATGACAAGAGAGACAGTGAGGGAGGAAGACAGATACAGAGGGGGGGGGGGGGGAGGAGAGATGGAGGGGGGAGAAAGAGAGAGAGAGGGAGAGTGAAGGATGGGAGAGAGAGGAAGGGAGGGAGACAAGGAGGGAGGGAGAAAGAGAGAGAGATAGAGGGGGAGGGAGAGAGAAAGGGAGAGAGAGAGAAAAAGAGGCAGAGAAAGAGAGGGAAAGAGAGGGGTGACAGAGAGAGACAGACAGCACACAGAGCACAGATAGAGGATACAGAGGGGGACGGAGGCCACAGAGAGAGAAAGAGAGAGTGCACACACAAAGACAGAGAGAGGTGCATTGCGAGAGAGAGGGCACACACAGAGAGACAGCACAGAGAGAGAGACAACAAACAGAGAGACAGAGGGCTCACAGAGAGAGAGAGGACACATGGAGTGGGCGCACATAGAGAAGGAGAGGGTGCACAGAGACAGCACAGAGAGATACAGCACAGACAATTGAACGTAACATTTGACACTGTCATTTATGACGGGCAAGTTACTAGTCAACATTATAATATATCTCTCCAAAACTAAAAAATAATTTGTGTGCCTACACACTTATCTTCATAATCTATATATTTATTACCAATTAATGCATTTCCTGCAGCAATGTAACTATTTTGCTTTGGGTAATATTAAAAGGTTTCAAGCACTGTTGCTTACAAATATTTGTCTTTAAATCTTTATGCAAAATATTGATCTTTCAATGTATATGAGCCTTTTTAAATAGAATGCTGAGGACACCACATGGCAAATAATAGTGTTACATAATGTCAGCATATTAGTCTTGTAATGATTTTTATTATCAGTGAATGTAAGTACTCATAATTTTAAGGTATTTGGTTATTACAACTTCCTCTGCTGCCCCAGTCTTTTCTTTGTAATTACCTATACTAGTTAAGAGATGTGAGTAATGCCTGCGCAGTGCGTTGTGTGCCGGTCTTACATGCTGATTGCCGGGGGGAGAGGGAGAGAGAAAGGGTAGGGAAGAACTGTCATACATTTGTTGATGACTTTTATTACTGTGGGAATGTTAGTGTTCATAATTTTAAGGTGTTTGGCTTTTGGCTATTAAATTATACTATTCATACTATTCATACTTTGGAAGTTCAGACATAGAAAGAATCTGAAATTATATATATATTATAAGTTGTGAAATGTTCCAAAACTCCAATGTAATCGTTTTTAATTCTCCATATATAAATACCATAATTTGCATCATAATAATAAAGAATTCATCCAGTTACATTTTCTTCAGTGTGGTACCCTTCATCTTTACATTGGAATTTCTCCCATCTTTTTCTAGACACTGTTTTTTTTTAAGCCCCAAATATGGATATGCATGTGCTGGTTTTAAGGTGATTTAATCAAATAAAGGAAAATTGCAGATGGGAGATACTGGGGTTTAGCTTTTTTTCCAGATGCCTATTTCTAAGATACTCTTACCAAGATTTTACTAATATGGCATCTACTCTTTGAGTACTCATCATAACAGTGTCCTACCAGCACAGGGTAATGCAGCATATTTATGCTCATATCTGACATGTGCATGGTGCCATAATCTTTGTAATAACTGCCTTCCTCTACTATCCCACTCCTGGCTTTTTATAGTGATGAGAGTGACACAAGAGGAAGAGGATTTGTGAGTTATGTCAGATTATATAAAAGTAGGAAAACAATGTAACAAATTTCTAGGAAATACAAGTAATATGCTTGGGTGTATTGAAAGAGGAACTAGCAACAAGAAAGGTACTAATGTCAAAAAGAAAAAACAGATGATGATTTGAATCTGAAAGTTTAAAAATTTAGAGTTTGTGTCAAAATGTAGGGTTAGACTAGATGGGTCTATTGTTTTCATCTGATGTCAACTGGCTCGGATTTACATATATGATTCCCCAAGGCACAAACCCCTTGCCCATCCTTGTTCCACTACCAAAATAGATAGATAGATGATAAAGACAGATTTATACAAGGGTTTGTGTGAGTCACAGACTTTGCAAACCTGTCTTTACCAAGGATGTGTGAAGGAGTTAACTTTCCTGAGTAGTCAATTAGCTAAACCTGAGTAGATCTGATTTAAGTCTGCTCCTAGACTTGAGTGTGGCAGATGGTGGAATGAGTGTACATTCAGTGTGTGAAGAGTTTATTTGAGTTATTTGGAGAAAAAGACAGTGTGTGCAGACGTATGAAGCTACAAAAGACACAGAGAAACAGCAGCTTGGAGCTTAGGATCGCTTGACGCACAGTGGAGACCTGGAGATCTGAAGAATATAGTGATTGTGAACAAACTACTGGACTGCTTGTTTTTGTTTCAGACATGATTTGATGGATAGTGAGGGAACTGTTCATCAATAAAGGTAAAGCTTTGGTGGAAGTTTGGCCTGTTATTTACTTTGATTTGTTTTGGTTTAATATTGTTATATCAATGGCTAAAGTTTTAGTAAAACCTGGAAAATAATAAAACCTGTTTCTCCATCAAAGTGTCAGAATCATTAGCACAAACCCAGAGGGGACTGATAACATGTCACTATATAAATGTTTAGATCAAGTTTTTTATTAATATGGGCCAGAAGAAAACATGTCTGAGATTGTTATGCATATATGAAATGCATGCACAATGTTTTATACGTGTAACTTCTTTATTCCTTGGCACATACATCACACATATATTGTTAAATTACATTACCTACACATAGGAAAATGTTCATAATTTAATTTATAATGTATTTATGATTTAAAATTTCAATCTAATTACCAAATGAAGGTGGCTAGAATAACAGGTAGCATACTACTGATGTAAATTTATTTTTATGCAAGCGAGGCACTCCTTCCAGGGAGGTGTCCCTAGGCAGCTGCCTTATTTGCCTGTTTATAATTCCAGCTGTGGATGTGAAATATATACATTTTTCTACATTTCTATGCTGTTCTTTCTACACATAAAAATATGAATCTCTATGCAGACTTGTGATTTCTCTATCACTCAAAGATTTACCTGTCAATACTTTTTTTTATCATGTGTTTAATATATACCGTTCTGCTGTTTTATGAAAATGGCTGTGTTTCAATCCCACATGTAACCCACAATCATTCAGTTTATTTTTTGTCTTATTACATATGAAAGAAAGTTTAGCTTTGGAGACATTTTGCACCCCAGGATCAGTAGGAATCAGACTGCAGATTTTAATGAGATGGCTATTATATGTTTGTGCATACAGAAATCTCAATGTTGATGAGGCATTTATTATTCTAAACCTTTTAGATCATGGGGGGTACTCCAACTATCCCCGCGGCACCTAAAATGAACCCCCCTCTATACGGGGGTCCACATCGGGACCCTCGAAGTGTCCTCACATTAACACCTTGCTGCAGGGGTCCATAGGGACCCCCACAGCCCCCACACATTAACCCCTTGCAGCGGGGGTCCCCGATCAGCACCGATCAGGCCCCCGCTGCATTTAATATTTTTAAATTCCCCGCCGCGGCTCCTTAAAGGGCCCGCGGCACACTATTACCCAATCACTGCACCTTCAATTAACCCCCCTTTATGCTGGGGATCCCCATCGGGACCGCCCAAGTGTCCCCACATTAACCCCTTGCAGCGGGGGTCCCCGATCTGCATAGATCAGGCCCGCCGCTGCATTTAAAAAATCTAATTTCTCCGCCGCGGCTCCTTAAAGGGCCAGCAGCACACTATTACCCAATCCTGGCCGTGGCACCTACAATTAACCCCCCTTAATGCTGGGGGTCCCCATCGGGACCCCCCAAGTGTCCCCACATTAAGCCTTTGCTGCAGGGGTCCATAGGGACCCCCGCAGCCCCCACAAATTAACCCTTTGCAGCGGGGGTCTCCGATCGGCACAGATCAGGCCCCCGCTGCATTTAATATTTTTAAATTCCCCGCCACGTGTCCTTAAAGTGCCCGAGGCAAACTATTACCCAATCCCGACTGCGGCACCTACAATTAACCCCCCTTTATGCTGGGGGTCCCCGATCTGCATAGATCAGGCCCCCCGCTGCATTTAAAAAATATAATTTCCCCGCAGCGGCTCCTTAAAGGGTCCGCGGCACACTATTACCCAATCCTGGCCGCGGCACCTACAATTAACCCCCCTTTATGCTGGGGGTCCCCATCAGGACCCCCCAAGTGTCCCCACATTAAGCCCTTGCTGCAGGGGTCCATAAAGACCCCCGCAGCCCCCCCCACGTTAACCCCGCTGCAGCGGGGGTCCCCGATCGGCGCCGATCGTGACCCTGCTGCATTTCAATTTTTAAATTTCCCGCCTCGTGGGTCCTTAAAGGACCGTAAAGGTCCTGAAAGAACTTGCACTAAAAAACATTAACCCCAGGCAACTATAATTAACCCTATAACTCATGAAGGTCAATACAGACCCCCATAAGGCCTTAATTAACCCTATAACTCATGAAGGTCAATACAGACCCCCATAAGCACTTAATTAACCCTGTCACTCATGAAGGTCAATACAGACCCCCATAAGGCCTTAATTAAGCCTATAACTCATGAAGGTCAATACAGACCCCCATAAGGCCTTAATTAACCCTATAACTCATGAAGGTCAATACAGACCCCCATAAGCACTTAATTAACCCCGTCACTCATGAAGGTCAATACAGACCCCCATAAGGCCTTAATTAAGCCTATAACTCATGAAGGTCAATACAGACCCCCATAAGGCCTTAATTAACCCTATAACTCATGAAGGTCAATACAGACCCCCATAAGCACTTAATTAACCCCATCACTCATGAAGGTCAATACAGACCCCCATAAGGCCTTAATTAAGCCTATAACTCATGAAGGTCAATAGAGACCCCGATAAGGCCTTAATTAACCCGATAACTCATGAAGGTCAATACAGACCCCCATAAGGCCTTAATTAACCCCGTCACTCATGAAGGTCAATACAGACCCCCATAAGGCTTTAATTAACCCTATAACTCATGAAGGTCAATACAGACCCCCATAAGCACTTAATTAACCCCGTCACTCATGAAGGTCAATACAGACCCCCATAAGGCCTTAATTAACCCCGTCACTCATGAAGGTCAATACAGACCCCCATAAGCACTTAATTAACCCCGTCACTCATGAAGGTCAATACAGACCCCCATAAGCACTTAATTAACCCCGTCACTCATGAAGGTCAATACAGACCCCCATAAGGCCTTAATTAACCCTATAACTCATGAAAGTCAATACAGACCCCCATAAGCACTTAATTAACCCCGTCACTAATGAAGGTCAATACAAACCCCAAAAAGCACTTAATTAACCCCGTCACTCATGAAGGTCAATACAGACCCCCATAAGGCCTTAATTAACCCTATAACTCATGAAGATCAATACAGACCCCCATAAGCACTTAATTAACCCTATAACTCATGAAGGTCAATACAGACCCCCATATGACCTTAATTAACCCTATAACTCATGAAGGTCAATACAGACCCCCATAAGGCCTTAATTAACCCCGTCACTCATGAAGGTCAATACAGACCCCCATAAGGCTTTAATTAACCCTATAACTCATGAAGGTCAATACAGACTCCCATAAGGCCTTAATTAACCCTATAACTCATGAAGGTCAATACAGACTCCCATAATGCCTTAATTAACCCTATAACTCATGAAGGTCAATACAGACCCCCATAAGCACTTAATTAACCCCGTCACTCATGAAGGTCAATACAGACCCCCATAAGGCCTTAATTAACCCCATCACTCATGAAGGTCAATACAGAACCCCATAAGCACTTAATTAACCCCGTCACTCATGAAGGTCAATACAGACCCCCATAAGCACTTAATTAACCCCGTCACTCATGAAGGTCAATACAGACCCCCATAAGGCCTTAATTAACCCTATAACTCATGAAGGTCAATACAGACCCCCATAAGCACTTAATTAACCCGTCACTAATGAAGGTCAATACAGACCCCCATAAGCACTTAATTAACCCCGTCACTCATGAAGGTCAATACAGACCCCCATAAGGCCTTAATTAACCCTATAACTCATGAAGGTCAATACAGACCCCCATAAGCACTTAATTAACCCTATAACTCATGAAGGTCAATACAGACCCCCATAAGACCTTAATTAACCCTATAACTCATGAAGGTCAATACAGACCCCCATAAGGCCTTAATTAACCCTATAACTCATGAAGGTCAATACAGACCCCCATAAGGCCTTAATTAACCCTATAACTCATGAAGGTCAATACAGACCCCCATAAGGCCTTAATTAACCCTATAACTCATGAAGGTCAATACAGACCCCCATAAGCACTTAATTAACCCTATAACTTATGAAGGTCAATAAAGACCCCCCATAAGCACTTAATTAACCCCGTCACTCATGAAGGTCAATACAGACCCCCATAAGGCCTTAATTAACCCTATAACTCATGAAGGTTAATACAGACCCCCATAAGGCCTTAATTAACCCTATAACTCATGAAGGTCAATACAGACTCCCATAAGGCCTTAATTAACCCTATAACTCATGAAGGTCAATACAGACCCCCATAAGCACTTAATTAACCCTGTCACTCATGAAGGTCAATACAGACCCCCATAAGGCTTTAATTAAGCCTATAACTCATGAAGGTCAATACAGACCCCCATAAGGCCTTAATTAACCCTATAACTCATGAAGGTCAATACAGACCCCCATAAGCACTTAATTAAACCCGTCACTCATGAAGGTCAATACAGACCCCCATAAGGCCTTAATTAAGCCTATAACTCATGAAGGTCAATACAGACCCCCATAAGGCCTTAATTAACCCTATAACTCATGAAGGTCAATACAGACCCCCATAAGCACTTAATTAACCCCGTCACTCATGAAGGTCAATACAGACCCCCATAAGGCCTTAATTAAGCCTATAACTCATGAAGGTCAATAGAGACCCCCATAAGGCCTTAATTAACCCTATAACTCATGAAGGTCAATACAGACCCCCATAAGGCCTTAATTAACCCCGTCACTCATGAAGGTCAATACAGACCCCCATAAGGCTTTAATTAACCCTATAACTCATGAAGGTCAATACAGACCCCCATAAGCACTTAATTAACCCTGTCACTCATGAAGGTCAATACAGACCCCCATAAGGCCTTAATTAACCCCGTCACTCATGAAGGTCAATACAGACCCCCATAAGCACTTAATTAACCCCGTCACTCATGAAGGTCAATACAGACCCCCATAAGCACTTAATTAACCCTGTCACTCATGAAGGTCAATACAGACCCCCATAAGGCCTTAATTAACCCTATAACTCATGAAAGTCAATACAGATGCCCATAAGCACTTAATTAACCCCGTCACTCATGAAGGTCAATACAGACCCCAAAAAGCACTTAATTAACCCCGTCACTCATGAAGGTCAATACAGACCCCCATAAGGCCTTAATTAACCCTATAACTCATGAAGGTCAATACAGACCCCCATAAGCACTTAATTAACCCTATAACTCATGAAGGTCAATACAGACCCCCATATGACCTTAATTAACCCTATAACTCATGAAGGTCAATACAGACCCCCATAAGGCCTTAATTAACCCCGTCACTCATGAAGGTCAATACAGACCCCCATAAGGCTTTAATTAACCCTATAACTCATGAAGGTCAATACAGACTCCCATAAGGCCTTAATTAACCCTATAACTCATGAAGGTCAATACAGACCCCCATAAGACCTTAATTAACCCTATAACTCATGAAGGTCAATACAGACCCCCATAAGGCCTTAATTAACCCCGTCACTCATGAAGGTCAATACAGACCCCCATAAGGCTTTAATTAACCCTATAACTCATGAAGGTCAATACAGACCCCCATAAGGCCTTAATTAACCCCGTCACTCATGAAGGTCAATACAGACCCCCATAAGGCTTTAATTAACCCTATAACTCATGAAGGTCAATACAGACTCCCATAATGCCTTAATTAACCCTATAACTCATGAAGGTCAATACAGACCCCCATAAGCACTTAATTAACCCCGTCACTCATGAAGGTCAATACAGACCCCCATAAGGCCTTAATTAACCCCATCACTCATGAAGGTCAATACAGAACCCCATAAGCACTTAATTAACCCCGTCACTCATGAAGGTCAATACAGACCCCCATAAGCACTTAATTAACCCCGTCACTCATGAAGGTCAATACAGACCCCCATAAGGCCTTAATTAACCCTATAACTCATGAAGGTCAATACAGACCCCCATAAGCACTTAATTAACCCGTCACTAATGAAGGTCAATACAGACCCCCATAAGCACTTAATTAACCCCGTCACTCATGAAGGTCAATACAGACCCCCATAAGGCCTTAATTAACCCTATAACTCATGAAGGTCAATACAGACCCCCATAAGCACTTAATTAACCCTATAACTCATGAAGGTCAATACAGACCCCCATAAGACCTTAATTAACCCTATAACTCATGAAGGTCAATACAGACCCCCATAAGGCCTTAATTAACCCTATAACTCATGAAGGTCAATACAGACCCCCATAAGGCCTTAATTAACCCTATAACTCATGAAGGTCAATACAGACCCCATAAGGCCTTAATTAACCCTATAACTCATGAAGGTCAATACAGACCCCCATAAGCACTTAATTAACCCTATAACTTATGAAGGTCAATAAAGACCCCCCATAAGCACTTAATTAACCCCGTCACTCATGAAGGTCAATACAGACCCCCATAAGGCCTTAATTAACCCTATAACTCATGAAGGTTAATACAGACCCCCATAAGGCCTTAATTAACCCTATAACTCATGAAGGTCAATACAGACTCCCATAAGGCCTTAATTAACCCTATAACTCATGAAGGTCAATACAGACCCCCATAAACACTTAATTAACCCTGTCACTCATGAAGGTCAATACAGACCCCCATAAGGCCTTAATTAACCCTGTCACTCATGAAGGTCAATACAGACCCCCATAAGCACTTCATTAACCCTGTCACTCATGAAGGTCAATACAGACCCCCATAAGCACTTAATTAACCCCGTCACTCATGAAGGTCAATACAGACCCCCATAAGGCCTTAATTAACCCTATAACTCATGAAGGTCAATACAGACCCCCATAAGGCCTTAATTAACCCTATAACTCATGAAGGTCAATACAGACCCCCATGTGGCCTTAATTAACCCTATAACTCATGAAGGTCAATACAGACCCCCATAAGCACTTAATTAACCCCGTCACTCATGAAGGTCAATACAGACCCCCATAAGCCTCTATTTAACCCCGTCAGTCCCATAAGGGTATATTATGACCATTATGGGCCTGTTACAATCCAACATTAACCACATAAGTGCCATGACGGTCCTCAAGGACCATCATGACACTGACTACAAACACTGCACTATAATCCCCAATAAACCATTTAATCTAAACTAACCCCCTCTACACTAATCTTTTAACACTTACACTACCTACCTATTCCCTAATAAACCTCCCCACCACTCTAATTACAAAAAATATAAAAACCTACCTTACAAAAAATAAAAAAACCTACCTTACAAAAAATAAAAAAACCTAAGTCATCAAAAAAAAGGAAACCTACAGTACAGTTAAAAAAAAAACCTACAGTACAGAAAAAAAAATCTACAGTATAGAAAAAAAAAACTACATTACAGAAAAAAAACCAAATACATTACAACCCCCCCCCCCCCCCCCACTACAGAAAATAAAAAATGTACACACCTGAAAAGGAAAGACAGACATACACAATACAATACATACATACAATACATTACATTACATACATTACATACATTACATTACATATAATATATTACATATAATATATTACATATAATACATTACATACAATACATTACATTACATACATTACATTACATATAATATATTACATATAATATATTACATACAATACATTACATTCATTACATATAATATATTACATATAATATATTACATATAATACATTACATACAATACAATACATTACATGCAATACATTACATACAATACAAATCAAATACCCCCTATCTATCTAACAGACAAACTATTTAATATAAAATAAATCCTAACTATATCAAATACATCCCCCTATCTATTTAATATACAATAAATCCTAACTACATACACAGACACTAGTTCTAAGCTAAAATAAAATAATTACAGTCCTAACTACATACACAGACCCGAATTCTAAGCTGAAATAAAATAATTAAAACCACTTACCTTTAAGTTGTCTCTTCGGATCAGGGGGTAAAACAAAACAAAATAATTAGTACAAAACATTAACATGAAATAAATAAACATTATATACATTCTAAATATTCTACTCACCTTTCCAGCATGTCCCGTCATTGTTCAGCTCTTCCGGCGTGGCCCTGTTAAAAAAACACAATACATTAATACAATATACAAACAACAAATAAAATAAACATATAAACATCTAAATATACATTTAACTTACCTCCCCGCGATGTCCCCGGCCTCCTCCCCTTCAGCCCCGGCTGGGCCCCGGAACCATCCGCGCTCTAAAAACAAAACAAAAAAACTAATGGAGATTTGCACTCGCAGACCTCCCCGACGCTCATGAGCCTCCCGGAGTCTTTTCCGGGAGGAAATTGGGAATGGCGGCTTGTGATTGGCTAAAAAAGCTGTCTATCAATTTCAACCAATCAGAAGTCGTCAATGTGTGAGCCAATCAGGATGCGCAGATGTCTTCTACCAATCACTCCGTGGGGGTGTATCCCATAGTGATTGGCTGAAGGCAACTGAGCCTCGTGATTGGTTCCAATAAAGATTGACAGGTGCTTTAGCCAATCAGGATGGGACATTGGGGTGTATCCCATCCTGATTGGCTCACACATTGACGACTTCTGATAGGCTGAAATTGATAGACAGCTTTTTCAGCCAATCACAAGCCGCCATTGCCAATTTCCTCCTGGAAAAAGACTCTGGGAGGCTCATTAGCGTCGGGGAGGTCTGCGAGTGCAGATCTCAGTTAGTTTTTTTTTTTGTTTGTTTTTAGAGCGCGGATGGTTCCGGGGCCCAGCCGGGGCTGAAGGGGAGGAGGCCGGGGACATCGCGGGGAGGTAAGTTAAATGTATATTTAGATGTTTATAAGTTTATTTTATTTGTTGTTTGTATATTGTATTAATGTATTAATGTATTGTGTTTTTTTAACAGGGCCGCGCCTGAAGAGCTGAACAATGACGGGACATGCTGGAAAGGTGAGTAGAATATTTAGAATGTATATAATGTTTATTTTGTACTAATTATTTTGTTTTGTTTTACCCCTAGGTTAGTGATCTGAAGGGACATCTTAAAGGTAAGTGGTTTTAATTATTTTATTTTAGCTTAGAATTAGGGTCTGTGTAGTTAGGACTGTAATTATTTTATATTTAGCTTAGATTTAGGGTCTGTGTATGTAGTTAGGACTGTAATTATTGTATTTTAGCTTAGAATTAGGGTTTGTGTATGTAGTTAGGATTTATTGTATATTAGATAGATAGGGGGATGTATTTGATATAGTTAGGATTTATTTTATATTAAATAGATGTATGTTAGATAGATAGGGGGTATTTGATTTGTATTGTATGTAATGTATTGCATGTAATGTATTGTATTGTATGTAATGGATTATATGTAATATAATATATGTAATATATTATATGTAATATATGTAATGTAATGTATTCTAATATATTATATGTAATGTATATAATGTAATGTATGTAATGTAATGTATTATATGTAATATATTATATGTAATGTATGTAATGTAATGTATTGTATGTAATGTATTATATGTAATATATTATATGTAATGTATGTAATGTATTGTATTGTGTATGTCTGGCTTTCCTTTTCAGGTGTGTATTTTTTTATTTTCTGTAGTGGTGGGGGGGTTGTAATGTATTTGTTTTTTTTCTGTACTGTAGGTTTTTTTATTTTCTGTAAGGTAGTTTTTTTTATTTTTTGTAAGGTATTTTTTTTATTTTTGTAATTAGAGTGGTGGGGAGGTTTATTAGGGGGTAGGTAGTGTAGGTAGGTAGTGAAAGTGTTAATAGATTAGTGTAGAAGGGGGTTAGTTTAGATTAAATGGTTTATTGGGGGTTATAGTGTAGTGTTTGTAGTTAGTGTAAAACTACAACATTATGTGGTTAATGTTGGTTTGTAACAGGCCCATAATGGTCATAATATACCCTTATGGGACTGATGGGGTTAAATAGAGGCTTATGGGGGTCTGTATTGACCTTCATGAGTTATAGGGTTAATTAAGGCTTTATGGGGATCTGTATTGACCTTCATGATTGACGGGGTTAATTAAGTGCTTATGGGGGTCTGTATTGACCTTCATCAGTTATAGGGTTAATTAAGGCATTATGGGGGTGTGTATTGACCTTCATGAGTGACGGGGTTAGTTAAGTGCTTATGGGGGTCTGTATTGACCTTCATGAGTTATAGGGTTAATTAAGGCCTTATGGGGGTCGGCATTGACCTTCATGAGTGACGGGGTTAATTAAGTGCTTATGGGGGTCTGCATTGACCTTCATGAGTTATAGGGTTAATTAAGGACTTATGGTGGTCTGTTTTGACCTTCATGAGTTATAGGGTTAATTAAGGCCTTATGGTGGTCTGTATTGACCTTCATGAGTTATAGGGTTAATTAAGGCCTTATGTGGGTCTGTATTGACCTTCATGAGTTATAGGGTTAATTAAGTGCTTATGGGGGTCTGTATTGACCTTCATGAGTTATAGGGTTAATTAAGGCCATATGGGGGTCTGTATTGACCTTCATGAGTTATAGGGTTAATTAAGGCCTTATGGGGGTCTGTATTGACCTTCATGAGTTATAGGGTTAATTAAGGCCTTATGTGGGTCTGTATTGACCTTTATGAGTTATAGGGTTAATTAAGTGCTTATGGGGGTCTGTATTGACCTTCATGAGTTATAGGGTTAATTAAGGCCTTATGGGGGTCTGTATTGACCTTCATGAGTGACGGGGTTAATTAAGTGCTTACGGGGCTCTGTATTGACCTTCATGAGTTATAGGGTTAATCAAATGCTTATGGGGGTCTGTATTGACCTTCATGAGTTATAGGGTTAAATAAGGCTTTATGGGGGTTTGTATTGACCTTCATGAGTGACGGGATTAATTAATTGCTTATGGGGGTCTGTATTGACCTTCATGAGTTATAGGGTTAATTAAGGCCTTATGGGGGTCTGTATTGACCTTCATGAGTGACGGGGTTAATTAAGTGCTTATGGGGGTCTGTATTGACCTTCATGAGTTATAGGGTTAATTAAGTGCTTATGGGGGTCTGTATTGACCTTCATGAGTTATATGGTTAATTAAGGCCTTATGGGGGTCTGTATTGACATTCATGAGTTAAAGGGTTAATTAAGGCCTTATGGGGGTCTGTATTGACCTTCATGAGTGATGGGGTTAATAAAGTGCTTATGGGGGTCTGTATTGACCTTCATGAGTTATAGGGTTAATTAAGGCCTTATGTGGGTCTGTATTGACCTTCATGAGTTATAGGGTTAATTAAGTGCTTATGGGGGTCTGTATTGACCTTCATGAGTTATAGGGTTAATTAAGGCCTTATGGGGGTCTGTATTGACCTTCATGAGTGACGGGGTAATTAAGTGCTTACGGGGCTCTGTATTGACCTTCATGAGTTATAGGGTTAATCAAATGCTTATGGGGGTCTGTATTGACCTTCATGAGTTATAGGGTTAAATAAGGCCTTATGGGGGTTTGTATTGACCTTCATGAGTGACGGGATTAATTAATTGCCTATGGGGGTCTGTATTGACCTTCATGAGTTATAGGGTTAATTAATTGCTTATGGGGGTCTGTATTGACCTTCATGAGTTATAGGGTTAATTAAGGCCTTATGGGGGTCTGTATTGACCTTCATGAGTGACGGGGTTAATTAAGTGCTTATGGGGGTCTGTATTGACCTTCATGAGTTATAGGGTTAATTAAGTGCTTATGGGGGTCTGTATTGACCTTCATGAGTTATAGGGTTAATTAAGGCCTTATGGGGGTCTGTATTGACATTCATGAGTTAAAGGGTTAATTAATGCCTTATGGGGGTCTGTATTGACCTTCATGAGTGATGGGGTTAATAAAGTGCTTATGGGGGTCTGTATTGACCTTCATGAGTTATAGGGTTAATTAAGGCCTTATGGGGGTCTGTATTGACCTTCATCAGTGACGGAGTTAATTAAGTGCTTATGGGGGCTGTATTGACCTTCATGAGTTATAGGGTTAATTAAGGCCTTATGGGGGTCTGTATTGACCTTAATGGTTTATAGGGTTAATTAAGTGCTTATGGGGGTCTGTATTGAACTTCATGAGTGATGGGGTTAATTTAGTGCTTATGGGGGTCTGTATTGACCTTCATGAGTGACGGGGTTAATTAAGTGCTTATAGGGGTCTGTATTGACCTTTATGAGTGACGGGGTTAATTAAGGCCTTATGGGGGTCTGTATTGACCTTCATGAGTGACGGGGTTAATTAAGTGCTTATGGGGGTCTGTATTGACCTTCATGAGTTATAGGGTTAATTAAGGCCTTATGGGGGTCTGTATCGACCTTTATGAGTTATAGGCTTAATTAAGGCCTTATGGGGGTCTGTATTGACCTTCATGAGTGACGGGGTTAATTAAGTGCTTATGGGGGTCTGTATTGACCTTCATGAGTTATAGGGTTAATTAAGGCCTTATGGGGGTCTGTATTGACCTTCATGAGTTATAGGCTTAATTAAGGCCTTATGGGGGTCTGTATTGACCTTCATGAGTGACGGGGTTAATTAAGTGCTTATGGGCGTCTGTATTGACCTTAATGAGTTATAGGGTTAATTAATGCCTTATGGGGGTCTGTATTGATCTTCATGAGTTATAGGGTTAATTAAGTGCTTATGGGGGTCTGTATTGACCTTCACGAGTTATAGGGTTAATTAAGGCCTTATGAGGGTCTGTATTGATCTTCATGAGTTATAGGGTTAATTAAGTGCTTATGGGGGTCTGTATTGACCTTCACGAGTTATAGGGTTCATTAAGGCCTTATGGGGGTCTGTATTGACCTTCATGAGTTATAGGGTTAATTAAGTGCTTATGGGGTCTGTATTGATGTTCATGAGTTATAGGGTTACTTAAGGCCTTATGGGGGTCTGTATTGACCTTTATGAGTGACGGTGTTAATTAAGGGTTTATGGGGGTCTGTATTGACCTTCATGAGTTATAGGGTTAATTAAGTGCTTATGGGGGTCTGTATTGACCATCATTAGTTATAGGGTTAATTAAGGCCTTATGGGGATCTGTATTGACCTTTATGAGTTATAGGGTTAATTAAGTGCTTATGGAGGTTTGTATTGACCTTCATGAGTTATAGGGTTAATTAAGGCCTTATTGGGGTCTGTATTGACCTTTATGAGTTATAGGGTTAATTAAGGCCTTATGGGGGTCTGTATTGACCTTCATGAGTAACAGGGTTAATTAAGTCCTTTGGGGGTCTGTATTGACCTTCATGAGTTATAGGGTTAATTAAGGCCTTATGGGGGTCTGTATTGACCTTCATGAGTTATAGGGTTAATTAAGGCCTTAAGGGGGTCTGTATTGACCTTCATGAATTATAGGGTTAATTAAGGCCTTATGGGGGTCTGTATTGACCTTCATGAGTGACGGGGTTAATTAAGTGCTTATGGGGGTCTGTATTGACCTTCATGAGTTATAGGGTTAATTAAGGCCTTATGGGGGTCTGTATTGACCTTCATGAGTGACGGGGTTAATTAAGTGCTTATGGGGGTCTGTATTGACCTTCATGAGTTATAGGGTTAATTAAGGCCTTATGGGGGTCTGTATCGACCTTTATGAGTTATAGGCTTAATTAAGGCCTTATGGGGGTCTGTATTGACCTTCATGAGTGACGGGGTTAATTAAGTGCTTATGGGGGTCTGTATTGACCTTCATGAGTTATAGGGTTAATTAAGGCCTTATGGGGGTCTGTATTGACCTTCATGAGTTATAGGCTTAATTAAGGCCTTATGGGGGTCTGTATTGACCTTCATGAGTGACGGGGTTAATTAAGTGCTTATGGGCGTCTGTATTGACCTTAATGAGTTATAGGGTTAATTAATGCCTTATGGGGGTCTGTATTGACCTTCATGAGTTATAGGGTTAATTAAGTGCTTATGGGGGTCTGTATTGACCTTCACGAGTTATAGGGTTAATTAAGGCCTTATGAGGGTCTGTATTGATCTTCATGAGTTATAGGGTTAATTAAGTGCTTATGGGGGTCTGTATTGACCTTCACGAGTTATAGGGTTCATTAAGGCCTTATGGGGGTCTGTATTGACCTTCATGAGTTATAGGGTTAATTAAGTGCTTATGGGGTCTGTAATGATGTTCATGAGTTATAGGGTTACTTAAGGCCTTATGGGGGTCTGTATTGACCTTCATGAGTGACGGGGTTAATTAAGGGTTTATGGGGGTCTGTATTGACCTTCATGAGTTATAGGGTTAATTAAGTGCTTATGGGGGTCTGTATTGACCATCATGAGTTATAGGGTTAATTAAGGCCTTATGGGGATCTGTATTGACCTTTATGAGTTATAGGGTTAATTAAGTGCTTATGGAGGTTTGTATTGACCTTCATGAGTTATAGGGTTAATTAAGGCCTTATTGGGGTCTGTATTGACCTTTATGAGTTATAGGGTTAATTAAGGCCTTATGGGGGTCTGTATTGACCTTCATGAGTAACAGGGTTAATTAAGTCCTTTGGGGGTCTGTATTGACCTTCATGAGTTATAGGGTTAATTAAGGCCTTATGGGGGTCTGTATTGACCTTCATGAGTTATAGGGTTAATTAAGGCCTTAAGGGGGTCTGTATTGACCTTCATGAATTATAGGGTTAATTAAGGCCTTATGGGGGTCTGTATTGACCTTCATGAGTGACGGGGTTAATTAAGTGCTTATGGGGGTCTGTATTGACCTTCATGAGTTATAGGGTTAATTAAGGCCTTATGGGGGTCTGTATTGACCTTCATGAGTGACAGGGTTAATTTAGTGCTTATGGGGGTCTGTATTGACCTTCATGAGTTATAGGGTTAATTAAGGCCTTATGGGGGTCTGTATTGACCTTCATGAGTTATAGGGTTAATTAAGGTCTTATGGGGGTCTGTATTGACCCCCATGAATTATAGGGTTAATTATAGTTGCCTGGGGTTAATATTTTTAGTGCAAGTCCTTTCAGGACCTTTACGGTCCTTTAAGGACCCGCTAGGCGGGAAATTTAAAATTGAAATGCAGCAGGGTCACGATCGTGCCGATCCGGGACCCCCGCTTCAGGGGGTTAATGTGGGGGGTCTATGGGGGTCCCTATGGACTCCTGCAGCAAGGGGTTTATGTGGGGACACTTTGGAATCCCGATTGGGACCCCCAGCATAGAGAGGGGTTAATTGTAGGTGCTGCGGCCGGGATTGGGTAAAAGTGTGCCATGGCCCCTTTAAGGAGCCCCGGCGGGGAATTTAAAACTTTTAAATGCAGCTGGGGCCTGATCGGTGCCGATCGGGGACCCCCACTGGAAGGGGTTAATGTGGGGGTGCTGCAGGGGTCCCGATAGAGACCCCTGCAGCATGGGGATGTGTATAGGGATCAGGGGGGAGCCTTACATTGCTGTCTCGGGCTGCTCCGAGACAGCACGTAGAGGCTTTAGGATCCCATGCGTGCACTTTTTGTGCCGTAGGGATTCTTACGAAATGTGATAATCATGCGTAGATTTAAGGCTGCGTGTGACTAAGTAGCTCTCTCGGAGCCTATTCTCAGCCATTTTTCGTAGTCATATCGCAAAGCAGGCTGCAAGAGATTCGGTACTCGCAAACAGCAAAAAAAACTGCCTTTTGCGAGCACCGAGAGAACTACGAGGGAGAATTTAATAGGGCCCTTGATTTCCACACCACCAGAGCTGCCTATGGCCCTCATTCAATTGCGATTTGGCCAATTCAATAGTGCTCTAAATAAGCACATAACATATTTTTTTAAATAAGTTTTTAGTTAGTGAAAACCTTGCTTTTGGATAGATGTTTACTAACTAAAGACTTCTTTAAAAAAATATGTTATGTGCTTATTTAGACCCCTATTCAATTGGCCAAATTGCAATTGAATGAGGGCCTATGTCAGCAACCTGTCCTACCCTATAGAAAAACACATTCAAATCTGGATTTTAACCTGTTAGTTACTCACCAAATAGCAGTGCTGTTCAATCTGCCTTTTGTATCCAATTACATGCTTGAGTGGCATCTCAGCACAAACACTGTGCAAGGAGAAAGAGAGATAGAGAACCTGCAGGAGAAGTTGATACATGAAATTGAGTTCAAGCAGAGGTGGTAGTAACCAAGGCTGTGTTTGGTATGTCAGTATGATTGTATTTGTATGTAAACTCTATATTATTCTTTGCTGCAGTGGGGGAGAGAGAAAGAAAGAATCTGCAGAGCTGAGACCTAGCACCTAATTGTGCTCAGCTGGGGATTTGTTAGCTCTGCCGGATCATTCCTGTTATGAATGCTCTGGAAGTGGCAGCAGTAGTTGCAGCAAGGAGCTGCTAGATGGCGTGCCAAAAATGCTGATCATATACTATTTCCAAGCTTAAACCTTTACCCTCACCCCTAAGCTAACCCTAACTCCATAACCCTAAAGCTATGATATCGGCAGCAACATTTTGTCAGCTCCATCTTGCGTATGCTCACTGCCACTGATGCAGCCTCTGCTGTTGGCTCACCGGCACAATCATAATAGGAAAGGGCCGTTCTGCCATACACCATCAGCCATTCTCACTATCAGCAATTCAAATGAAAAATACCTGCAGCAGTAGTTAATACATAGAATTGAATTCAAGCAGAGGTGGTAGAAAAGGTGCAGAGAATAACCAAAGCTAATCCCACATTGCAGGCAGTGTTTGGTATAGCAGTGTAATTGTATTTTATATGTAAACTGTGTTATTCGTTGCTGCAGAGACTGTGGTGGAATGAACTGCAGATACTGTGAGATACTGAGGTGGAATAAACTTCAGAGTGATTGTGAGAGTTGAAATTAGCTGCAGAAAGAGAGACTTTAAAGATAATATTTTCTATTTTATCAAAATGTTGTAAATTCTAGTCTAGCCCTAAGAGATGCTTTAAATGTATCTTGTATTGTTTTGCAAACTCCTTGTCAATATGCTGTAGCTAATGGTGCCCGATAAAAAAACCTTGTAAATTACAGTAATTTGACAACTGACTCTCACATGATGAGTACTCTGAGACACAATACTATTTGGAACATGTACTTCACCTATGTCAGTTAAAAATAATCATACTTTATTAAATCTTAATAAATACTTTAAAATATATATAAGGAAATAAATATAATAAAAAAAACAATATATATATAGAGAAGAAATATATGTATGTATGTATATATATATATATATATATATATATATATATGTGTGTGTATTGTTGTAACAAAATAATATATGTTGTATTGATAGAAATAGCAACAGAGGAATCAATATAGATTTTTTTCAAAAGTAGGCTGTACCCTTATATTTTCAAAGTAACCCTCATAAAGTGCTTCATACTTTAATAAATAAGAAATACAATTTACCTGTTTTTAACAGGTTTCCAGTCTACTTATGTGGTGTGTCTTCAATTTTATAATTTTGTTGTTGATTGTAATAAATTTAAGGTGCTAAATTAGGAAAGTGCTAAGTGTGTATAATACTAGTATTGATATTATTGTTGTATATAATATTAGTGTGCTAAAGTGCTTAGTGCTTATATATATAAGCCACCTTAAGAGTGGTAAGTGAATAAATGTGTGGTACTAAAGATAATAATACAGGTCAGTTTAAATAAATATATTATACAGCTATAGGGTATGTGGTAATAAATAATGAAACATATCCTAATACAATTATAAATTATTGGAACCTCTATTTAAAGATTCTGAAAAATGCAATCACAGTGTGCTTTTGTTAACCTATCCATATAAATTATATTGTGTTCAATGCAGATTAGTAATGCCACTGAATACATTCATTTATGGAATAGAGAACCCTCATATTGTGTTGATAAAATCATAGGGTTCTAATTGACTGTTAAATCACCTAGGAAAGATAGAGCATAAATACCCAAATCATTACTGCTACCTAATACAGGTTACCTCCTCAGTATTAACTAAAGGCAGTTGAAATCCCCATCAACTTTCAATAGTTTGTCGGGACCCCTCAAGAGACCTACTAGTCATTTGAGGAATAAAGGAAACAATCTCCTAGGGGTACTTGTCTCTTCTTCTCCGTTTGCCTTGCCTGACCAGTTTCGCTGTGCACTGCCAGCTTTTTCAAAGGCTCAGTGGGCATGTACTCTGAGACACATCTGATCAGAAGTATAACTCTCTCTCTCTCTCTCTTAGCATTGTACTAAACATAATGTGAGTATGTAGGTTTCGGGAGGAGGGGCCATATGAATTAACTTATACACCATCAGTAGTAGACTATTCAGTGAACAGCCCCTCTGGAGAGTGGTCGACTGGAATCCCTTTGGGACAGCCCTGTAAGCTATCCCTATCTACACTATACTCGCAGTCTGGAATGAAAATGATCAACGCCTCCCAGGCTTGGACGGTATGTGCAGCAGGGGGGAGTTGTATTGAAAACATAACTATTTTGTTTTTCTGCAAAATGTTTACCACCAAACCAAAGGTACGACTATGGGGACAGCATGCGCCCCCACATACGTAAATTTATACCTGGGTTGGTGGGAACAACAAATAGTATTTAATGAAAATATGGATAACTATACTAAAGATGTGGATTTATGGATTCGCTTTATAGATGACGTGTTAATTTTGTGGAATGGTACTCAACAACATTTGCAAAAATTCATAAGTAAGTTAAATAACAATGATATGGGTCTATATTTGACCTCAGAAGTTAATGATACCTCCATAACCTTTCTGGATTTGAAAATCAGTAAGCAAGATAATGGCAATTTAACAACTCATAGATACAGGAAACCCACAGCAACTAACAGTCTTTGACATGCCAAAAGTAGCCATCCAAAGTCTTTGATCACTGGAATTCCAGTATGCCAATACTTGAGAATAAAAAGAAACTGCTCAGATGAACAGAGTTTTGAATTAGAGGCAAAAGATCTACAAAGTAGATTTCAAGAACGAGGATACAATAAAAGAATATTAAAGAAGGCCTATTCCAAAGCTAAAAATGTCAGTAGAGATACTCTACTTATGGACACATTTCTCAAGGAAGATAATAATGTCAGATTCATTGGAACTTATAATGATAATTGGTTTGGTATAAAAAAGATCTTTAACAAACATTGGCAAATATTAACGGTTGACAAGGATCTCAGACCATTTAAATGAACATGCACAACTAACAAGTAGAAGATCTACTTATTTAAAAGACATGTTATCCAAAAGCCATCTGGAGATTCCTAAAAAGACTATTTGGCTTAAAGAGAAAAGGCTGTTTTAAATGCCAATCTTGTAAAGATTGGCATTATATAAAACCAACAAAGTTTTTCACTTCAGCTGATAAAACACAGACATATCTAGTGAACTATCTAATCACTTGTAAAACAGAGAGAGTTATTTATCCAATATCTTGCAAATGTGGAATGAGATAAGTAGGTAAAACCTACAGAGAATTCAGAAGAAGAATTCTAGAACACATCTATAGTATTAAAAGAGAATATGACACACTAGTGGCAATTCATGTCAATACCAAACATAAAGGGGATGCTAAAGTACTTTCTTTCATGGCCATTGATCATATAGAACAAACCATCAGAAGGGGCAATATAGACAATGAGTTATTAAAGAGAGAAGCACGATGGATCTATTTATTAAAAACTAGAAAACCCTATGGCCTCAATGAAGGGTTTACTTTTTCTCCCTATATATGATTTATTAAGACATTATCATAAAAATACATATGAAGCTGTTAAATGACCTTGGGACTAGAGGCCTGAAGGCATAAATTAAAAAATCACTGTAATAATGGATATAGGTAAATAGGTTGAAGAGTTTTGTTCTTTTGTTACCATATTATTATGGGATTCAGGAGGGTTTATTTATCCTTCTAACCACACTAATATTACACAATAAGAGATGTTATATAAAAAAGACCCTATGAAGCTAATCATATGACCAATATGTTAAAGGATCTATAATGTAAGTTATTTCAATAATGAACATGAATAAAGAATATGCATATAAAAATAAAAGTTGCCCCCTACCAATATAATATTATAATTCTGGGGTGTACAAAGGACACTGCTAAATTATTAGTACTGAACTTAATAACAATTATAAAGAATGTATAATATCTAATATAAGCAGATAATAAGAGTCAAATTCTGTTAGGCAGTATAATTAACTTGGAGATCCGAACATTAAATATGAAATATGTAATATTACAAGATCATAAACTCTCTTCAACTTACACCTATTTCTTTCAATTGAAAATCAGTTCAAGTGAATATATTATTAGATATCATATATAAGGCCAGTATAGCTTCAACATTTGAAAAATAGACTCATTTAACGCTTTTTAATTTAATAAAGAGTAGTTTTTAACAGGAGATACGATCGCCATGACAACCGGAGACTATTAAAGGGAAGTCCAGTTGTCATGGCGGTAACCCCCGAGGAAATCAAGAAACGTGCGTCGGGTTAGACGCAGCAAACGTGAGACGCGTGTTAGTGATGTCATCGCGAGGCATCCTAACTGCGATATCCACGCTGAGCGAGTAGCACAGAGTCTCTAGGACACAGAGATACCAGAATAACTTAAAAAAGAGTCAAAAACGGTCCTATGAATTACTCTGCTCTCCTAACAGGCTCTAATTATAAGAGAATAACTTTAACAAGGATATTCAAGTGATGCAAACTAAGAAGGTATAACACTCCTAGTAAAAAGGAATCATAGCACTATAACAACACAACATAATATGAGTCATATTAGTTCACTCTATACCAGCACTTTATGATACTTGTTTTAACACTGGCACTTTATATTAGCACTTTATAATAGCACTAAAAAGTTCAAGCAACTTATACTCAATTTTGCATCAAACAAGAAACTCCATGTAAATTCCTGTTTCACATTGCAGCGTCTTAATATTTTATAGTTTTTAAACTAAGTTATTAAAAGTTAAGTTTTATTGTAACTGTGTCTCTGTAAAGAATTTAATTTATCCCTTATGTGTCTTTGACCCTTAGTAGCACCTTATGATAAGTTCATTACTACTATTCACACCTAGAGCCACCAAACCCTTCTCTTTTTTTTGAAAAAATATATGTCTAAAAGATTAAAACTCAAATAACATGTAACTCTATAAACATTATATATATGTATGTGTGTGTGTACACAAACAAGTAGAGTTACAGTGTCTCACAAAAGTGAGTACACCCCTCACATTTTTGTAAATATTTTATTATATCTTTTCATATGACAACAATGAAGAAATGTCTACACCTTTGGCAACCAAATTGAGTACACCCTTCAGTGGAAATGTCCAAATTGGGCCCAATTAGCCATTTTCCCTCTCCGGTGTCATGTGAGTCATTAGTGTTACAAGGTCTCAGGTGTGAATGGGGATCAGGTGTGTTAAATTTGGTGTTTTCGCTCTTACACTCTCTCCTACTGGTCACTGGAAGTTCAACATGGCACCTCATGGCAAAGAACTCTCTGAGGATCTGAAAAAAAGAAGGCCATACCTAAAGATGGCCTAGGCTATAAGAAGATAGCCAAGACCCTGAGACTGAGCTGCAGCACGGTGGGCAAGACCATACATCGGTTTCACAGGACAGGTTCCACTCAGAACAGGCCTCGCCATGGTTGACCAAAGAAGTTGAGTGCACATGCTCAGTGTCATATCCAGAGGTTGTCTTTGGGAAATAGACGTATGAGTGCTGCCGGCATTGCTGCAGAGGTTGAAGGGGTGGGGGTCAGCCTGTCAGTGCTCAGACCATACACCGCACACTGCATCAAATTGGTCTGCATGGCTGTCGCCCCATAAGGAAACCTCTTCTAAAGATGATGCACAAGAAAGCCCGTAAAGAGTTTGCTGAAGACAAGTAGACTAAGGACATGGATTACTGGAACCAAGTCTTGTGGTCTGATGAGACCAAGATAAACTTAGATGAGGAGTACAAAGACAAGTATGTCTTGCCTACACTCAAGCATGGTGGTGGGAGTGTCATGGTCTGGGCCTGCATGAGTGCTGTCCACAAGCACATATATAATGCATATGACGTGTGTTTATCACATATAATAGTTGTATTGCAAGTTTGTCCGTCACGCCATGTTAAAAGCTATGGAGTTGTGCATGCGCAATGAGCTCCGTAGGCGCTCATCACGAGACTCGCACAACTTTGCTGCAATAAGCACCGAAGACGCTCATTGCAGGGCTTGTGATGAGCGCAATAGGCGCTCTTCACTAGCCCAGCATAACTGGGAGCAAGAAATTGTGGCCATTCAGTGTCCCTCTAAGGATCATCTGGCCAGGCCGGGTTGTTATTTGGCCGAGGATGCTCCACCGATGAAGGATGGAAACAGATTGAAGGCGCCCATAGCGAGACTAGTGTTCACCGCCGAAGCATGTAGCACTTTGGCGCTGATCGCGAGGCACGCAAAACGTAGAAAACATTCTGACTAACGGCCAAAAAATTTTCACACACATAATGCTGAAAAACAACAAAAAACGACAATTAATTAAACAAATGAACTTACAACCTCACACACTGCGAGCCTCTCCCCTGTGTACTTCAACTTTCCTGCTTTGCAATGATCACCTTCGGCACACATCGCGAGCCCCACGATGAGCGCCTTTGTGGGGCTCGCGATTAGCACCTTGAGCGGGAGAGGCTCGCAATGAGCGCCGATCGCGAGCCCTGCGATTTGTGCCTTCAGTGCTCATAGCAAGCCTTTCCTCCTGCCTACTGTACGGGTCGCTCATTGCAGGGTTCATAACCTGCAAGTTTTGTGCTTGTGAAGGGCATGTGTCTCTTTCCACCATCTCCCCCGTGTCCCTTTCCTGTGTCTTTCTCCTCGTGCTAAATGCCTGTTTTATTTTCAAAGTCCTGCGTGCCTGGCGTTGTTCTTGTAAGTGTTACTGTCATTGCCGTCTCAGGCTTCCTGGCTCTCCCCCTGTGCTGTGTGTGAGTGTGCTTTTATTTTATTTTTTATTATTTTGCTTGTTTTTCGGATTTTTAGAGTTAAGCGCTAGAACTAAGTTTGGGCGTAAAATTAGCATACTGCGTTCCTCGCAGTCAGCGGCAAAGTTCTACAGTGGATATAAAAAGTCTACACACCAAAGACAAAGATAAATCATTTCAGAACTTTTTCCACCTTTAATGTGACCTATAAACTGTACAACTCAATCAGCATGGCACATTTTGAATTGGCAAGATTTGCCCACGCTTCTTTGCAAAAACACTCCAAATCTGTCAGATTGCAAACCATCTACTGTGCACAGCCCTCTTCAGAACACCCCACAGATTTTCAATCGGATTCAGGTCTGGGCTCTGGCTGGGCCATTCCAAAACTTTATTCTTCTTCTGGTGAAGCCATTCCTTTGTTGATTTGGATTTATTCTTTGGGTCGTTGTCATGCTGAAAGATTAAGTTCCTCTTTATGTTCAGCTTTGCAGCAGAAACCTGAAGGTTTTGTGCCAATATTGACTGGTATTTGGAACTGTTCATAATTCCCTCTATCTTAACTAAGGCCCCAGTTCCAGCTGAAGAAAAACAGCCCCAAAGCATGATGCTGCCACCACCATGCTTCACTGTGGGTATGGTGTTCTTTTGGTGATGTGCAGGGTTGTTTTTGCGCAAAACATATTTTTTGGAATTTTGGCCAAAAAGTTCAACCTTGGTTTCATCAGACCATAACACCTTTTCCCACATGCTTTTGGGAGACTTCAGATTTGTTTTTGCAAAATGTAGCCTGGCTTGGATGTTTTTCTTCGTAAGAAAAGGCTTTCATCTTGCCACTCTACCCCATAGCCCAGACATATGAAGAATATGGGAAATTGTTGTCACATGTACCACACAGCCAGTACTTGTCAGATATTCCTGCAGCTCCTTTAATGTTGCTGTAGGCCTCTTGGTAGCCTCCCAGACCAGTTTTCTTCTCATCTTTTCATCAATTTTGGAGGGAGCTCCAGTACTTGGTAATGTCACTGTTGTGCCATATTTTCTCCCCTTCCATGGTATATCTAATGCCTTGGAAATTCTTTTGTACCCTTCTCCTGACTGATACCTTTTAACAATGAGATCCCTCTGATGCTTTGGAAGCTCTCTGTGGACCATGGCTTTTGCTGTGGGATGCGACTAAGAAAATTTCAGGAAAGACCAACTAGAGCAGCTGAACTTTATTTGGGGTTCATCAGAGGCACTTTAAATGATGGCAGGTGTATGCTGACTCCTATTTAACATGATTTGGAATGTGATTGCTTAATTCTGAACACAGCTACATCCCCAGTTATTAGAGGGTGTGCAGACTTATGCAACCACATTATTTTTATTTTTTATTTTTCTTCCCCCCACCTAAAAGATTTCAGTTTGATTTTCAATTGAGTTGTACAGTTTATAGGTCACATTAAAGGCGGAAAAGGTTCTGAAATGATTTATCTTGGTCTCATTTTTTTACAGCACAGAAACCTGACATTTTAACAGGGGTGTGTAGACTTTTTATATCCACTGTATGTTTTTCGGTAGCGTTCTGCGTGCCTCAACTGTTTCCCGCGCTTCGCGAGGCTCATAGTGCAATGAGCTCCTTCGGCGCTCATTGCAGCCTAAGGCGTGCGTGTGTCAACGGCTCACCTCGCTTCGCGAGGGATGCAAAAGCGTGGACACCACATCGCAAACGCCCCCAACACTGACAACTATATATGTGATATATATCAACTATTGTCAATCTTTGAGATGTCAGCACGCTTGCTGGCCCTTGCGCATCTTGTGGGGCTCCCATAGCAAGGCATTCAACTTGCGGTCCTGCAATGATCGCTTATAATGGGACCCATAGGACTTAGGCTGCAATAAAGGCCCATAGGAATTAGGCTGCAATGAGCAGTCATTGCAGGGCTTGCGATGAGTGCTGCAGGAGCTCATCATGAGGCACGCACGTAGGACTTTAAAGCAGATTGAAGATGGCCTCAAGATGAGCGCTGTAGGTGTTCATTGCTAGGCTTGCAGCACTTTGCTGCAATGAGCGCCAAAGGCTCTCGCAATAGTGCCTTTTCAGGGTCACTCTAAAGGTCCTCTGTCCAGTCACAGATGTAATTTGCCCCATTACGCTCCACCGATGGAGGATGGAAAGAGAGTAAAGAACCCCATAGCCAAAGCAAGTAACACTACTAAAGCCAGTAACACTTTTTACCTAAGCAAGTAATACTTTTTACCTAGCCAGTAACACGTTACCCAAGCCAGTAACACTTGGCCAAAGTCCGTAACTCGCAAGACCGTCAAAAAATGAGCAACAATTTACAAAATAAAGTTAAAAACCTCACACAAAACTCAGGGGGACAGTCAGGGAGCCTGCTAGTGAGGTTGCAAGCTAATTTGACCAATAATTGACGTTTTTAGGAGATAGAAAAGAATGGCCCCCGAAACAGGATGAAAACAAGCCAGTAACACTTACGCCAAGGCAGTAACATTTAAAGCAAGCCAGTAACACTTAGCCAAAGCCAGTAACACTTAGCCGAACAATTCAGCCACGCAGGATCTTGCATTGAGCGCCGAAGGTGCTCATTGCAAAGCAGGAAACTTGAGGGTTGGATGACGCCTGCAATGACCAGCAAGGCCTGTAAAGTAGACTGGGGGAGAGGCTCGTAATTAGAGGGGAAAGGCTTACAATGAGCGCCAAAGGCGCTCATTGAGAGCCATGCAATGAGCGCCAAAGGCGCTCAATGCAGGGCTCTCGATGAGCACCGAAGGTGCTCAGATTGTGTGGCAAACAGCATTGCCACGCATTTTTTTTGCAGACGGGCAAGTCGCTAATATATAAGCAAAAGTATTCACCCACCTTGACTTTTTACCTATTTTGTTACATTATAGCCTTAAATTCAATGTTTTGTTAATCTGAATTCTATGTGATGCATCAGAACACTAAAAGTTGGTGAAGTTAAATTAGAAAAATATATACATAAAACTATGTTTTAGAAATAGAAAACAGAAAATTGGCATGTGCGTATGTATTCACGCCTTTTGTTATGAAGCCCATAAAAAGCTCTGGTGCAACCAATTACCTTCAGAAGTCACATAACTAGTGAAATGATGTCCACCTGTGTGCAATCTAGGTGTCATTACATATACACACCTTTTTTGAAAGGCCCCAGAGGCTGCAACACCTAAGCAAGAGGCTCCACTAACCAAACACTGCCATGAAGACCAAGGAACTCTCCAAACAAGTAAGGGACAATGTTGTTGAGAAGTACAAGTCAGGGTTAGGTTATAAAAAAATATCCAAATCTTTGATGATCCCCAGGAGCACCATCAAATCTATCATAACCAAATGGAAAGAACATGGCAAAACAGCAAACCTGCCAAGAGACGGCCGCCCACCCAAACACACAGACCATTCAAGGAGGGCATTAATCAGAGAGGCAGCACAGAGACCTAAGGTAACCCTGGAGGAGCTGCAGAGTTCCACAGCAGAGACTGGAGTATCTGTACATAGGACGAAAATAAGTTGGGCTTTATGTCCATTTAGTTTAGTGGCCCGAAGAAAGCCATTACTTTCAGCAAAAAACAAAATGGCACGTTTTGAGTTTGCGAAAAGGCATGTGGGAGACTCCCAAAATGTATGGAGAAAGGTGCTCTGGTCTCATGAGACTAACATTTTACTTTTTGGCCATCAAACAAAACGCTATGTCTGGCGCAAACCCAACACATGGTGGCAGCATCATGCTGTGGGGATGTTTTTCAGCAGCCGGGACTAAGAAGCTGGTCAGAGTTGAGGGAAAGATGGATGGTGCTAAATACAGGGATATTCTTGATCACAACCTGTACTACTCTGTGCATGATTTGAGGCTAGGAGGGAGGTTCACCTTCCAGCAGGACAACACACTGCTAAAGCAACACTTGAGTGGTTTAGGGGGAACAGGTAAATGTGTTGGAATGGCCTATTCAAAGCCCAGACCTCAATCCAATAGAAAATCTGTGGTCAGACTTAAAGATTGCTGTTCACAAGCACAAACAATCTAACTTGAAGGAGCTGGAGCAGTTTTGCAAGGAGGAATGGGCAAAAATCCCAGTGGTAAGATGTGGCAATCTCATAGAGACTTATCCAAAGCGACTTGGAGCAGTGATTGCCGCAAAAAGTGGCTCTACAAAGTATTGACTTTAGGGGGGTGAATAGTTATGCACATTGACTTTTTCTGTTATTTTGTCCTATTGGTTGTTTGCTTCACAATAAAAAAAATAAAAACATCTTCAAAGTTGTGGGCATGTTCTGTAAATTAAATGATGCAAATCCTCAAACAATCCATGTTAATTCCAGGTTGTGAGGCAACAAAACACGAAAAATGCAAGGCACTGTATATATATCATCATATATAATAGTTGTCAAACTACGAATCGTCGTCACGCTTTGCGAGCTCGTCCCGGCTAAAATCGTAAATCGCTATTCAATTGATTAGTTTCCCCAAGGCAGCAATTTTTTTCACAACCGTTAACGGCAAAGGAAGGAAAAATCCTATGAGTGCAAGAGAGCACCCGCAAGGGGTTAAACGCCTATTGGTAGCACTGTAAATGCAAATAATAAATCACTACTGCACTGTAAATAACGGGGAAATCAATGATAGGCATTAGAATTAATTGCACAACAATTTCAAGCTCGCAAATCGTCAGTAAATTAAATGTATTTTTATGTTTCATCTCAGGGATAAAAGATTTAATACATATCAGGTCACCCATGTGGACTAGAACAGTATTGGCATTATTTTTTATAATTCTTTATTTTGCGGGTTTGCGAGTCTGATCACATATCAGACCCCCGAACCTAATTGATTGACATGTAACCTCCATGATTTACTGCCATAATAATGACAGTCTCATTTTCTATTGTCTGATTTGAAATGGGAGGTTACATGCTTACTTCATTGATTATGTTTCCGGCCTGAACTGCTACGAACCAGTGCATGGTTTACAGTTTTGGCTTTGGGACAGTAACTTGCGGGCTTGAGCAATTGAATAGCATCATAATCGGAGACCAACGGGAGCCCGCAACACACAGCTGACTGCGATTGAATTGCGGGCTTGCAATTGAATGTGGCTCCTGATGTCTTGGGAGAGTAGCAACTGGCAGAAGAGATTCAATGCAGAAAATGGACAGGTATCAGAAGCACACAGAAGCAAGCAACAGCGGGCTCTGCAGCAATGCCACCTTAGAACATGACAGAAAGGGAGCGGGATGCAATGCTGTAATTCCACAGGAATCAGGGTAGTAAAGTAACAAGGAGGCAATTTCTCAGCTGCAGGATAGCCAGGTCTCAGGACAAGTGTTGCAGAGTGGACAGTGTTTCAAGCACAAAAGAGGAGAATGCTGTGCATTATTTCCACAGAAATAAGGGCTTTAAAACATCAACCCCAGCTCAGTGGCATGATAGCAGGGCCTCAGGACAGGTGTCAGACAGTGGGCAAGTATCACAAGCCGTTGAGATTCTGCTTTTACAGAGTAGTAAAGCATAAACCCCAGGATTGCCAAACTGGATCCAAAATAGATAAACAGCTACCAAGGAAAAGGATAGGAACCGGGATAAACAGGCAGGTATCGGAGAGCTAAACAGGAACAAGGATAGCAAGGGAGGTGCCCGTGAGTCAGGGAATCCAGGAACTGTAGAATACACCAGGACCTTGCAGGAGCATGAACCTCAACAGACAACAGGTTAGGAGACTATGGAGAACCAAGTTGATATAGCCCAGGTACAAACAGACTAGTGAGCATTGCACATAAAAATAGGCCCTTTACATCCCATAAACTAGTGCACTGCTGCCCTTAGAAGGATAAAGATACCAGGAAAAATGAGCAATAGACTACTGGACTGGGTCATCAGGTCTCGGGACATTTCTGCACACATTATTACACAAACAGTGTGTCATTATGTTACTGTGCTTGTGGCAATGAGGACAGATTAATCAATGTTACTTAAAAAAAGGAAGTACCAAAAAGCAGCAGTTTTTTAACATTTGGACTGTAAGGCCAGTATCTTGCATTTCTTTGTAAGCTTTCTGTGATCAATCTCAGTATTCATTATTAACCTGCATATACATTTTCACTTACAAAAGTAGTTATTTTTCAAGTAATCTTTTTTAACCCTTTGAATGTCAGTAGTTTGGATACATTTTAGGACCCATGGAAGCATTTAAATTTTTTTTTTTGTTTTGTTATTTATCTGTTTAGACATGTTTCTTGTGTGCATTATTCAATCTCTAAATGGATACTATATATTACTTATCACAACATAAATTCTAGTGGTATCATTATTTCGGGGGATTATGTGTCATGTGTGATGTTTTGTTAATAAAAAAAACAACAATATAAATGTTTGCTTCATTTTGCATCATTGAAAACACATGATGTAATTGAAAGTTAAAATGTAAAATATGTTCTGGTTGACCTTTATGTCGATTGCAAATACATATAGCTTTGCATTTATTTATGATTAAAACAAACCTGAAACTGGCAAAAGTACGACTTATTTTTTATCCAGTCTCTAAATGGATTAAACTATTCCAGAAGCTCAAACTAACCATATACACATGTAATTTTTTTGTGAAAGAATACACCCTACAAAATTTTAAAATTACTTTTATTTCTTATGCCATACATTTACCTATTGACTACAGACTAGTACATTGCTGAAATTAGTGCTTCATACATTTACAAATAAATTATTAAGTTTCACATTTTACAGCAAAATTTCTAGCTCAAATTGCAAGAAAAAGATAAACCCCTAAAGCTTAAAGTCTCATATGCAATGAGTCCATTTATACCACATATGCATGAGTTTAAGCTTTAGCCTCAAGATCAAACCTGCCAGTGAGCATTGAAGTTTTACAAAAAGTATAGATTTCCTAAGCGTTATGTGGGAAGTCAAACATAAATTCTTACACGTAAAGACCCTACCAATGTTTGCTGAAATTACCTTTTTTATAATTTTACCAATTATGTATACTTAAAAAATATGGGCAACATATTTGGCACACTGTTTGCTTGTGGTTAGCAAATATATAATTCTACCCAACAAAACCCCATATCCTTTAACAATGTTTAATATTTATGAAAGTGGGTGGTTTTTGGTAATGTAAAAATGATCTATCATCCAAAGGGTACAAATTATTATTTCATTAGAAGGTGAATGCCCCCCTCCTCTTCTGACATCTCTGATGGGGAGTGTTAACCCATTGGTGTCCAGTGAAAAAAGCTACAGGTTTTATTGATGTATACATATTACTGTACAATAATCAGAATGCCCCAGGTTGCCCTTTATCGTATTTCAGGGGATAGAAATAATTTATTGTTAATTAATGATACCATGGTCAAACTCACAGATATCTCAGTTCGGCTAATTTTACCATTTGCAAATGATATCTATAGGACCAGAGATTTTAACTGAATAACAGATGAGTGGTACTTATTTCATGATGATCAAATAATTTATTATCATACAAATCACATTCTTGGTATGTTCATGCATAATTAAACCAATGGATAGTATCACAATAGAAACTGCAAAGCACCTTAAAATATTGTTTCTGAATCAGATATGTGTTGTAATATTGCTGTTGGTTGGTTGTTCTGTTGTATACAACTCTCTGTGAACCTGTGGACCACATCACACCAGGCACATCTATCATTATGTCTCTGATAGTGCTTATATTTAAGGTTTTCTTGGTAAACATACTGGAGTGGGCTGCCAGTTCCTTCTCCAGTGGACCAAAATTTGTCTGACCTTCACTATGACAAGGTAGTGATCCAGTAGTGTTGTAATATTAGCTTTGTATAAATTATTCTACTGATGTAGTACACATCAATGATCTAAGTTCATATTAAATTAGGGGATTTGTATTAGGCTCTTGTTTGTAGTATGCAAGACTTGAACAGTGGTGGTAAGCTGTGTGGTCAAGTCATGGACATCTTTGTACAACAAAACTTTATTAGAGATGTCGCGAATTGTTCGCCGGCGGACTGTTCCCGGCGAACATAGCATGCGATGTTCGATCCGCCCCCTATACTTTATCATTGAGCAAACTTTGACCCTGCAACTCACAGTCAGCAGACACATTCCATCCAATCAGCATCATACCCTGCCTTCCAGACCCTTCTAACTCATGGACAGCAGCCATTTTGGAATTATAACTAACTTGCAGTTTTACTGAGAGGACGCTGAGTGTAGGTGATACTGCATCAATAGGGAAAACCATAGCTAGGCTACTGTACACAGTGTGCAATACAGTCCTGAAGGACTCTTTTGATCTCTGCTGCAAGGACACCCCTGTGTCTCTTCCCCCCCTTATCATCATCCTCCCCTCACCTTAGCACCCAACCCTAACACCCCTCACACTTATCCCTAACACCTAACCCTAACACCCCTCACACTTATCCCTAACACCCCTCACCCTAACACCTAACCCTAAAACCCCTCACCCTTATCCCTAACACCCCTCACCCTAACACCCCTCACACGTATCCCTAACACCCCTTACCCTAACCCTAACACCCCTCAATCTTATCCCTAACACCTTACCCTAACATCCCTCACCCTAACACCTAACCCTATCACCGCTTACACTTATCCCTAACACCCCTCACCCTAACACCTAACCCTAACACCCCTCACACTTATCCCTAACACCCCTCACCCTAACACCCCTCACACTTATCCCTAACACCCCTCACCCTAACCCTAACAGCCCTCACACTTATCCCTAACACCCCTCACCCTAACCCTAACACCCCTTACACTTATCCCTAACACCCCTCACCCTAACACCTAACCCTAACACCCCTCACACTTATCCCTAACACCCCTCACCCTAACCCTAACACCCTTCACACTTATCCCTAACACCCCTTACCCTAACCCTAACACCCCTCACACTTATCCCTAACACCTAACCCTAACATCCCTCACCCTAACACCTAACCCTAACACCCCTTACACTTATCCCTAACACCCCTCACCCTAACACCTAACCCTAACACCCCTTACACTTATCCCTAACACCCCTCACCCTAACACCTAACCCTAACACCCCTTACCCTAACCCTAACACCCCTCACACTTATACCTAACACCTAACCCTAACATCCCTCACCCTAACACCTAACCCTAACACCCCTTACACTTATCCCTAACACCCCTCACCCTAACCCTAACACCCCTCACACTTATCCCTAACACCCCTCACCCTAACCCTAACACCCCTCACACTTATCCCTTACACCCCTTACCCTAACCCCAACATCCCTAACACCTAACCCTAACACCCCTCACACTTATCCCTAACACCCCTCACCCTAACACCTAACCCTAAAACCCCTCAGCCTTATCCCTAACACCCCTCACCCTAACACCCCTCACATGTATCCCTAACACCCCTTACCCTAACCCTAACACCCCTCACTCTTATCCCTAACACCTAACCCTAACATCCCTCACCCTAACACCTAACCCTATCACCGCTTACACTTATCCCTAACACCCCTCACCCTAACACCTAACCCTAACACCCCTTACACTTATCCCTAACACCCCTCACCCTAACCCTAACACCCCTCACACTTATCCCTAACACCCCTCACCCTAACACCCCTCACACTTATCCCTAACACTAACATCCCTCACCCTAACACCTAACCCTAACACCCCTTACACTTATCCCTAACACCCCTCACACTTATCCCTAACACCCCTCACCCTAACCCTAACACCCCTCACACTTATCCCTAACACCCCTTACCCTAACCCTAACACCCCTCACACTTATACCTAACACCTAACCCTAACATCCCTCACCCTAACACCTAACACCCCTTACACTTATCCCTAACACCCCTCACCCTAACACCTAACCCTAACACCCCTCACCCTAACACCCCTCACACTTATCCCTAACACCCCTCACCCTAACACCCCTCACACTTATCCCTAACACCCCTCACCCTAACCCTAGCACCCCTCACACTTATACCTAACACCCCTTACCCTAACCCAACACCCCTCACACTTATCCCTAACACCTAACATTCCTCACTCTAACACCTAACCCTAACACCCCTTACACTTATCCCTAACACCCCTCACCCTAACACCTAACCCTAACACCCCTCACACTTATCCCTAACACCCCTCACCCTAACCCTAACACCCCTCACACTTATCGCTAACACCCCTTACCCTAACACCCCTCACACTTATCCCTAACACCCCTTACCCTAACACCCCTCACACTTATCCATAACACCCATCAACCTAACACCTAACCCTAACATTCTCACACTTATCCCTAAGACCTAACACCCCTCACACTTCTTCCTAACATGCCTCACCCTAACACCCCTTACACTTATCCCTAACACCCCTCACCCTAACACCCCTCTCACGTAGCCCTAACACCCCTCACCCTAACACCTCACCCTAACACCCCTCACACTTATCCCTAACACCCCTTACACTAACACCCCTCACACTTATCCCTAACACCCCTCACCCTAACACCTAACCTTAATACCCCCTTACACTTACCCCTAACATCCCTTACCCTAACACCCATCACACTTATCCCTAACATCCCTTACCCTAACCCTAACCCCCCTTACACTTATCCATAAAACCCATCAACCTAACACCTAACCCTAACATTCTCACACGTATCCCTAAGACCTAACACCCCTCACACTTATTCCTAACATGCCTCATCCTAACACCTAACCCTAATACCCCCTTCCACTTATCCCTAACAGCCCTTAGGATGATGAGGGAGGGGGGAAGAGACACAGGGGAGGATGATGAGGGACGGGGGAAACAGACACAGGGGAGGATGATGAGGGAGGGGGTAAAGAGATACAGGGGAGGGTGATGAGGAAGGGGGGAAAGAGACACAGGGGAGGATGATGAGGGAGGGGGGGAAGAGACACAGGGGAAGATGATGAGGGAGGGGGAAAAGAGACACAGGGGAGGATGATGAGGGAGGGGGGAAAGAGACACAGGGGAGGATGATGATGGAGGGGGGAAGAGACACAGGGGAGGATGATGATGGAGGGGGGAAGAGACACAGGGGAGGATGATGAGGGAGGGGGTAAAGAGATACAGGGGAGGATGATGAGGGAGAGGGATGTTAGGTTATTTATGCCACACCTAACCCTAATACACCCTTACACTTATCCCTAACAGCCCTTAGGATGATGAGGGAGGGGGGGAAGAGACACAGGGGAGGATGATGAGGGAGGGGGGAAACAGACACAGTGGAGGTTGATGATGGAGGGCGGTAAAGAGATACAGGGGAGGATGATGAGGGAGGGGGGTTGAGACACAGGGGAGGGTGATTAGGAAGTGGGGAAAGAGACACAGGGGAGGATGAAGAGGGAGGGGGTAAAGAGATACAGGGGAGGATGATGATGGAGGGGGATGTTAGGTTATTTATGCCCTTTATGGATTAAAACCAGACTCTGCATCAACTATGTAATTTTCCGTGGGAGTTTTGACATGGATCCCCTTCCGGCATGCCACAGTCCAGGTGTTAGTCCCCTTAAAACAACTTTTCCATCACTATTGTGGCCAGAAAGAGTCCCTGTGGGTTTTAAAATCCGCCTGCCCATTAAAGTCTTTGGCGGTTTGCCAGTTCGCGAACATTTGCGGCGGTTCGTGTTCGCGGTTCGTGAAATGAAAATTTTATGTTCGCGACATCACTAAACTATATTACACGTAGTCAACCAGAATGTGCTTCCAGAGAAAATACATTTGTTTATAATTGGATATTCCAAATCAATAATTGCACTAAATGTGTTTTATCTCTTTTATATCTATGGAAAATCCCAACTAGTAAGTGTATTAACACTTCACTAAACAAGAAAAGAACACCAAAAGACTAGAGGGATATAAGACACAAGAGAGGTAAATAGATGGATCGGATAATAATCCCCATGACATAAGATAAAAATTTACTTTAAATTATAATGATTAAGAACAAAAAGAAAAGAAAAATACAGCCGTAATAGAACGGCCATGGTCAGTGCATCAGACTGCTGGTGATGGGGCTGATAGGAGGGTCCTCACCTGAGAATCCCATATTTCATTGCTTTAGATTATTATAATGTATGAAGAATAAAATCCAAATCAGTACCTGAGCAGATGTTCTGGGAGAATGTGAGTCCTACCCACACCCCTAATGGTTTCTCAGTGACAAATTAACAATTATTAGTGGTGGGAATCTGGAATTTAAATGCTTTAATTTTTTATATAAAAGTCTGTGAAAATTGGGAGTGAACATTAATCTTGATTTACCGTATTGGGCCAAATATAAGCCGCACCTATGAAATGCAAGAAGAAGAAGAAGAAAAAAAAATACAATACAAGCCGCAACTTACCTATGCTACACTCACCCCCCTAAAACGGCAAATGTAAAAGAAAAGAAACTATTGCACAATTAATTCTGTCATTCATCTCTTTACAGGCACCCCCTTCTCCCTCCTCCCCCTTGGCCTATGTCCCCTTGCCTCTCCCTCTCTTGGCCTATGTCCCCTGGCCTCTCCCTCTCTTGGCCTATGTCCCCTGGCATCTCCCTCTCTTGGCCTATCTCCCCTGGCCTCTCTTTCCTTGACCTATCTCCCCTGGCCTCTCTTTCCTTGACCTATCTCCCCTGGCCTCTCTCTCTGCTAACCTTCTTGGCCCAGACCTCTCACCTATTCCCAGGTTTCTCCCTTTCACCATCCACCCCCTGGCCTTTTCCACCCAAGGCCTCTCTGCCTCTATCTCAACCCCAGTCTCCACTCCCTACTCCTCTTCCCCCGACCTCACCAATCTCCCTCCCGGCCTCTCCCTCCTCATCTCACTGGGTCAGTGCATTCTTCCGGTTATTAACCTCCAGCAATTTCATGGTGTCTCCTGGCAGGGGATGTCATGGAAGGGTCAGTTCTCTCCTGGTGTCAGTGTGTGAAAGGCCGCTGCTCCCTGAATAGATCACAGCGAACCGCTTCTCTCTTGCAATACGGCAAGATGGCGAAGTCCACAAAAACTTCCTCCGTACTCCGTACAACACCATGGCCACACAACAGTCTCAAGCCCACATATTGCAAATATAAGCTGCACCTGTAACTCCCAGCTCGAAAATCGGAAAAAAGGTGCGGCTTATATTCGGACCCATACGGTAATAAACATCTTGTGGTGTAGAATCTTTTACTTAATAAGATAAAGACAAGAATTATGTAAATAGTATGTATAGGGGATTACCAGTAAATTAAATATAAAAAGCCCAGAAACAAACTATATAATAACTAGCGAGTTGCCCATCAAAAAAATGATGGCAATCAAATTATAAGACAGGTAATGCTGTTTGGGCAAAATATTAATTTTTTTGGTGTTCCGAGATCCTTCAGCGCTCATTGCGAGCCTCGCGATATAAGACTGTTGGTTGTTGTCATTTTTTTCTGATAGGCGCTTTTGCTGTTATTGTTTGGTCGGCGGTGATCTGCTTTTTGAGCTTATTGCAAGGCTTTTTTTGTGCTGTGAGCAGTGTTTGCGCTCGTTGTAGCACGTGAATGGCTTTTGTGTTTATTGTGAGTGTTTTTTTTTGTGTATATGTTTTTCTGTATGCTAATTAAATAATTAATAAATGAATATACTTTACCTATTTGTAAGTAATATATGCAGGAAGCATTGTGCTGAAGAGCTGACAATCTGTTTTAATGTTCCTGCAGCATATAATGTAGGTTTGCAGTGTGGTGGAGCTGAGGTGTAGGTGTCAGCAATGTGTGCAGTGTGTAGTGTAAATAGGCTGAGTGCGTGAGGGAAAGCTGTTAGGGTATCTGTGTACGAGTGCATTGTATAAGAGTGTCGTAAAATGACGGCGAATGAGTATGTGGTACACGGCTGTGGATGATGTAGCGTCCTTGATAATAGTGTATCTTGTACCTCGTACGGCTTTTTTGAAAAGCCGTATGTGCTTGGTGGTGTTTTGCGTCTTTAGGGTCCTGTAGCCTCGGTTTCGTTTTTTTCGGCGGCCATATTTTTACTCACTTAGGCGATTTTCTAGTTGCGAAAATCGTCTAAATCGAGTTTAATTTGCGTTCCACCTCACTCAGAGATGTCCTGGCTGTTGCCTCATGCTGTCTGTGATGTTTTTGTAATTTTTTTAGGTGCAGTTAGTGTGTTTTTCAGGTTTTTGGTTTGGCCGCTAATCTCTGCAATTTTTTGCGTCTTGTTTCTTTTTTTTTTCTAAGTCCCGCGTCTTGTATTTTTTTTGCTAAGTCCCGCTAAGTGCTCTGAGTTTAACGGCGAGCCTCGCAATGAGCGCCTTTGGCGCTCATTGCCTAGGTGTTCCGAGTTTACCATGAGCGCATGCGACGCTCATAACTAAGTCGTATGCACCAAGCAAACAGCGTGACGACGTTTCGTAGTTGGACAATTATAATATGTGATTTCAAAGGCTTCTTTAAGAAACAACCCCTTTCTCTTGGCAATAGTTTATTCAGTAATGAGTGTTATCAGTGGTATCTTACTTACTGTATTTTTCCGTGTATAAGACTATACTTTTTTTTACCTAAATTGTAAACGCTACAATTAGGGGTTGTCTTATACACGAGGGTAACCAGATGAGAGACTCTGTGCTTGCCGTCGCCTAACTTCCGGTTCCTTGTCTCTGCAAACATGCGTCCCCAAATCACTAGCCTGTTAACTCCTAGGCTGGAGTAGGGTTGTGTCGTTATTGGACTGGATGAATGGAACAATCTGTGTGTCAATCCTAACAACATTAATATGTCTGAAATTAAAAAACAATGGTCATATTCTTCCAAATACAAGTTAAAAGTCATCAAATATGCAAAATAATATGCAAATAAAGCTTCAGAGAGACAGGTTGGACCTCCTCCCACTGAGTGTTATACTTCATGTTACTGTACTAATTACATAGGTAATTTGAACAATTAAAACAGTGTCCTCTGTTTCATGTTTAAAATATAGATTTAAGTAGAGGTCGTCTTATACATGGGGGCCTCTAATACCCGAAAAAATATGGTATATATCAATTATCTAAGCTTACCTGCCAGTACATAACAAAGCCGCATGGGCAGTCACTGCCCAGCCAAAACTTTACTGTGGGTCCCCAGAGAGAATATGCAGGAATGTAGGTTACATCATTTGGGAAAATGTAAATATTTTGCCCAATAGGGACAATTTAGAGTAAATAAAATACTGTATATGGGAGGAGTATTTTTATTGTATTATTTCATAGTGGGGTGATAGGGGTGGTCTCTAAAAAAAATAATACGTATCAGGATTAATTTAAATTTTTATTATTGGTGCTAACAAAAAGATTTCAAAATAAACAAAGCCATTGCAAACCTAATGAACTATGTGAAAGCCACTGCAAAGAATAGCATTTTTTGGCAATTGAACTAATAATTACACAGACTAATACAGAATTTTCTTGTATATTTATTTGGCATTATATGGTTGAGCCATAGTAATGGATCACAAATTGTAGAACAAATAACAGCCATTCATATTAGTTGGCTGATAGCACAGACAAATGGGAACTTACTGTATTAATAAACATAGTAATCAATTAAATCACACATAATATTACAACAAATAAAAAGGCTAATATAATATGTAAGGTTAAACCAAAATTTAACAAAGTGCAATTATCAAATAAGTATTTGTTCAATAACTAGATTTACAAAAGTGTATAAAACAATGTTAAGCATAAATATATTTTTCATTTACACAAATGATTACTGTACACAGAGCTGAAGGGTCATATTTATATTACATTCTTATGAAGAACTTGACTTAGTAATGTACAAAGTTTAAAATAGATCATTGCAGCCTTACATTTAAACCTTTATATTCAAACTAGCTACTTACCCATCAAAAATTATGGGAATAAAATTGTAAACCTGACAATGCTGTTTGCCACACAATGTGAGGATATGGCCCCTCTGAGCACCTTCGGAGCTCATTGCGAGCCCCGCGCTGAGCGCCTTTGGCGAGCCTCTCCCCCCTGTGTAGTTTAGGGGCCTTGTGATGAGTGTTACTGCCTTGGGTTAAGTGTTACTGCCTTGGGTTAAGTGTTACTGGCTTGGGTTAAGTGTTACTACTGGCTTCCGGCTTTTTTTTTTTTACTCCCTTCGGCCTCGTTTTCATACTGTTATGTTTTTTTGGCCGTCATTTTTTTCTTGCTTAGGCGATTTTCGATTGTGAAAAAACGCAGAATTAACTTGCAACCTCACTCACAGGCTCCCTGGCTCTCCCCCTGTGCTGTGTGTGAGTGTGTAGGTTAATTTGAGGCATATTTCGTTTTTTTTGCTGGTCCTTCGAGTTCCGTGGTTCGGGCGTTAAATTCGTAATTTTGTGCAGTCCCGCAATTGCTGGCCTTGGATTGCAAGGCCAGCAGTTGCATGTATGGGCTTCGGTCCTAAGTCCTACAGGGCTAGCATTGCAGCCCAAGTCCTATGGGCCTTGAGATGAGCGCCTGCAGGGCTCATTGCAGGCCGACAACTGCGTGCCTCTAACATTGCGTTACCAACATTCGTAAGATCCACTATTATATTCAAATTGACTTTAATGACAGCAGGATTAGAAAACTGTGAGAAACTGATTGCATAGGTATATCATAAAATGAAAATCAAAGCGTCTAAAGTAAGCATCACAGACTTACTGTCAAAAAGACTATAATGTGCCAGCAAAACAAATGCAGTCATAAATAGCTAGAACTTGGGTGCTTGACTCATTCATTGTAACATTCAATAAGTAATCCAAATAGACTGGCAATAAAATAATTTGGTGCAGCAATAAGATATTGTCTGTGATGGCACCCCGACTTTTGCGCGCTGCAGAACATCGCGCCATCATCAGGACGCCGAGAACTGCGCCCTGATGATGCTTTGCGCTCCAGCATGCATTCCATCTGCCACGAGCGCAGTTCTTGGAGCCATGATGACGGCGCGCTGCTCTCCAGCGTGCGAAGGACGTGCCACCGTCTGTGATAATAAGTGAAGCGAGGGCTATATGTCACATGCACGCTAGTGCCAGAAAACTAGTAGATTCAAAATACACAGTCACACTAACATTAAGGTTTCTACTTAAAGAGAACTAAAGATGGTATACAAATTGCATTAGCCCTTTTTCTCTACATTGAACCATTCCTGAGAAATTCTGTACGCAGAACAAAATTGGTAAATTGTATTGCTAATTATTAATTAAAATTGTTAATTACAATTCTTTCAATTCAATTTTATCTTCAAAAAGTGTATTTGCTTTTATATGAATCTAATATGTGATTTTTGTTTTTTATACATTACCTACCACCACTACTACAAATTGTAGGTGAAGTTTATTGTGGGAAAGGATTTCAGCTACCTCAATGGAAATGTGGTAATTTAAAGTGCTAGTGCTCTCAGTAGCATTCATTGAAATCTAATCAGTTTAAAAGGTCTGACTTCCTGGGGAAGCATCACAATCAAACAGCTCACAACATGGAAATAATAATAATAATTGATTTTAATAGCAAATTAAGAACTGCATTTATATTGTCTAAGGGCATAAAATGTAAGCTGAGTTTCAAGTAAACTTGAATTTATACATTATAAATCATGTCAAATACTAATATGTATAAAACAGCTGTCTTTCAAAACTTTAGTTTGCTATTTTCCTTAAAACCTAGGCCCTCATTCAATTGCAATTTGGCCAATTGAATAGGGCTCTAAATAAGCACATAACATATAACTTTTAAATAAGTTTTTAGTTCGTAAACATCTATCCAAAAGCAAGGTTTTCACTAACTAAAAACTTCTTTAAAGAAATATGCTATGTGCTTATTTAGAGCACTATTCAATTGGCCAAATTGCAATTGAATGAGGCCCCTAGACAGCACACATTTCCCATTTAAACATTTAACAATGTGGAGTATTTCTGATGCCTAATACTGGTTTATAAGTAGTTTACTTTATTAATTTGGCAGCAAATTCCATGTGAACACAGCTCTGTGCAATCTAAAAACATTGCCTAAGTAGATACTGACACACACGTATGGCTTTTATATTAAATTTGAATGTAAAGTATCCTAAATTAACATCAAATTCAGCTGAAATGATAAAACAACTACTTAAAGGTATACATAAGTTTCCTGGGTTTCAAATGTTTGGTAAGAAACAAACAGTGATTATCAGACCACTACAATCCAGTTTTGCACACCTACAGGGAGCTAATATAACGCAGTACACTGAGGAGAGGCAGCCAGATATAGAGTTATCCTTTCTGGTAGAGACCAAAGGAAGTACTTGCTGCATGGTTGAGAGGGGTTTGAGCTTACAGCTGAATCAGATCACAAGCAGAGAAAGAGAGATAGAGAGAGAGAGAGAGAGAGAGAGAGAGAGAGAGAGAGAGAGAGAGACTACATATCCCAGGCTGCTTTGGAACACAGGAACCCCAGAGTTTAATACAAATGTTTCAGCTTTCTCCTGATTGTCCAAAATGAATTATTATGAATTTTATGCTAATCTTAGCAGATATTTTCAGGGGTGTCAACTAACGAAAAGCTGCAGCTTGCAAACTTGAAGGGTGAGTTTATAAATGTTTATCTTGGTATATTTCATACAAACATTTTTTTGCATGCACTACTAATTATCCTCTATCAGATGCATTCATAATCCAGGAAACTTAGATATGTCTTTAAAGAAATTTGAAACGACCATCTAATTTATTGTATATGTTTTACATTTTACAACATGCACAAAATATTACCTCAATGCATATATACATTTAATCGAAATTTGCCTACATAAACAGCAACATTGTTAGTGATTGTTATTACATATTTAAACATATTTGACCTATCACAGTCCACAAGCTATATTCTACTTCACAGTGGTAGCATTGCTGACTGGGCTATGCAATTCACAAGATTACTAAAGGCAATAGTAACAGTGTCAGACACAAATCAGTAAGGATGAGGTGAAAAGGCACGTGTCATTAAATTGATGCAGTTCAACCGCAGTTTACCATTAAAGAGTTAATGCAAAGGTCGAGTTTTCATGATTTTAAATTAGTAACGGTCACTATTAACATTGTTTCAGTTAACTGTGATTAAAAGTGTTATCTTTTGTGAGAAATGTGCTTGCTTTCCTACCATTGTTGAGTTGAAACTCCCATATATTTTCAAACTGTGGCAAAGCCTGCAGATTTCCCCACTGCACAGTTTTACTTGCATAATCTGGGTACATGTGCTAAATTTCCTGCCATAGAAAATTACCATACAGGCTTCAGCCCAAATGTGGGAAAAACAGTTTTCTTCAGTGTGAGTTTTATAACAAAATATCACCTTTTTAAGCAAAACTTTTTTAGTTTTTTCATATGCTTCTTTACAATTTAAAAGTCATTAAAACTGGGTAGGTTGACAGTGAGTGGGCATTTAAATTTTATTATGAAGGAAATGGAAAATAGACGCCAATTGTGTACCCTTTTAGTAAAAAAGGTAATTACATGGAGTTGGAATTATTTTTTTAGAGAAAACAAGTGATAAAATTATGCATACCAATGGGGGTGTAAATAATAGCAGACAGCAGAATTTTTTTAACATACAAATGTAATTTCTCTCCACATTTACCTTGCACACAGGACTCAGCAGCTTACATACAGAACTCCACATTGGTCTCCTGTGTGGGGGCTACATAAACTGGTATATTTTCTTTCAGATAATTTCCTACCCACCTAGGGTACAGGGAACTGAATGGTGTCCCTGTTATAATCTCTGCATTCAAGGTTCTGGGTAATCATTGTTCAGCTTACAAACTAATTGCACCACTAATTTATGGGAACAAATGTTTAATTTCACTTATATATATATATATATATATATATATATATATATACACACACACGTACAGATATATCTTTATATACATACACACACCATATATTTTATATACATATATATATATATATATGCGCAGAACTTGCAGGAAAAATCCTCTTCTATAGGCATATACTTGTCATCATAGCTATTTACACATGTATTACATATATGCCTAAATACTTCCACATCTTATTAGTTGTTAACAGGAAGTGGATCAATGCCATACTCCTCTTTGTTCATTTGTATGATCATGTGCAAGGGGACAAGTGGCTTGTCATATCCGTATGAGCTAGCATGAGGTTTTGGTTCAGGGTCGGGTTCCTTCACCTCTGTGCTGCTTTCAAGTAAAGTCCCTGAGTCTGCACCATGCTCATGATCACCCGTATGAAAATATTCAGTAATTTTGCTGGTACTGTGTAGATCATCAACACAGCTTTCTGTATTGTTACTGTCAGATTTCTCCTCCTCTGTTTCAACCAGTGGCCCCGGGTAGCCAGGGTATCCATTAGTTTGCCCAGTTTCAGAGGTATCTGCTGTTTCCATGTTGAAATTCTCATCTTCCATATAGGATTTTTTCTCTTCTATTATATCCATACCAGAAGTGGAAATTCTATCATATTTTGCTTCCTGGTTGGGTGTCTCCATCACTGCTGTCTTAATATTTTTGATAGGATTCTAGAAATAAAATATAAAACACAAGTTAGTGTTCGTACACAAAAGCCCAGAAACACCAGTGAAATTGTACACATACAGTATCTATATACTTTCCAATAAGTATTGTGCCAAATTGATTAAATGGACACTAAAATAGCCAGTCACCATATGTGTCTTCCATGGTCATGAGTGGATAACCATGAGTAAAACGTTGTTTAATTTATTTCAAATTGATCAAGAACTGACTTCATGACTTATCATGTTTAGTACCTGCTTGTATATCCCTTGAAGGGCTCATACACAATGAGGTTCAGGCTGTGACTGTCACACTTTATTGTCCTCTGATCTCATTGCCTGTCATACAGAGACATGGTGCATTTGGTAAAAGTGTCTATTTTTAGAACTGTAGTTACTGAGTTTGAATTGTTCCTCTAAACTTTTTCTTTGTTATATTAATGTAACAAAGAAACGGCTAATAAAGATACAGCACACCCATTGTATCTTCAAGTCAAATGTTTCGGTTCCCTTCTCACCCAATATAAAACAAGATAATGTGATTATTTTATAGCCCCTATATCTACAGAAACATAAAAGAAAATTAAAAAGTATGAAACATTGATACCAATATATCATAGTTCAGAATACAGAAATTTGATATGTATAGTTTAGAAAGATGAAAGAGAGACCTTGACATAAATGATTCAACAAAAGAAAAAAAGAGTGAAACCAATTTCAGACAAAGTGTGAAAACCAGTCATCATGGTCTGAACCTAAAATGTGAGGACGTGCTCCTTTCTATAAAAAATTACTTTTAATCTATTTGCAGGTACTATAGTGATAAAAGAGGTCATGGGCACATAACCGAACCCATTGCATCTGTTTTAATAGACACCAGATTAGGCCAAGTGTACAGAGTTATGAATTATTACAATTTTTTTAATTTCCCTCTGCTCACCTTTAATGGGTTTCCATGTTATCCAACCACCCTCCTCCCATCCCACTAAGCATGTCATTGTGTAGTGGGCAGCAAGTTGTGAATCTCTATATTGCAGTTTCCATGACACACAGCACAGCCAGAGCCCATACTAGTTGTTACACTGATCCATACTGGCAATTGAATGAGGAAGTGGAAGAGGGTCTGTAGAAGACTGTAGAAAACTGAATTGCTCAGTTGTTCTGGCTTGTAAAAGCAGCTTGGTGTGCTTTTGTATTCTACTTGCTTTACTGGTTCTGACCCTTTGGCTGTGTTATTTGGGATTGCTTCTGGCCCCTATGGTATTAGTCGTCTGGTAAGTAAAACTGTGGTTCACTTACTAATCCATACAATTTCATAACTATAAATGGAGTACTATGGCTTTCATTTTGAAAGGGCCATAGCTTTTTGTAAGCGCTACAGTATTTATTTAAACCATTTTATGAGCATGTGAAACAAATATTAACTTACCAGTGATTTGGGTAGTAGTTTGGATGTTTTCAATATCAATTCATATTTGATAAAAATGATACTTAATATAATCACTATTATAAAGAAGATCCCCAAAACAATAGCCACAACGATCTTCGTTTTTAAACCTTAAAAAGAAATAAAAACATTTTAATGAGCAGTTATTTTACATTACAAGGACTATCTATTTACAATGTTGCTCACAGTGACCCTAACAGTCATACCCTATGCACACAGGTGGAAGTTACACTATTTCCCATTCTTTATCTCCTAATCTCTTACAATCACCTCCCTTTCACTCTCAATTTGTCACTTATCTTGACTTCACCAGCCTTTCTCTTTACCTCATCCCATCTGACTATCATCCCCCATTTCCCTCCCCACATTCCACCCTCCACTTCATTTCTTATACTCTCCCTCATCTCTCTTTTTCTCTTCCCCTCATTTCCCCCTCTCTCCTTCCCTAAATTCCCTTCTCATGACCTCTCTCCTCATTCCCTTTGCTCACTTTCTCCCTCATAGCCCCTTCATATTCTCTCTCATAACCAGTCTTTCCCTCATCTCCCTCTTCCTCTCTCCCCTTCCTCACTTATGGGGGAGGGGAGGTGATCTCTGTAGCCTAAGGGTCTGGGGGCGTTACCATTGAGCGTACACAATAAACAAATGCCATGATCCTCTTGTCTCAGATTTCCACTGAGCATGATGGGAGAGTAAGACCCAGTGCACTACAGGCACACAGAGAGAAAGCTAAAAGAAGAGGATTGAGGAAGCTGCTTATTAATATGCAAGTGAGGGAAGGGGTATGGTGAGAGAGGAAAGGAGGGGGCATTCTGGCGGGGGCAGGTCTTAGTCTTAGGAATATCTCACCCCTTTCCCTGAAATTTTTTTTTTTTTTAAACCTCTCTTTCTTTCCTTATATCCAGGGAGGTGAAGTTAAACAATTAATATATATATATATATATATATATATATATATATATATATATATATATGTATATATATATATATATATATATATGTATATATATATATATATATATATATATATATATATATTATTATTTTTTTAATTCAGGGAAGATGTGTAGGTGTTCTTCAATCCCTCCCACTTGATTTTTAGTTAACATGTTTGGCACTCAGAGTGTAAAAGGATTACTGTGGTCATATTTCTTTAAATCTACTATTTTGAAGAACAATGCTTGAGAATTTGCAACTTATTTTTAAAATGAAAAGAAAAAAAGCATTTACTTATTTATCTCTTCTATGCAATTACGATTCTCAGAAAACGAACATGTTGGCACTTTCCATTGTGTAGACACAAAACTTCATGCATTTATAAACTCTCCTCTAACCTCACAAAGTTTATATCTGCATAATGGGAATTTGGCACCTGAAGCTGCCAGTGCTCTATAATAGCTGTAAAGGGAAGGTCATTAGTTAACAAGGACATGCCAACCTGAGAAAGTAACAAGCAGCAGACAAAAAAAACAGAATGGACTCCTGCAGTATACAATAGTTGCATTCAAAATATGACATATATGTGAGTTCAGTACTATAGAAGTACAGGAAAGCCCATACACAATTCTATTATATCGTTAATTTGTAACAAGCCAACATATTCTGTAGCGCTGTACAGGGGTAGCCTAAGGGTTTGGGGACAAAAGGCAATATTAGCATATTGCAAAAGAATGGAGGCCCCTGTCTTTGAGCTTAAAATCAAACGTACATAGTACTTGTTTCCAGAGCACCTGAAAACTCGCAAATGCATAATCTAGTCAATAGAAAGTATATACAGTGGATATCAAAAGTCTACACACCCCTGTGAAAATGTCAGGTTTCTGTGCTGTAAAAAAATGAGACAAAGATAAATAATTTCAGATTTTTTTCCACCTTTGATGTGTCCTATAAACTGTACAACTCAATTGAAAAACAAACTGAAATCTTTTAGGTAGAGGGAAGAAAAAATATAAAAATAAAATAATATGGTTGCATAAGTATGCACACCCTTAAACTAATACTTTGTTGAAGCACCTTTTGATTTTATTACAGCACTCAGTCTTTTTGGATATGAGTCTATCAGCATGGCACATTTTGACTTGGCAAGATTTGCCCACTCTTCTTTGAAAAAACACTCCAAATCTGTCAGATTGCGAGGGCATCTCCTGTGCACAGCCCTCTTCAGATCACCTCACAGATTTTCAATCGGATTCAGGTCTGGGCTCTGGCTGGGCCATTCCAAAACTTTATTCTTCTTCTGGTGAAGCCATTCCTTTGTTGATTTGGATGTATGCTTTGGGTCGTTGTCATGCTGAAAGATGAAGTTCCTCTTCATGTTCAGCTTTCTAGCAGAAGCCTGAATGTTTTGTGCTAATATTGACTGGTATTTGGAACTGTTCATAATTCCCTCTATCTTAATTAAGGCCCCAGTTCCAGCTGAATAAAAACAGCCCCAAAGCATGAGGCTGCCACCACCATGCTTCACTGTGGGTATGGTGTTCTTTTGGTGATGTGCAGTGTTGTTTTTGCGCCAAACATATCTTTTGGAATTATGGCCAAAAAGTTCAACCTTGGTTTCATCAGACCATAACACCTTTTCCCACATGCTTTTGGGAGATTTCAGATGTGTTTTTGCAAAATGTAGCCTGGCTTGGATGTTTTTCTTTGTAAGAAAAGGCTTTTGTCTTGCCACTCTACCCCATAGCCCAGACATATGAAGAATACAGGATATTGTTGTCACATGTACCACACAGCCAGTACGTGCCAGATATTCCTGCAGCTCCTTTCATATTGCTGTAGGCTTCTTGGTAGCCTCCCAGACCAGTTTTCTTCTTGTCTTTTCATCAATTTTGGAGGGCGCTCCAGTTCTTGGTAATGTCACAGTTGTGCCATATTTTCTCCACTTGATGATGACTGTCTTCACTGTGTTCCATGGTATATCTAATGCCTTGGAAATTCTTTTGTACCCTTCTCCTGACTGATACCTTTTAACAATGAGATCCCTCTGATGCTTTGGAAGCTCTCTGTGGACCATTTTGCTGTGGGATGCGATCAATAAAATTTCAGGAAAGACCAACTAGAGCAGCGGAACTTTATTTGGGGTTAATCAGAGGCACTTTAAATGATGGCAGGTGTATGCTGACTCCTATTTAACACGATTTGGAATGTGATTGCTAAATTCTAAACACAGCTACATGCCCAGTTATAAGAGGGTGTGCAGACTTATACAACCACATTATTTTTCCTTTTTTCTCTTCCCTCCACCTAAAAGATTTCAGTTTGTTTTTCAATGGAGTTGTACAGTTTATAGGTCACATTAAAGGTGGAAAAAGTTTTGAAATGATTTATCTTTGTCTCATTTTTTTACAGCACAGAAAACTGACATTTTAACAGGGGTGTGTAGACTTTTTATATCCACTGTATTTACGGTAGAAAATGTGATTCCTAATGTGTGAAGATTGCAATACAACATTCATTTTGAATATAATGCCATTTAAGGTGGTACTGTGTTTGCTTTTGCTATACTACTTTACTTACATAAGATAACACAAATCAATTGGAAACCCACATTTACTACGGAGAAACTATGTAACAAAAATTGCCAACTACTACAAATTTAGAAATGAGAGATTTAGAAATCTCTACTTACGGTAGATATTGATGGTTTTGTTTATATTAGCCAAACTAAGACAGCCTGCTGTATCGGTTTAACATTGACCATGAATTGCGAGACCACAGAATGCAGTGTTGGATACCCATTATAACAACCTTTGCTATACAGGCGTCATGCATGCGTGTGCTCTTTGTTGTTTGCCTGTGTTATGCTGACATGTCACAGAGACCATGGAGTTACTTTTACTTTAAGGGCCCGTAAGTAACTTTCATGTTAAATCTATTTGTTTGTCCACCATTAATTAACATTAATAATGCATGGGTAAACAGCAGTAAAGCAGAGCTTTAGCCAGAAAATATATTTATAAATAAAGTTTACCTTCATCAGTAACTGGTGCTGTACCCTTCCCTACTTCTCTCATTGTGCTGACTACTGAAAAGACAAACATTTCAACTGCTATACTATTAGGCAGGGTGGGTAACCTGTAGCATGCTCACTTTGGAAAAACAGGGGGTCATGGGTTTGTAGCTATAGTTCTCTTGTCCTACAGAGCAGGTCTCAGATTACCAAGCCTGCCTAATTAATATCAACTTGTGTATTTTTAATGTTAATTAAAGGTGAACTAAAATAGATCTAATAGAAAATTGCTTACACTGGCCCTTTAACAGACTGAGGATTTCATCTGCCATTAGTCACTTTTGTGTGAATTTGTGATCCTCATACTGTACTGTGTTCATTTCTATGGGGTCAATTATATTAAGAGAGATAGAAAGAAAAAAACATTTAGATTTTTTTGTGTGACTGATGCTAAGTACTTATTGTAGTTAGTTGATCGATAACACATGTATCTCGCTTTGCATTTCTTTTATTCTAAAGGTACATCCTGAATACAATAACACATAGAAATAAGAGAATTTCTTACTTTTCGTTGCTTCTTCATCTGGTACAAATATGCAAACTTCCTCTGACTTCTCTCCAATCAAAGCCCATTCTTCGCTCCAACCTTGGGCTGCGAAACAGTACAGCTCATCTTTTGAAGAGGCTGCAAAATAGGCTGTATGTTTCATGACGTTATCTAGGTCTTCTGCTTGGTGCTTAAAAAAAAAGAAGACATTATGAATGCAAGACTTTATGTGATCTCTGTTTTAGGAGTTGTGTACTCTCTGGAGGAGGATTTTTAATAAGCATCACAAGTGGCCAAGCAATGCAGCCCTGTATTTACTATGCACTATTTCTTCAGTGAAGCTGTGAGCTATACCATGTAGGGTCACCCAAACTGGGCAGGTCATAGAAGGGAGGACAGACCAATAGTGGTCCACTGGTAAAGGAACTGACAACCCACCCCAGTATCTTTGCCAAGAAAACCTTATGGATAAGCACATAACAATAACACTGGAAGATGAGCACCTCACGTCAGAAGGTGTCTACCACATTACTGGGAAAGAACAGAGGGTGAATACGAGTAGTAGCAGATCTAATCAAGTGGTTGAGCAAAAGTCGAAAGAACACCCTGCTGCGGATGTGTATGGAAGGTAAAAGAAAGTCTGTTGCTGCAAAGAACAATTTAGCATAGGAACCTGGAATGTTAACATGGTCAATCATGAGATGGCAAGATTAATCATTGATATCCTGAGAATTAGTGAACTTAAATGGGCTGGAATGGGACATCTCATAACAACCATCAGGTCTTCTACTGTGGTCAAGATTCCTGCAGAAGAAATGGAGTAGCCATCCTAGTCAATCAAAGAGTGGCCAAAGCAGTGCTCGGTTACAACAAATGACAGAATTATTCCAATTCTAATTCAAGGCTAGACATTTATCATCACAGTGAAGCAAGTCTATGCTCAAATCATGGATGCTGAAAAGGCTAAAGTTGTCCAATTCTATGAGGATCTCCAAAATCTCCTAGATATAACAGCAAGGAAAAATGTTATTCTCATCCTGGGAGATTGGAATGCGAAAGTAGGGAACCAAAAGATACTTGGAATAAGGGGCAAGTTTGGCCTTGGAGTACAAAATGAAGCAGATCAGAGATTAGTAGGTCTGTTACAATAATTTCAGGTCATGGTAAACACCCTCTTCCAACAGCCACAGAGAGGACTCTAAACATGGACATCACCAGATGGTCAATAAAGAAATCAGATTGACTATATATGTTGTAGCCAAAGACAGAGGAGCTCTATATAGTCAACAAAAAACAGACGTGGAGCTGACTGCAGCTCACCCTATGAACTTTTTAGTCCAAAGTTCAGAATTAAACTGAAGAAGAGAGGGAAAATCATCAGATAAAGTAAATAAATAATATTTACAATGAATATATAGTGGTGGTAAGGGAATTGATTTACAGGGCAGTAGACTGGAGAGTTTTGAACAGAGCTTCTGAGACATTGTGTGATAACAGAGAAAGGAAAAGAGTTCCAGAAAAACAGTTATCTCTGCTTCACAGACTATTCTAAAGCCTTTGACTGTGCGGATCACAATAAAATGTGGCAAGTTCTTAAAGAGATGGGAATTCCAGATCATCTCATCCGTCTCCTGAGGAATCTGTATGTTGATCAAGAAGCCACGGTAAGAACCAAACATGGAACAATTGAATGAATCAACAGCAGAAAACATGAGCGACAAGGTTGTATATGGTCACCTTATTTAGTAAACTTATATGCAGAATACATCATGTGTAATGTCAGACTGGACAAATCCAAAGCCGGAATTAACACTGCTGGGAGAAATATCAACAACATCAGATATGCTGATAATACAACTCTGATGGCTGAAAGTGAGGAGGAACTAAAAAACCTACTGATGAGGGTGAAAGTAGAAAGTCTGATGCTCAACAGTAAAAACATGAAGATCCTTGCAGACCACAATCTCAGTTCCTGCCAAATAGATGAGGCAGAAGTGGAAGTCTGCCAATGGTAACTGCAGTCATTAATTTAAAAGATGTTTGCTTCTGGGAAGGAAAGCTATGGCAAGTCTGGACAAGCTATTAAAAAGTAAAGATATCACACTATCATCAGAGGTCCACATAGTTAAAACTATGGTATTCTCAGTAATAACAACATATGGATTTGAGAGCTGGACCATAAAAAAAGCTGGGCGCCGTAGATTTTACACCTTCTTATTGTGGTGTTGGAAAAAACAGCTTAGAATCCCTTGGAATGTAGGAAGATCCAATAAATCAGTACTGCAGGAAATCAAGCCAAGCTGTTCACTGGAAGGTTTGATCATGAGGCTGAAGTTCAAATATTCTGACCATATCATGAGACGATAAGATTCCCTAGAGAAGACTCTAATGCAGGGAAAGATTGAAGCCACACAAAGAAAGGGATGACAGATGAGGAGATGGATAAATAGGTCACTAAAACAATGAACACAAACTTGAGGGAGCTCAGGGGCTGTGGTTGACAGATGCCTGGCCTGCTGTGGTCCATAGGGTCAAGGACAACCGGACATGACTAAACAACAACAATTTTCTAAGACACTTGAGCTGCTTTGTACTTTATTCCTTATGCCCTTATTCTGCTTATTATGTTTCGTCTGATGTGGAGAGAGTGTTCACAAATCTGTATGAAGAAGTAAAACTGCTGATACACTTCCTCTTTATGACTGGATTGCAAAAACGACAGAATGTTTCAAAAATATTTGTAAAATGGTTGTGTAACTCCAAGAAGCGAGTGTATCATAGATAGGGGTCATTCTATTAACTCCTTTGGTGCACATACCTTTGTCACCCCCGTTCTGAAATTGTTGCTTCTGTTACCATTTTTCAGTTGAATATCTTTTCAGGCGACTCTTATTTGAGATATTGCCAACTGTTTCACATTTTATAAAACCATTTTAAGATTGTAGCCATTTTAAGCTATTGAAATATAGCTGTTTTTTTTTTGTTGCTTTGGTTTGCTCTAATTGTAATGACATTGCTGTTGTCCTGTCCTGATTTTTACAAAGTTTTTTTTTTTTTGCTAGCTGGGGGGTAGCTTTTATACAAAACCACTGAAACAATATCCTTAGTTAACACAACTTCCCATTTCGCCAAAAGCAGGTAGGTAAACACTGCAATAACTGCTCTAACACAGATAACAACATACAATAGTCAATAAATGAAAAGTCTGTATAGTTTTATTTTTACTTTCTAAAAACATTTACTCATTATGAAGTCTAGTTCTTCAAATGAGCATACAGTATGTATATGGAACTTCATCTGTCTTTTAACTACAAATATAAAAGGGGCACTACAAACCTACATTTTCTATCATGCATAGACATTAATGTTCTCTAAACCTGTTGCATGATACAAGTTTGCGTGGAGGCTTCAAGGTTGTAACTTAGTACTATTCTTTTGAATATGCAATTAACTAAGGAAACACAGATATATGGCTTAACACTTGATAATACTTCAATTCTAGTCAGGCCCAAGTGAACTGAACACTAATGCACAGAAATAGGTAAATTAAGAAGTATTTATTTCCTTAATATTTTTTAATATAGTTTACTTTTTATGTGAAACACACCTTTTGTAATGTGTAGTATTAAATGTTGTACTTATATCCCTTGAATCAAGCTACAGTAGACTCTCAGTTGACCGACACCCATGGGGATTGGAAGATGCCGGATAAATGTAGTTTCTGGTTGCTTGAGAGTTACATATAAAAGAGGCATAGGTTAGCTGCACATAGGATGCTCTGTTAAGTATATTTGTCAGTGAGGGCTGTTCTAGCAGCAGCAGCTTTCACTCCTGACTTACACACAGGTACTTTCGCCAACACTGCACTGGATCAGTAACTCATGCCTGTTTGCTTCCAGGTAACACTGAATTGCAGAGATGTACAGTGGATGCAATCTAGGTGCCTGTAAGCATTTTGTGGCATGACAACCTGGCTACTTGCATTTGTAGAGTCCTGTAAAATTTCATTTTTATTTAAAGTACAGTATTCAAAAAAAAATTCTGGTTGCTTGAGACTTCTGGTTGCTTGAGTTCTGGATAACTGAGAGTCTACTGTACTAGTATATATTTGTGTCTAGCTGTTGAGGTATATAGCCTTATTATAGTATGTTTGTTTAGTGGTTCAGTCGTGTCCATCTCTCCATTACTCTATGGACTGAGGATCCCAAGCACATCTTGTGTCTGGTTTGGCTCATCCATACGTTTTTCATAGCAAATATACTGGAGTGGGTTACCAGTTCCTTCTCCAGTGAACCAGGATTTGTCTGACCTCTCTGCTTTGACCTGCCCATCTTGGGTGGCCATACATGGTCACAGCTTCACTGAGGTACACAAGCCCCTTCACCATGACAAAGTAGCAATCCAGAAAGGGGTATTCTAGTACACAGAGAAGTAAACAAGTGTATGAATAAACACATTTCTGTATACCCATAGTACTAAATAATAAAAGATTCTGGATCTTTCCTACGAACAAAATATCAAATTCACAATTCAAAATGTATTAAAGAATTTCTGCACACCAGGGGCCTCATTCTATTATCGGCCGTAAAACGGCCGCAAGGCTGCGATTTCTTGCGGGGGTTCCGTTATCTTGCAATTCAATTATACGGCCCCGCAAGGATCTCCCCTTACGGCCGGCCATATACATCTTGAAACAGGCCATAAGCTCAGAAAACTTTAAACGCAAAAATAAATTTAAGACGGCACTGTACAGCTCTGTAAATGCGTGGGATCATATTGGGGGACATGAGGATTAATATCAACCCCCTCTCAAGCTTGCACATCAGCCCAAACCCGAGTTTACATTAACTGTTTATTTTCCGGCCGCAGCCTGGCCGGGTCTGAGGTGCTCCAAGCCCTCGGGACTTTTTACATGGATTTTTGACATAAATTAAAAAATAATTTATTTACGGATTTGAGTATAGGGGAATGTTGTGCTATTTTTGCTAACACCTACAATCACTTTATAGTCTCCTCAGAGTGCAGGGTGGCTTTATTTCAGCTTTATAATGTGCTTAATTGGTGCTAGCGGGACCTTTTTGCTGCAAGTAAGCTGCGGCTCGCTTTTAGCCTTGCAGAGAAGGTTCCCGGAGCCATTGAATAGCAACCGGGATTTTCTTGCGGCCGAAACTCTTGTGGCCGTTTTAGATCAAAGGCTTTCCTCCGGCGCAAGCGGCCGCAAGGGATAGCAAGGCGCCGGCCACAAGCCTGCCGGAATCCCCGGCCGGAGGGGAATAGAATAGCCGAATAGCTTGCGGCCGGTCCTTGCGGCCCCGCATCTCCTACGGCCGGTAATAGAATGAGGCCCCAGGTAAACAATAATGAAAAATTACTTTTTGTTGCAGTCACAAAAGTCATATGAGTGCACACACTCCCCCACAACGTTTTTGTGACTGATTTGATTTAATTGCCATTAGCATTTACACAGTGTGAGGGTGACTCGTCAATAAACAAAGTTTATAAATATTTAACATGTCACAAATATAAACCACTTACAACAAACACCTTTCTTGAACTTTCCCAGGCCCAGTTTCCCAGTTCCTTTGACCATCTTTTTTTTTTTTAAACTCAACTGGCCCTCTCCAGTCTAGCTTTTATTCTCAACACTCCAGAAAGGGAGTCTACCATAAAGTCACAGATGGCTTGCTTAGTGCTAAGTTGAATTCTTCTTCATCTTCTTCTCTTTTATTTGTATCAGTGCTGAGTTGAATGACCACATCTGCTTCCTAATTCTTTTGAATCTCACAGTTGCATCCAACAAAGTTGTGTAACCTCATCTTCTCCAACCCCTCCACCGCTCTCTTGTAGTTCTCACCCTACATTGTAAATTGAACATTTTAATGTCTTATTCTGTAGCACTTCTCTACTCACACTGTAAGTCATACTTGGAAAACCACAAGGCAGTTGAACTACCAAAAACTTTTGGATTTCATCATCATGTTGTGACACTCAAATCTGACTCTTGTATAGAACATGTCACCAACTAGCTATCAAACATCTACTACTGGATGTCCCCCATCACCCCAAGCTGAACATCTCAAAGGTCCGACACTTCCCCTTCTGGCTCAGTAAGTGGCTTATGTTTATGTTAATAAACAGTGATAGCAGCATAAACCCTTGTTTAAGATCTTCTACCATGTCACCCTTAAGCATATTTGGCCTCATATTCCACATTTCCCATATACTATACACAATACAATTGTTAGCATCTCTTGCCAAACATATTCAGACATACCTCTGTGCTGTTCCTAAAAAACACTTTGTAATCAAAATCTGTATAGTAGTCTGCTACTGTTTTTTTACTTGAAATTTGTGGCACAAGAGGATGAAAAATATCAACTTCGATCGTATTATCTTTCAAAGTCACTTCCAATCTTGGTGGGCCAATTTTACCTAAAAATAAAAATATAGTTTATTAATTTTTCAATTCTTCAGATTTACATTTGTGCTCAAAAGTTTGCATACCCTTGGCAAATTGGTAATATATGTACCATATAAAAAAAAAACATGAGTGAGCAGGCAAAACACATTACTTTTATTTCTTATGGGATTCATATTCAACTGTAGGCGATAACAGGATGGCACAATTGTAAAACAAAACATGGCAACAAATAAATAAATGAAATGATACTGTTCAAAAGTTTGCATACCCTTAGTACTTAATATGATCACTATCCTTCAATAAGAGACATATTTTCTAAATAAATGCCAACATATCACAATTTCTGCCAGGGATGCAAACTTTTGAGCACAACTGTATGCATATTGATGGATTGAATTCATAAGCTTTAAAAACATTTACAAACATATGCCTGAATTCACTATGCATTACAATGATTAACCTAGGATTAACCCCCTCAGTTTTCGAGGAATGAATAAACCAGGTAAAATTCTCTCATTAATCCTGCTTTAGCACAAAGGAGAAAATCAATATCAGTCAAAGACTAATTGTCCTTTACTCAAACTGGTAAAAAGGATGCGGTTAGGATCGCTTTGGACAATGTGCACATACATGGTGACTAAAAGGTCCACTGTAGTTTGGTAAAAACGTCATATGCTTAACATTAACAGGTGTACAGCACCATAAAAAGCATTTGTAGAAAAAATCGTATTTACATTTAAAATTTAATCTTCATGTGTCATAGGGTATTCTATCTTAGATTGCTGGTCTGTCTGTAGATTGAGGGGAACGGTAACCATATAAGGTTTTACTCTGCCACTGGGTTCTATTTTCAAGCCTGCTATATGGAAAGAGTATTTTCAACACAAGTGAATATAGATCTAAATTATTTTAAGAAAAAAGACAACATGTCATCTTTCAAGCAAAACTGAATACAATAGTTAAACATTAAAGGCTGTAATTATTTAAATGGTGTAAAACATTTTGCACATTATCAAGTCAAGTTCTTCAAAATAGCTTGCTATTAATATGACGCTTCTGTGGTCCTTTTTAGGAACAGTGTAATCACTTTTCAAGACAATTCCATTATTAGTTCACCATTAATTAACTAAATAGAAATGCAACGCAAGCTTGTGGGTAATATCCAGTCCATCCAGAGTAGGAACATTATTTTTTCAACTGCTATATCATTTCTTAGACTAGGTTGTTGTTTCAGTTTGGACATCTATTACAGGTTTAGTGATAGTTTTTTAACTTTTAATTTTAATTTGACTGAGACATAAAAAGTTCTACTATTGATTAACGCTCTTAATTTTCTTTTGAATACACCCTTTAACCCAGCATCATAGATATCTATATTTATAATCAGGTTAGTAGGCAGAAATAACATTTCAAACCTAGGACATACAATGCCAAATCACTTTATTATTATCAGAAGTAAAAAATAAGTTTCAGCTGATAATCCTTTTATTATGAGCTTCATAATCTGGACCAGAGAAAAACATGCAATTTACTTATTTAACCATACAGAAGGTTCCTAAAATAGATACTTTTTATTTTATCTATGTATTGAGGCAGCAGAAAAACGGAAAAAATGGAAACAGAAATAACATAGTAGGAAAAACCTACTCTATGTATGTTATGTTATAGGGCCACTGTAGATGTTATATAATAGAGATTCATTTGTTTATTTGTTTTTACCAGCAATAAATTCGAATTTTAAGAAAATAAATTAAATGTAGCTTTTAAAAGTAAAATTTGAGCTTAGTCTTAAGTGAATAATATAATTTCTTCACCCCATCCTCTACTGGGGGCCAAAGGGTGGGGGAAGATCTGCCCAAGAGGCTGTCATAACTTTTTTTCTGATTGGTCTAGATTTTCTTACAGTGACAACTTTATCTAGCCAGAAGAGGCCGATAAAGTTTCCTATCAGGACAGCTTTCTAGGCATATTACAGTGGGGAGGAAGGGAAGTATTTAATCCTGTGCTGATTTTGAATGTTTGTCTACTGACAAAGAAATGATCAGTCTATAATTTTAATGGTAGGTGTATTTTAACAGTGAGACACAGAATAACAAAAAAAAACAAAGAAGAAAAATGCATGTAAAAAAAGTTATAAATTGATTTGCAGGTCAGTGAGGGAAATAAGTTATTGATCCCTTATCAATCAGCAAGATTTCTGGCTCCTGGGTGTCTTTTATATAGGTAACGAGCTGAGATTAGGAGCCCTCTCAAAGGGAGTGCTTCCAATCTCAGCTTGTTACCTGTATAAAAGACACCTGTCCACAAAAGCAATCAATCAACCAGATTCCAAACTCTCCACCATGACCCAGACCAAAGAGCTGTCCAAGGATGTCAGGGACAAGATTGTAGTCCTACACAAGGCTGGAATGGGCTCCAAGACCATCGCCAAGCAGCTTGGTGAGAAGGTGACAACAGTTGGTGCAATTATTCGCAAATGGAAGAAACACAAAATAAGTGCAAGTTTCCCTCGGTCTGATGCTCCATGCAAGATCATGCAATGATCATGAGAACGGTGAGGAATTAGCCCAGAACTACACAGAAGGATCTTGTTAATGATTTCAAGGCAGCTGGGACGTGAAGGACTGAAATCCTGCAGCGCCTGCATGGTCCCGCTGCTCAAGAAAGCACATGTAAATGCCTGTCAGAAGTTTGCCAATGAACATCTGAATGATACAGAGGAGAACTGGGTGTAAGTGTTGTGGTCAGATGAGACCAAAATCAAGCTCTTTGGCATCAACTCAACTCACTGTGTTTGGAGGAGGAGGAATGCTGCCTATAACCCCAAGAACACCATCCCCACTGTCAAACATGGAGGTGGAAACATTATGCTTTGGGGGTGTTTTTCTGCTAAGGGGACAGGACAACTGCACCGCTTCAAAGGGATGATGAACGGGGCCATGTACCGTCAAATCTTGGGTGAGAACCTCCTTCCCTCAGCCAGGGCATTGAAAATGGGTATTAGATGGGTATTCCAGCATGATAATGACCCAAAACACACAGCCAAGGCAACAAAGGAGCGGCTCAAGAAGAAGCACATTAAGGTCCTGGAGTGGCCTAGCCAGTCTGCAGACCTTAATCCCATAGAAAATCTGTGAAGGGAGCTGAAGGTTTGAGTTGCCAAACATCAGCCTCAAGCCTTAATGACTTGGAGAGGATCTGCAAAGAGGAGTGGGACAAAATCCCTCCTGAGATGTGTGAAAACCTGGTGGCCAACTGCAGGGGTTTTGCCACCAAGTACTAACACAAAGGGGTCAAATACTTATTTCCCTCATTGACCTGCAAATCAATTTATAACTTTTTTGACATGGGTTGTTCTTGTTTTTTTTTTTTGTATTTCTGTCTCTCACTGTTAAAATACACCTAATCATTTCTTTGTCAGTGGACAAACATTCAAAATCAGCAGGGTATCAAATACTTTTCTTCCCCCACTGTACACCTGATAATGGGTGGAGAGAAGCAGATCTGCTGAAGTCTGAAACACTAAAGGTCAAGTCTATGTTTTAAAACCGTGATGGGCAACTTGGCCATATTGGGGCGGTCTACAGTCCAGGATTTCAATCTCTCTCTGTAATCAGGTTCTCTCTACTTTAGCATACCTGAGTTATTCAGTTTCATTCTGATTGATAAACATGAAAACAAAGATTGAAATCCTGGACTGTTGGCAGGCCTTGTAGGATCAAGTATATCCCTAAATAAATGGCATTCCTATACAATATATAATGTTATTGACTGATCATTAATTAAATTATAAAACGCTAAGCTTAACAGGCATTTAGTTACTTACCATCAGTTCTCAAGGAGACCTCTTTTACAGAATAATTTGATTCCTTAGATCCACCAATTGCTTTTACCCGGACATAGTAAAGAGTATCAGGATTAACAATTTCCTCTGACAGGTCGCAGTAATTGTGGATAATATTCTTACAGCGCTTGACTAACGTCCAGTTAATTGTTTTACTGAAATATAATGTCAAACAAAATAACATTCAACAAAATCAATTATTATTATTTTAGCAATAAAAACAATATTTTTGGAAAAATAAATCAATGCTGCATTTTAAACACCCATTTAAAGTTTACTGCCTAGCAGTACTTTACTTCAGCAAATACGCTGCTCTCCACCCCCATCATGTGTCCAGTAGGTGTGGGAGGATCTGCCCAGGGCATTGTCCTGTGTGGATAGTATTTCAGTTGTCCATATAACATTATTTATCTGACTACTTCCCTGCAGTGACTATTGCATATAAAGCCACACCAGGTAGAAAGAAAAAAAAAGGGCTATCTTCAGAACAGATCCTCTCTTACCTCCTGAATACATAACAGGGAGTGGAGAGAAGCATATCTGCTGGAAGCAACAATGCTAATTTCAAAAGGTAAATAGAATTTGGATTTCAAATACCACTACAGAAAAAGAACAAAGGAAATGGGGATGTTTAACTCAACATTTGTATCCCCAATTAATAAATATGCCTCATTTTATTTTGTTACAGATTTCCATATACATGGAAAAAAGTGACTAGCTAGTAAAAGGCCCAGTCACATTAGCACCAAAAACCCCTAAAAAAATAATTTCAACATATATTTACATTAAAAAAGTTGTAAAAAATCAAAATCCAAGTTAACAGCAATATTGATTAAAAAATATTAGCTTAAGTAAGACAGTACAGAGGTTTTCACTAGCTTCAGAAGATTATGTTTTCATAAAAAAATACATTTCTACTGTCAGCTTTCCTTTAAGAAGTACGGTAATCTATATTTAAATCTGTGCTAAACTAAATTAATACCATATACAGCAAGCATTACATCAATCTGTTTCTAATGTCCTGAAACTTAAAACAAGAAAAGTCCAAAGTTTAAGAATATAGTGCTACAAAAAATGTTGGAGCTTTATAAATAAAGAGTAAAGGTAATACCAGCTGGCTGGAGCCTACTATCAACAAATTTAGAAACACTGGTTAATTATTGTTGTCCATAGAAATGAGCTGCTACTTTTTGTGTGTTAAAGGCACATATAATTCATCATTTGTAATCATCAAATAGAGGGTTGAAAGGCATATGGAAAAAGGCTCCCTAGTTGCACCCCTTTAGAGAATCGCTCTTTCCACTACATATAGAGTGCTTCTGCCTTGTAGAGATGGCACAAGATAAATTACACAATTAAATCACTATTGTTCTGATGATGACAAGCCTGGCACACTGATAAGAGATTATACAAAGTGTCTGTGCATCACAGCCTACAGATAGTGGGAGACACAGAGAAAGCTCTGGTACTAAATCCCTGAACTTGCTTCTCCAGAAAGACATTAATTGTACTCTACCAATAGTAAGCAGCAGCTCTCTGTTGGGCTTCACTTCTACTTATCTGTATAACAGAGCAAAGTCATTATGCTTACCTGTAATCTCTAATTTCCACTTGGAAATGTGTTGCAGAAGAGTCTTTATAATCCCAGTATAAGGTAGTATTAAAGTTATAGGATTCTATTATTAGGTTAAAAGGTGCAGCGACTGCAAAGAAGAAAAAAAAACATTATTAATATCAAAAGCAGTTAAATGAACATAAGCACTATATATCCATATGGCTTAAATATATTTGTTATATGTTCTGTTAATTAATTTTGGTATTTATTAAAGGTAATGGCATCATTGTTTTGGGTCATTATGACGAACCCTTAAATAGACATCAATTTCAAATAGTGGTATAATTTTGGTGTTGGCCTCTTGCACCTTAAAAGAGTGTATGTCTATAAATTAAACTAATTTCATTCAGTCAGCCGCTAGATTGTTGGATGTATACATGTACACCCATCCAGTGTATGTGAGCTGGCACAACCCCAGCTGACTGCTAAAGTATCCCAGAACGGACCTGCTATTAACTATTACATGGAAAAGGATGAAAGTGCAAATGATAAAAAGTAACATCACTTGAACACAATTACCCTATTTAGTATGATTGGTCATACAGGATTAATTGCAATCAGGACTAATGCCAAATATATTTTACAGGCAAAATGTCTGACACTGTTTAAACTAAATAAATACAGCCTTTAATATTTAACAATTATATTCAATTTTGCTTTTAACTTTCTAAAAAACTATTTGCCTGATATCAAGTCAATTTCTTCATAAGATTTTATTGTAAATATGACATTTCTGTGATACTTTAACCACATTAATTCTATGCCTTCACTCTTGATGTTCATTGTTGTTCTAGAATTGATATTTATTTGCAATATGATGATATAACCAATACCATGGTCATACTAAAGTATTTCTTCAAAAATGTATTTTTAGTAAATAAGTCAATTGGACCTGGGAGTGCAGAATAAAAATGTAATACTCGGGTTCTTTTTGTTGAATTGTTAGTTGTTTTTTTATTTATAGAACAAATAAAGTACTGTGAGGGCTGTCTGAGCACCAATAGCACCTGCTTCCCATGACGAGTCTAAATAATGGTTGTTGTTTTTTTTATAATAAAGCCAAATACTCCTACCAGGCATTTAAAATAGCATGTTTTATATACACAAAACATTTTATGTCCATTAATATAAGAGATCTATAAATTAGAAAAAAATTGAATAGTTAATTCATACATAATTTAGAAAAAAAGACACAAAAATGGAACAGAAAAAGCTACACAGGAAATAGTTTGCTCCTTCTCCATTTAAATAAAAGCAACAGAAAGTTCCATCAAGGGAGTATTGCGCAATTAACTGTTTCTTACTCCCTGTTACTATTTTTCGGCCACTTACAGGTAATAGTTTGAAACTAAAGATCATAAATTTTTCATGCAACAAAGTCGTGCTCTTTTAAATGCATGATATACATTTCTGACTCCGGGGTCCTTTTAAAGATAGTAATTGTTTAGCAGTTTAAAGTAATGGATTTAATGAATCCAGTAATAACAAATTAGTTTATACCTTCAATATTTCCCTGGTGCATCCACTCTATACTTTATGTTTACATTTAGTTATATTGTCATGTAAATACACAAATATTAAGAAAAAAATGCAATGAAAAATATCTAATTTGACTCAATGTTCTCCCCAGCCAGATTTAGGCTGGCGACCACCTAATTAGAAACAAAGAACATTGTAGAACTATATACCCAGCACCCTTCTCCTTCATGGCACCCAGCTGGTAAACATTTCTGGGGAGAACACTGCTTGGAATATATATATATATATATATATATATATATATATATATATATATATATATAATGATGTAGTTGATTGTATTTACTGCAGCAAGTTACAGCAATACAAAATAATTACATGAATGTAATTTTCATTTTTAGTGTGAATGATCTTTAAAAAAATATATTTTATACTGCTTTCCTAGACCTTAGCTGTACAGTTAGGCACTACGAATGACAGATAGAATATGATAAAATATTTATGCTTAAAGACAACTTTTTCACATGTTAACCATGATCGGAAATTCAATGTCAACAACACCCATGACACCTCTTCTCTGTGAGTTGTGATTTGTGGTTTAACAGTTTCTGTGGTGAATTGCACACTTACTTTTTTAAAATCTTCTTCTAACATAAAGACCTGAAACAACCTGCCTTTTGTGGGTCAATCAAATGAAAACTACAATTCACACAACTTTTTAGTCAAATGACCACAAAAGTCCCATAATTATAGTGTGCTCTTTTGAAGAATTTAAAATGATAATAGGAAAATGATTTTAGAAACTAACAAATTTTTTTTAATAAAACCAGCATTTAATTTATTAACCACATATGCATGTTTAAAAGGCCCATCTGAAAGAGAATTGCTCAAACTCTCAAGTTTTTCGTTTAGTCCTGAGGAGCAGTCACCAGAGAAATCGGATAAATAAAGTCTCTTTTACATTTATCCCTTATCAGCCCAGTGGCGAACCAAAGAACTAATTTGTAGGCCCTTCTTACATACATCCTTGGTCTTATATTCACATCCTATCATCCAGAGCTCACATACCTTCACATAGTAGTGTAACCGAGACACACCACAGTGCATCTCCAATGCTCCATTACTTATCACACCCATGAACTCCAGACACCCCTCTTACTACATGGTCCAGGATCACATATAATAGTTGTTGTAATTGCGAGTTGTCATCACACAATGTTAAAATTTACGGGCTTGCGCATGCACAATGAGCGCCAAAGGGCCGAAAGTTTGACAGGGACTCACAATGAGCTCCGAAGGCGCTCACCGCGAAGCCCATACGTGACTAGTTTGACAGGGCTGCAATAAGCGTCGAAGGCTTCATTGCGAGGCCCGTATGTGACTGGCTTGAAGACGCTTATTGCGGGGCTCGCAATGAGCACCTTTGGAGCTCATTGCGAGTCCCGTAACGTAGACGGGGGGGGGGGGGGGGGGGGGTTTGGGGAGAGGCTCCCAAATGGCTTACAAGTTAAAGGCTTCAAAAAAATTACGGGTTTTAACAGCCGCCATTTTTTTCAAGCCTGTAACTCGAAAGCCATTTGGGAGCAGGGAGCCTGTAAGTGAGGTTGCAAGCTAATTTACTATTTAATTGGTGTTTTTTGACGGTATCAGAACGGCTAGGCGAGAAAAAAAAAATAGTCAGCGGTGAAACCGTATTTTTTTTTCAAGCCCGTAAATCAGAAACACATTTCGGCTTGGGGAATTTATTAATTTCCCTAGCCCGCAAATGGTTTCACACCCGTGAATGCAAACAGAAGCACAGAGGAGGGAGAAAGACACATGGGAAGGGATAGGGGGGAGAGGGTGAAATGAGACACATGGTAGGGAGACGGGGCAAAGAGACACGGGATGGAGAGTGGGGGAAACGGACACAGGGGAAGTAGAGATAGAAAAAATACACAGGGGTGAGAGAGTGCGGAGAGGCTCGCAATGAGCGCCAAAAGCGCTTATCTCAGGGCTAGCTAAGAGCGGCGAAGGTGCTCATTGAGAGGACCGAAAGTCGCCAGTTGGCCGATGCCTGCAATGAGAGCCAAAGTCGATCAATGTGGGACTCGCGGTGAGCGCCAAAGGCGCTCAGCGCAAGGCCTGTAAAGAAGAGGAGGGGAGAGGCTCGCAATGTGTGCCAAAGGCGTTCATTTCTGGTCTCGCGATGAGCGCCAAAGGCGCTTATTGCGGGGCACAAAGGTTGCGGGCTGACAGAGGCCTGCAAAAGGGCGAAGGCGATCATCGCGAGGCCCATAAAGTAAAGGAGGAAGAGCTCGCAATGGGCACCGAAGGAGTAAATCGCGAGGCTCGCAATTTAGAGGGCAGAGAGCCCTGCATTGTGTGGCAAACAGCATTGCCAGGCTTCAAATCTTATTGTCGTCATTTTTGACGGGCAAGTCGCTAGTTATAAATTACTCCTGTTAATATCTGTCACCAAGACATTCAGTGTGCTCAGTTTACTATGGTCAACAGAGGCAGCTGACTGACATGTATCCAAAGCCTATACCTATGCATAACCTAAAAAGGAAGCTCCACAGAATAATACATGGATTGGATAGGTTTCTCTTCCTAGAACAAAAATGTCTCTCCTTAGTATAGCAATGTGACTGTATATGTGCCTGAGCATTGAAACCCAGGTAAGTGACACATTTTTCCATATTTGCTCTATATGTTTTTCTTATTACGTTATTGATTTAAAATATTGATGCCTATTCACAAACTACTGTGTTATTTCCACACATAAGAATACATATGCTATTTACTTATACTTAGGAAAGTATACTGAAGTATGCACATGTTCTTCAGATAGACTACACATTTGTGAATTAGTTGTTTTTGTAGAACATGAACAAGAACAAAGGTGCCTGTATTAAAGGGTCACTGAAGTAACCTAATGATACCATTAGAATGAAAGTAAAACAGCATGTTGAAAGGGTGTTCTTTTTAAAACTGATGGTGAATAAATGGTTTTATGATGAATATAAGTCAGGCTATTTGAATGTATGGGCTGTGCCTAAATGAGTAATGTGCTCTGTACCTTGCTGGATATCCCCTATAATAGTTATCAGATGTGAGTAACGCCTCCGAGATGCTGATTGACGCAAGATTGTTACTCACATGCGGATTGACGGGCATGCGCAAAACTGCGTGATAGCTCTTGGGGCTTGCCCTCTGCTAGCCAATGAAATCTACAGACTGAAGTATGCTCTGTTTGTTTCAATGAAGTTAAATCCCCAAAAATAAAAAATAAACTTTTGTCATGTTTAAAACAAGCTATTTTAAAAACTAGAAAAAAAACAGTTGTGTTCCATGCCCCATTAATAGGTAGAATAGTTTATCTAGGTTCACATACCTATTCATAATTCCTACGTATATATGTTTATGACGCACATATTCTTTTCTGATTGCCAGAAACATAACTTAAAAGAGCAGTCAAAAAGATGAGATTTAGAATAAATTGGTAAAATCAAGATTGTATGTGGATGCTGCTATTCTCCACTGCCAGCAGAAGAAAGTCTGTTTGTCTCTGGATACTTAAATAAAGGAGAGAAGCTTTCCTTTTTTGGTGAAGGGATTTGATCAGCAATATCAAGCCACAGAAGGGAAAGGAATAATTATTTTCAGTCTGTATATGATTCATCTATGTACTGCAGGTTGTGGATTGTATTTGTTAATCAATATATGGATTTCTGAGAACTTTAAAAAATTAAACATGGCTACTGACCCCAATGAAGAGATCAGCTGCACACTAACTTAACTCACCATCTCAGCCATATTTCAGACTCAACATACCTTTATTCACTAGTAATGTATAACTGAACTCAAGTGTGACCACATCAAACTAGTACTATAAGACAACTAGCAACTTGCATATCAAAAATTACGGCAATAAAATTTGAACCCTGGTAATGCTGTTTGTCACACAATGCAAGCCCCCCCCCCCCCTCTACTTTACTGGCCTCTCAATGAGTGGCTTTGCCGCTAATTGCAGGCCTTGGCAAACCCGCAACTTGCAGCCCTATCCCTCCCCCTCTACTTTACTTGCCTCGCGATTAGCACCGCTCATTGCTGGCCACGGCATGAGTTGTGCGCATGCGCAAGACCTGTAACTCCCCTGTGTCTCTTTGCCCCCTCTCCATTCCCTGAGTTCTTTTTCCTTATCCCTGAGTTTTTTTTTCTTATCTCCCTGCTCTGTGTCTCCCCCTCCCTCCCCTTTGTCTCTTCCCTCTCTCTGTCCCTCCACTGTGTCTCTTTCCCACCCTCTTCCTCCCCTGTCTCTCTTTGGCCCCCTCTCACAGCTTTGAAAACATTTGCGGCCTTGGCGGCGGTTAAACCTGTAACTAATTTTTTTAAGCTTGTAAGGCTTGAATCATAAATCGCTATTGCGCCAAGCCTTGCGGGCTTGAAAAAAAATGTATGGGCTTAACTATGCCATTTATTTTTCAAGACTGTAACTCGGCAGCCGTTGGGAGGCCGCCAAAAGACACCAATTGAATAACAAATTAGCTTTCAACCTCACTTATGAACTCCGTTCCTCAGAAGGTAGAGAGCCCATAATTGAGGTTGGTAGCTAGTGTTCTATTGTCGTCTTTTGGCGGCCTCCCAACGGCTTCCCTGTTATGGGCTTGAAATAAAATGGCGGTATTTTTTTTAAGCCCGTAACTCAGAAGCCGTTCAGAGCCTCTCTTGCGGCCTTCAGCGCTCATCGCCAGCCTCTCCCCCCCCACTACTTAACGGGCCTCGCGAAGAGCGCCCTCGCAATGAGCATCAAACCCGTAACTTTCGGGTCTCGCAATGAGCGCCTTTGGTGCTCATTGCGCATGCCCGTAATTTTTTACATAGCATTATCCACAAACTCGCAATTACGACAACTATATATGTGATACAATGATTTCCCCTGCTATAAGACAGATTGACAAACACAACATCTCCTAGATTCACTAAACATTGCATGGTCTGTCAAGTGCATTGTTGCAGCTTGCATTATCTACACTCTTTGGGAAAAATTAACATTGCAGATTCAGTGAACACTTTGCAGTTGCTAAAAAACTGAATTAAATATGTGAGAACGCATGTTTGGAAGGTGAATGTGTGGATTTATTAATTCAAGCTTATTTTGGAGTTAAAACACAATATAGATAAAGTCATATTGGCTCTAATCCACAGTTTAATATATATTTCTATAATAAACATACCAGGATAGACCTTGTGAATACTCTGCATTATAGTGGGACAGAGTTATAAGTTCTGATAAGAAATCCAATCAGGAATCTCATGTACAGGTGGTGAGCTGTAAGGTGAGATTCAATAGTTATCAATTTGGTAACACATCAGATCTCACAGTGATAGGAATTGAGGGCAATAAAATCCCTGTATATGTTTTTGCTTCAGTGCTATAAGTCTCCAACCATCTTCATCACCCAGAAAACTACACGGAAGGCTTATAATACTGTGATGATGTCCACTAACACCCAAAAACTGGAAATCTTCCTGGAGGGCCTTATGGTTTTTCTGACTCCCACTTATCCTCATTGTACATTGAACATACTTTCTTCTAGACCTGCTCATGAATTCAGGCTGTGCTATTTTACATCTTGCCCATACTATTTTACAAAAGACATGTATATAACATCTAAAAAAAATAGATAGATTGTCTAAATTTGAATTCTAGGTTCTTAAAATGTGTAACTCAAGGAATCAATGCATCTATTTTCACACTGTGGGGCTAGTAAAAGATTTAATAAAGTTCAGGAAATAAGTATTAAGATGGAAGATAATACTTTACAGAATGTGTAGAACCTATGGGAGAGAGGAGACTTGGTAGGGACAAACACAGCAAAGGACATCAAGCATGCCCTGGATAAATTAAATGATTTAGGTAGATAGAACAGACAGACTCAATTGGTTCTTTCTTATCTATTGTCAAAGCTATGTTTCTACACATTCTACCTGGCTCTTTGTTGGTCTGTATTTTGTACAGTCCTTTATATTAATGTATGAAGATGTTACAGACTTTAGAGAACCTAAACTGCTGGTGGTTTCATGTTTTCACTTCCTATGTTACAACACAATTCCTTCTTATCAGATTAAAATATTTACTGAAACTGACTGATGTGTTTTTACACGCTTTTCTCCACAAAGTGTCATCATGTCCCTGAATTATATTTAGAAGAAGATAAATACAAAACATTATGGAAAACAACACTAAAGTATATTAAACATTTTTTAGCACATTCTTATATGTGTATGAGAATTTCTGACTACAGAACAAGAGAAAATCTTATATATCTACTTCATTGGAGATTTATTATGAAAAATAATGATTATGCTTTTCACCTATAACCGCACTTAGGGCCTCATTCGATTGAGAAATTGTAGCTTACAGGAGCCCGTAATGTAGCCTGCAAACTAATTTGCAATTCAATTAGCATCTTTTTGCGATCTAGGGGTTACGGGCTGAAAATCCCTGCAGTTGTTACCACCGTAACTTATACCCCATCTAAGCCTTTGATCTTTTAAGAATGCAAGAGTTACAATCGCAAAGTGCTACAATTCCTCACGCTCACAAATATTTTCACACCCGTAAATGGCAAATGTAGAAGAAAATCCTACGGGTGCCAGATAGGACTTTAAGGGTGTTCATCTCCTGTCCTTAGCACTGCAAATGCAATTAAAAAATAAATACTGCACTTCAAACGGGGAAAGCGATGAAAGACAGAGTTAATTGCACAACAGTCTCAAGTTCGCAAATCTGCAATCAAATATTATTATTTTTATGTTTTATTTCCGTGTTATATCAATCTCCGGAATTGATGAGTTAATACATATCACGCACATAGACTAGAACAGTATCATCATTTATTTTTATTATTTTGTACATTGCGGATTGTGCGTCGGATCGCATATCGAATCTCTAAACGCTAATTGATTGACATGTAACCTCCATCTTATACTGCCATAATGATGACTGTCGCATTTTCTATTGACTGTATCAAAATGGGTAGTTACGGCCTTGCTTAATTGGTTTACGGTTTTCGGTTCGTAGATTGCGGGCTTGTTCAATTGAATCGCTCTGTAATTTTAGCAGAGTTCATGCCCGCAGACGTACGGCCTCTATTATCGAGTTGCGGCCTTGCAACTGAATGAGGCCCTTCGTTTTTACCTTCTCAAATGGACTCTGTCACCCAAAAAGTTGTTGTTTTTATTGCGCTTTAAAATTAAATCAACTAACTTTCTGTTCTTTTAAAGGGCATAACACATGTTTACATTGCTGCATCTAGATGACTATAAACAAAAATGTTTCACTGTGTGTTTTCATTTTTAAAATGAAGGTCTCATTTCGGAATAAACAGCATTGAATATGAAATTGCTCAGATGTCCCTGTAAGCCAGCACCACTACTGGGGTCATCAATTATATAACATACAATATAGTATAATTGGTGCATTTATTGCAATTTTCAAGCAAAATTAAGCATAAATGACAGGATTGAAATGGTAAGACTGGCAATGCTGTTTGCCACACAATGTGAGGCTTTTGCTCCTCTGAGCACCTTCGGCGCTCATTGCAAGTTTCTCCTCTGTGTACTTCAACTTTACTGCTTTGCACTGATCACCTTCGGCGCTCATCGCGATCCTTTCCTCCCACCTACTGTACGGTTTTGTTAACATGCAAGTTTTGTGTTTGGGAATGCCATGTGTCTCTTTCCACCATCTCCCCCCTGAATATGAATCCCATAAGAAATAAAAGTAATGTGTTTTGCCTGCTCACTCATGTTTTCTTTAAAAATGGTACATATCTTACCAATTCGCTAAGGGTATGCAAACTTTTGAGTACAACTGTATATATATATATATATATATATATATATATACACATACACACAAACATACATATGAGAAAAAAATATGAGACGCAAGACTTCAAAAAAAAAACATTACGACCTTGCAAAAATACGACCTTACCGCCCGAAACCTGCGCACATGAAAACATTAAAAACACAAGAAATACACACAAGAAATACATAAAAAGCTTACCCACAGCAAGGGGGGGGGGGGAGGGGCACCCAGGACCTCAGAAACTGAAGTTACACCTCAATTTAAGTTGAAATACAAGAGTTTAGACACCAGAAAATCACCTAAGCGAGAGAAAAAATGGCCACCGAAAATAGACGGACGCGATCCAAGAACAAGGACGCCAAATCAGCCACAGCCATTAGGCGCCATTTTACAACACTAACTTACACAATCCGGAAGTACACAGCTACCCTAACGGCCTTCCCTCGCGCACGCAGCCTATTTACACTACACACTGCACACATTAAGGACACTTACAGAGCAGCTCCACAGCACTCAAAACACACATTGTATGCTGCAGCAACATCAAAACAGATTGCCAGCTCTTCAGCATAATGCTTCCTGCATATATTACTTCAAAATAGGTAAAGTATATTCATTTATTATTTTATTAATAATTTCATTAGCATTAAAAAAAAAAAAAAAAAAAAACAATGCTCATAGCACACAAACAACCAACAGCCTCGCAATGATCGCCGAAGGCACTCTGCGCAAGGCTTGCAATGAGCGCCGAAGCATCTCGGAAAACACCAACAAAATTAATCTCTGAACCAAACACCATTACCTGCCTTACAATCTTATTGCCATCATTTTTTGACGGGCAAGTCGCTAGTATACATATATATGTATATATATATATATATATATATATATATATATATATACACACACACACACATACATATATATATATATATATATATATATATATATATATATCTGCACAATTTTCTTATGTTTTTGTCCCATATAATAAAATATCAAATTACACACCTCAGTGACTTTTAATTCTGTCCTTATGTTTTAGCACTAGTGCTTACTATAATAAGGTGGTAGGAAAAGCCATCACTTTAATATGATAAAACCCTCACAATATTTGGAAAATGTAGTGAACATGGCTATTTGGATTACAAGTTCTAATTATGTATCATATATTAAATGCTTGTTTTACAACATTGTGAATGTTTTTTATATGTAAAATTAGTGATCACTGATTTAGAACGTGTGCATTAAAAAGGATGCCTGAGGGAATGATTTGCTCCTCCTTTCATTTCCTTGACAAAGACAGGTCCAATGATCATATGACACAATATTCTTATTTCAATAAGAAGTCTCAGGCATAAAACATTTAAAAAACATACAAATCAGAGTCTGCTAGTTATAAAAGAAACATGATCAGAATATGGTATTAGGTTTAAGCCATTCAGAAACTGTGAGGAAACCCCCATTTAATTTGTATTAATCCTATTATACATAATGCTGCAGAGTGGGTCTCATACAGTAGGGAAGTCCCCAAAGGCACAGGGACTTCCCATTTGCTCTTCTGTCGGGGGAATGGACCCTTTAAGAAGCTCCTAACTGCACCAGGAAGAGGAGCATGAGACCAATCTTTGGATATGCCAACCACTCCTCTAAAAAGCAAATAATTGTGGTGAGTAGGGCTCTATAAAAGGCCCCATCTCATCTCTACAAATAATAAAACCATATGTGACCAAACTAATTTGAAAGAGGTAGTGGTCCTCTGATCCATATATAGGTCTTCTATATGTATGAGAGGCTAATGAGGCCATATTTATATTCTTTTACCATTCTTATTTATGGGCGAGTATCCCGCACACATTTCCAAATCCCACAAAGAGAAGTATGAGACAATTATTTTGAATGAGATGTTCCCCATTTTGTTACATATCCCCAACAGGGAAATGGTAAGAGGTCTCTTTGATTAGAATGTAACTATTCAGTTCAATTGTCACTGCACATTGCCCCCATGGACTTTGTCACTCAGACATTAAAATGGGTCAGCCATCATCCCTGCTATCCCCTTCACAACCATATCAGGGTGGAGACAAATACTCAGATGGATGCTTCTACTCTAATATATGAAAATATATTTAATTATGAACATTACGGTTATAAATTATTGAATGAGATTTGTGTATTACTCAATGAATAGTTAAAATAACTAGCACCACTTACTGGGGGATTACAGTGGTCTTTTAGTTCAAATATGGCAAACCGTAATTAAATTAAACTAGCTATAACATTTCTATAAAACAAAAACTTCCCTTTAAAGTTGACTCCCACTTTTAAAAGTAAATAAACAAACATTTCCCATAACATGATATTACCATGTAAATAATGTATTTTTGTATATAAACAAAAAACAGATTATGGTCTAAAAAATGTGTTGTCCATTATCAAGTGTAGTTCTTCAAAATATCATAGTGTAAACAATGTGCAACTAGTGTTTTCAACAGCTTATTCTAAAACCTTATCTATATCCAAGATCCCCTCCAGGGTTAACAAACTAAACCGTGGCTGAATGTACTGCATCATAGTTGCATACAATAGTTAATAAATAAGTTAAACACCTGTATTTTATCACTTTCTAAAACATTTTGCTCAGAAGTCATGACGTCTAGCTCTTCAAAAGAGCATACTGTAAATGTGACTACAGCAGCCCTTCAGTATTTAATTTGACATGATTATGCTTTGAAATAAACATGTTTGCTGCAAATACATTGAGTTCTTTACACAGTGGTTCTCTTTTTCCTCGTAAAAATCCCATCTGAAGTTGACAAGGAAGTCGGCAGCCTGATTACCAGTAAATGAGTCATGCATGTAAATGAAGGGCCTGGAGGTTACATATAATAACCTCTTGTATATAATATATATTACGGAGGGAATTCCTGTAAATGAGTGAAATACCCATCCTTTTCAAAGCTTATAACACAACGCCTTTAAAAATGAATCACATAAAACATATCTGTTAGGCCTTAGTGCTTTTACTATTTATTCCATAGGCAAGGGAATGAGACAAGCCTAATTTATGTGATGTATTGTACAGTGTGACACATTATCAAATACATCGAAAAAACGACTTTCCATGTCCCTTTGATTAAGTACATTTATATGTGTGCTTAAAGTAGACGTTCCACCGGTTACATGAAACAGTAAACATGCAGAAATTCAATTATACATGTAAATGTTGCCTATTATTACTACAAGGGGATATTTGCTAAGCTAACACAGAGCAGTTTCCCCTCATAGGAAATTGAGCTCCTTGAAGCACCTGCAATGTTTAGTAAATCCCCTTTGTTAGATAATTTGAGCTCCTGGAGAACACAGAAAAGTGAAAGTAACTGCCACACTTGACCCAATCAGATCACACAGCTCAGACAGAAATGGGGCACAGTACTTGCTTCTAATGGCAATTCACATCTCTCCTCAAACACGGATTTCAATAACTTTTACATAAATAGATTGTCTGCTGTACTATAAAGAAACTCAAGGTCAGGCAGATTGTATTAATACATTTCTGCACTCCTTAGGCAAAAAGCATCATTTATATATGCTGCACATATCATAAAACTTTTTTATTTTTATTAATATCTAAAACTCCCTCTAATCATTATGTTGACGCCTCCAGGGGTGTCTACATAGGCACCTGATCCCCCTAAAATCAGCATGGAGCATTTGGGAACCAATTTTAACCCATTATTCACCTGCTGTGTCTTCTTCAGCCAATAGGAGAGCACTGATGTCAGTAGTTGCTGCAGGGAATGTACAATCTGCAGGAGTGGTAATCAAGTGTGAATGTGTTGCACAGAGAGACACTTATATGAAAATACATAGCACCTTCTAACATGGTGCCACACTACATATCCCAGGCTGCTTAGCAGCACAGTCAGGAACCCCAGACTTTGACACAATGTTTCAGCTGCCTGAGCTTCCACCTGATTGGCCAAAGCAAATTATGAATTTTATGCTAATTTAGCTTGAGTTTCAAGGGGGTGTTTACTCTAGTTTTCAACTGTCAGAAATGACAAGGCATTTTGCTAACTTCAAGGTATGTTTTTAAATGTTTATTTTGGTATTTCGTCATGCAAAAAAACATTTGCATACACTTCTGATTCTCCTCTATCAGATGCATGCATAACCCAGAAAACTTAGATATGCCTTTAATAAATTGCACAATGAGCTGAGAAGCTGGATCACTGGTTAACACAGGCTATCTTGGGCACATAAGCTCCCGCATCTGTTTGTAAATTCCCCCACACTCCAAAAATTCCAGTCAAGGACCATGCTTATTAAAAACTTTAGTCTTATGACTGATGCAGGATACATTTTCAGAATTGTGTTTATTTTACTTAATCAGGCTAGAGAGGGAGCATACACTTTGATCTACTGCTATTTTTTTTCCTTTAGTTATCTAGACACACAAAATATTCAAAACATTCTTTCTCTTAACAGATTTGCACATTTTTGGTCTCGGCTCTCTTGTATGTGTAGGATGTGATGTTTTGGTGTATTCAGGGTCATGTTGATCTTTTAGAACTTGAGGGTAGCACCTTAACCACTTGATTAGTTCACTTCCTATCTGATTTCTGTGTTAAGTATTACAACCACAGTTTGCCGCTGTGTTTTGAATTACGAGTCACAGATCTCAAATTATGAATATTTGTTAAGAAAAAGCATTATTCATTGCCAAATATAGCATATATATTTGCAAGTCTTTTAATATTAATCTGGTTGCAGACCACTCTAGATTTGGAAGGAATACGACACCATATAATTCTTTTTATTAGGGCTTCAATTCATATACGGTATATCAAATATATAAAATATTACAAGTGGCTGATTGTTACTGTGATTTACATAGAAAGATGAAACGGACATGGACCATGGAAATATTAAGCATAGATAATAAAACTCAGGGGAAATCAAGGGAATGTGAATAATATTTTTTGTTTTATATAAATGATTTAATTAAGTTTCATTAATTAGTTTGGTCCTCCTCAATGCAAGTTTCATCTAAAATGTACTCACTTATTTGAATAATAACAGAATAACTGATTCTAGAATGTCCCTCTCTTCCTGTATTCTCTCCTGCAGACTGCAATCTTGCTCAACTGTAATCTTCTGAACTGCATTTTCTGAGCCAAGGACACGTCTCTAGAGGATGGGACTCACACTACCAGTGTCATGCTGTTTGTGAGCAAGCAAATAGCACCATATTGACTGTACTAACAGGATTCTAACATTGACAGGTTTATATACGATGCATCAAGTGTTTAAAATGTTGGAAGTGTTTTATTTTAATAATGTTAGGTTTGTGATGAGGATCTCCTTTGTTGCTTGTTGCCCACAGAAAATCCACTGGACAACCAATTGTATAGCACTGGCCTAGACTAAGAGTTGGAGATTGGGTATGATGAGCACAAGGATGGGCTCTGAAAAAGCACTCAAGCATTGCTCTGCCCAAAGGAAGAGAAACCAAAGGAGTGACAGATGAATGTAAATCCAAACAGCCAAGGAACCAATCACAGCACACACAATGATCTACTTCCTAATCCATTACCATTCTGATAGACTCCATGATCTCTTCCAGCATGCAGGCAATGTTGAGACAAGGATTATATATAGAAATATATGTATGCAAACTAGAAAGTTATGAACTTGCATTAAAATCTTAGGAGCCATGGCTCAATTGATTAGTCAAAACCTGCACAAGTATATATAAATATGACAATTTGTGAGATCCTCTTCCCTCAGTTGTCAGAACATTGTAGGATATTCTGTGTGTTTTCTGTATGTCGTATACACAATATATTAGTAGATAATATTGTGAGATTGGTAGAGGCCATTGTTTCCTATATCCTCTGACGGTGAGGGGAAGGAAGTATTTACAAGACTCTTAGGCACCACCCCAGCAGTGGGCTTCCCAGAGACAGCAACATGGCTCTACCAGCTAGTGCCACATGGAGCCACGTATGTTATCTGAGAGGCGGTGGCACGGAAAGCTTTATTGTGTTTCATCATATGGAAAATGTGTTTGTGCTAATCAATAAAGAAAAGCTGGTGAGAAGACAGATATAGGTTGTAAACATTGATCTCTTTGTCATGTGTTAGGCATCGCAGGCAGCTTTTGTCGGCTGGATAGAAGCTTCATGCCAGAGCAAGTCACAGAATATAAACAGAAGCGCTTTCAATTCTGGTCCTGCTGAATCTGTTGCTTAAAAATAAATATACAATCAGTTGTTCAGCTCAATCAATATTATGAAAGAAATAGAAAATATGGACCTTGCTTTTTACATCAGCGCCAGCGAGAGAACACTTGTACACCCCTCCCAGTGGTCTGTCACAGGCCCTGTCCTCCTAAGGTGGATTAGTACAGTTACCACAATATATATCAACATGGATATACAAGCAGAAAGAGTGTTATACAGACCTGAGATGTGTGTGGGGGGGGGGGGAGATCAGAATGGGAACCTGAGGAGTGGGGGGGGTGTAGGAGATCAGAATGGGGGACCCCGTAGGTCCAGTATTCTGATCTCTTAACCCCCCCCCCCACCCCCACAACAATCCCCAGGTCTGTATAATACTATTTCTGCTTGTATATCATTGTTGTTATATATGGTGGTAACTGTACTAATGCACCTTAAGAGGACAAAGCCTGCGACAGACCACTGGGAGAGGTGTACAGCAGTTCTCTGTCTGGCGCTGATGTAAAAAGCAAGGTCCAAAAATATACATACTGTACTGGAAAACAATTTAGTGTACAATAAAACAGTGGCTAAAAAACTTTGCTTACGGCTCTTACCCTTTTCCTACTTAGATCAATATAAACACCGTTCCCATGCTCCTAAAATGTCTTGGAAGCTCCTCAACTGGATCATAAGTTTGAAATTAAAATGCTCAACCCCTTGTACTAATAAAAAAAAACGCCACTCCCAGCAGTGAGATTTGAGTTATACCACCCTATTTTATTAGGGTCTGCACAGTTTACAGGTGGGAGGGACATTTCATTTCACACACACCAAAATATCAAATCCCTTTAAAGATAATGAATCAAATGGTGCATATCATGCCAAGTAAAACACAGAAGTAAGTGTGACATTGCCATTGTTCTCCCAGAAACATATTTTAAAAGTGTATACTATTTACATTTTCTTCTAATTTAATACTATTCAGGGAGATTATTGCTTATAAGAACATATAATTAAGACAAAATATTCAGAAAAAAGTATAAATCTGGTTCTTGAAAAGCAAATCTGGTACTGAGCTTATTCTCCGGTTCCTGGAAAAAAATAATAAACATGTCTGGTACACACACTTGTGTATGAAACAGTTTTTTTAGCTGTGAGTTTTTCAATGTTTATTGTACATAGCAGCGACAGTAGTCTGATTTGTTGGACAAGGCTATGTTTTTTTTCCTCATATGTCTTACTTTCTCATATGTCTCACCTCAGCTACAAAATATGTTTGGAACTCCATAAATAGGGTGGGCAAAGATGCATTCAAAAGTTTTGATATAATTTCATCATACAACTGAATACTTTGGATCTTTCCTGTTGGGTGGCCGGCAGCAGTGTCGGTAGCAGCGCAACAAAGGGCCACTAGACAGCGCTGTCAGCATTTTACACAATTTCTAACCTGAAACTGTTAGCCTAACCGTAAAATAGAGTTACATTTCAGATGAAATTCAGTAAAATCGACAGTAAAATATTGGTAGCGCCATCTAGCGGCTGCCCGCTACCACTGGCCACCCAACAGGAAGGGTCCAGTACTTATTAGGGGTACTTCTGGAGCACTGACTCCTGGGATTATCTCCTAACACTCTATATAACAATAATAATCCATGAGGCATGTGCTCCTGGACCCTTAGCAAGAACAGCCTATAGAAACAAACAGTTGCATATACAGAAGTAAACAGATTTAAAGTGGTATACAAAAATATTTCTATATATAAGCCATATAAAGGCTTCTAAAATTATTTGATTCCTAGCCAACCTACCAGGCTCCTAAATTTCAGGCAAATTTGTCACCCCTGATATAAATATGTATGTATAACTTTTATACAGTGTTTTGTTTACCCAGCTAGGATCTCAGTTACTGTAAAAATAACACATACACATAAAAATAATATATACAGAAACAAGTCAGAGGAGCTCAGGTGGGCAAGACCAGTCCAGTAGAGCCCCACAAAGGCCTGTATTTGAGGATATCCTTTCTGTGCACATGTGAGTCAATCAGGATGACTGAAAACAAGTGATTGACTCACCTGTGAGCAGCAGAGATATCATCAAATCCTGGCCTTTGTGGGGCTCTCCAGGACCAAACCTGCTCACCCCTGTCCTATAGCATATAAGTCAGGTCTCACTCAAGAGAATGACCCAGCCCCGACATACCAGGCAATTATACCCAGAACAGATTGAGCGACAATATAGGATTTGTTATCCCTAAAAGGCATAATTGAACAAAAAGAGTGCTGCATTATGAGCAGTTTATTATGCCTATAAAAAAAGCTTATTAAGGTTTATTTGTTCTCAGATTGGAAGCCTCAGACCTTGTTTCTGTGTATAAAATAAGGGCCTATCCTGTTATGTGCACGCACGGGAAGCGCGCCGCCGACGTCCCGATGTAGCTGTCTCTAAGTGGCCGGTAAGTGGTTAGGTTTTTTTTAGTTAAGTTTAGAGGGTTAGGGTTAGTGCAGATAAGTGGTGTACAGGGTTAGGGTTATGGGGCTCAGGGTTAGGAAGTTACTTTTAGGGAGTTAGGGTTAGGCTAAGAGGGTTAGGAGGTTAGGGCCGGCAAGGGGTGTAGGGGGTTAGGTTTAGGGTCGGTAAGTGGTGTAGGGGGTTAGGGTTTGGGCCGGCAATGGGTGTGTGGGGTTAGGGATAGGGGCTGAGGGAGTACATCGGGACGCAAGGGCGCCAAGTAGGCTTCCCGTGTGGTGCATGTACATAACAGGATTGATCCTAAATTAATATTACTTCATCTGTTTTTTATTAAACATTTTGAGTGGAAGCATTATATACCTGAGTTGAAGGTTAAGGTATTTAAACACAATTTATCTATAAAAGTCCTACCCTGTATCTCTCTTTATTTATGGCCCTTTAAGGGAGAGAGCATGCCCTGTTGGCATGGATTAAAATATTGGTAAGACTAACAATTACAATGATCTGTAAAATACCCAACTTTCAAGCTCCATTGTCTAACACTTCCATGTAATAAGAACCAACTTATATAATACGTTCTATGTTTAAATTAAATTTCTGCAAAAACTGGGATCTTTGCTATGTTCCTTTAAGATAGAATAAAATATCATCTAGAGACTGATGCCATGATTTTGCATTGTCACATAGGGTAGCTCTATATATTCAAGCTCTACATGGCTCTAAATACACATTCCTTTGCTAAAACAGTCACTTCCTAAAACACATGAGCACATTTCATAAGATATAATACTGTAAAATGATGTCAAAACAATTATTTTGTTAAGTATGTTTACGTAACCCCTCTGGATTGCTAACTTGTCGTAGTGAAGGGGCTTGTATACCTCAATAAAGCTGTGACCTATACCATGTAGAGTCACCCAAGATGGACAGGTCATAGCAGAGAGGTCAGATAAATTGAGGACCACTGGAGAAGGAACTGCCAACCCACTACAGTATCCTTGCCACGGAAACCTTATGTATAAGCAAAACCAGATACAGAATAATAGGTGTGCCTGGCATGCTGCGGTCCATAGGGTCACAGAGAGTCAGACATGACTGAAGACTAAACAACAACCAATGTTTACTTAAAATAACATGGGAAGTTTCATAGGTACATATACACATGGATCTTTTTACTTATGAGTACTTTATTTTATAAAAGATTCCTCAAAAGCACTGTTTTTCTTTTGCCTAAACTGCAGTACTGATGTAATATTCAAAGTCTGATAGATAGATATACATACATACATATAGATAGATATACATACATATATGTACATATAGATAGATATACATACATATAGATACATACATATATGTACATATAGATAGATATACATACATATAGATCTGTCGCCAGAACCTTTAATATAAACACCAGCATATGGTATGAAAACTAGTAACATATATCATATATACATATCTATGTGCCATCTGAACACTAGTGACAGGTCTCACCAATAATAACAAAGGAAGAGAGGCCCAGAAATGTGCTCAGTAAGACCAGTCCCAGCTCAATGCACAATGTCACACAGCACACTGCCAGCTCAATGCACAATGCCACACAGCACACTGCCAGCTCAATGCACAATGTCACACAGCACACGGCCAGCTCAAGGCCAACTACCCATAAAGCACCAACAAGCAGCCCATAATACCCGACAGTCTGCTGTGTACTGTACATACCTGCATGTGGTTGCTGCGTTGGTTTCCCCTCCGCTGGGGTCAGTGGCAGGATGAGGGTTAAAAAGTAGACAGCGGCCACAGCCATGTAGCGGTGCAGGGGTGACCACCAACCAGTCATGGTGACCAGAGATAGCACTGGCTTCAGCAGCAGAAGAGAGCCTGTGAGGAAATGGAAACTCCCTGTGCAGTTGGGAAGGACTGGCAGCACTGCACGCACCCTCAGTACAGCAAGAGCTCACTGTATGTATGGACACGCCCCCTCACAGAGGAGGAGCGCAGCACACAGCCAAGAGCAACATCATACCAGTCAGACGGCAGCTGTTACTTTGTATAGTGTGCCCACAGGTTTAAAATATATATATAATGTAAAGATTTACTCTATTGTTTTTACAAACTGAGACTCTCACATCTAATATATATATATATATATATATATATATATATATATATATATATATATATATATATATATATATGTATATATTTATATTATTATTATTATTATCCTTTATTTATAACGCGCCAACATATTCCGCAGCGCAATACAGGGGTTAGGTACAAGTATAAACAATGCCCCACAATGAAAATAATGGAAGACCCTGTTATTGAGCTTTCAATCTGATATACACTGTGCTTTCCCTAAAGCACCTCACAAGATTAAAACTCGCAAACTTACATTCTAAAGGGTATGGGTAAGGTACAGGAGAGTGAGAGATGCATAGTGAATGAAGAGGCTAAAGATGATAGGCTTTTTTGAATAGATGTGTTTTTAAAGAGATTTTGAAGGATCTGAGGCAGGAAGATAGTCTGGTGGTGCGAGGTAAAGAGTTCCAAAGAATAGGGGCAGCACGTGAAAAGTCTTGAAGCCGGGAATGAGAGGAGGCGATGAGAGAGGAGAAGAGAAGAAGGTCATTAGCAGAGCGAAGAGGGCGGATGTGAGTGTATTTTGGGATGAGAGCAGAGATGTAGGAGGGTGCACTATTGTGGAGGGCTTTATATGTTAGGGTCATGATTTTGAATTGTATTCTAGACGCTATGGGAAGCCAGTGGAGTGCCTGACAGAGAGGTGCTGCAGACACTGATCGTTTAGTATGGTAGATGAGTCTAGCGGATGCATTCAAAATGGATTGGAGTGGAGACAGATGGGTGATAGGAAGGCCAGCAAGAAGAGTGTTGCAGTAATCGAGGCGAGATATGATGAGAGAGTGAATAAGAATTTTAGTTGTGTCTTGTGTGAGGTAGTGGCGTATTTTGGGTATGTTTTTTTAGGTGAAAGTGACAAGATTTTGTGAGTGATTGGATGTGGGGAATGAAAGAGAGGGAAGGGTCCAGTAGGACCCCAAGACAGCGGGCCTGAGAGGTGGGAGTGATGATGGCATTGTCAACAGTGAGAGATATTTGCGGAGTGAAAGCTGTAGTAGAGGGTGGAAAGATAAGGAGTTCTGTCTTAGACATGTTGAGTTTGAGTTGACGGGCAGACATCCAGGAGGATATGCTCGAGAGGCAATTGGCAACATGAGCTAGAAGAGAGGGGCATAGTTCAGGTGCAGAGATGTAGATTTGGTTGTCATCAGCATATAGATGATACTGAAATCCAAAAGATTGTATAAGAGCACCAAGGGAGGATGTATAGATAGAGAAAAGGAGGGGGCCTAGGACTGAGCCTTGGGGTACACCGACAGTTAGAGGGCGAGGAGATGAAGAGGTGCCAGAGAAGGAGACACTAAATGTTCGATTTTCTAGATAAGATGTGAACCAAGAGAGAGCAGTGTCACGGATGCCAAGAGAGTGGAGAATTTGGATAAGAAGAGGATGATCAACTGTGTCAAAGGCAGCAGAGAGATCCAGGAGAATTAGGCTAGAGAAATGACCCTTTGATTTGGCGTTGAGCAGGTCATTAGTAACTTTTGTGAGAGCTGTCTCAGTGGAGTGTTGGGGCAGGAAGCCAGACTGGAAGGGATCAAGGAGGGAGTTGGAGGAAATGAATTGTGTAAGGCGAGTGTAGACGACACGCTCAAGTAGTTTAGAAGCCAAGGGAAGTAGAGAGATAGGGCGGTAATTAGATGGAGAAGCTGGATCAGATGTGGGTTTCTTAAGAATGGGTGTAATTGTGGCTTGTTTCAAAGGTGATGGAAACTTGCCAGTGTCTACGGAAAGGTTGAATAGATGTGTGAGAGCTGGGATAAGTGTGGTAGAGAGGGGGGGGATCAGCTGTGATGGAATAGAATCATGTGGACATATATTAGTTGTCAAACTACAAAACGTCACGCTTTTCGAGCTCGCAACGCAAGCTCGCCAGAAGTGGCGAGGCTGCGCCAGAACTGCAAAGCGAATGGCCACATTTGCGGAGGTGGAGGCTTTGTAACAGCACAACCCCACACAATCGTTAACTCTCAGCACTTTGTTCTATGGCGCCTCAAAACACCACACAAAACTCCCCCACACAAACGTGAACTCGCAACACTTAGTCCTACGGCGCCTCAAAACACCCCACAAAACTCGCAGCACTTAGCCGATCAAAGACGCGGGATTTAGCCCACAAATACTTACTAAACTTGCGAAACCCTTAGGTTGCAAGCAGATGATGAACGAGGGACTTAGAAACAAAAATTACGAGTTGCAGCACGTAGAAAAAAAAAATACGACATAGCAAAAATACGAACTTAACGGCCGAACCGTGAAAAGCAAAAAACAATAAAAACAATAAATACACAGAAAAAAATACAAAAACATCACACATAGCACGGGGGAACAGCCAGGACGTCTGAGAGTGAGGTGTAACGCGAATTTAAGTCGAGGCGCGTAACACAGAATATCGCCACCATTTTACAACACTAACTTGCTAATCTAAAAAATAAGCATAGGAAATGGCAGCTTTCCCGCCTAAACCGACAGTTCTGTCTCACGCACGCAGCCTATATATAGGGCACACTTGCCACAATGCTGACACTTTCTCCTCAGGTGATGACAGTCTGAGTGGACATTTTCTGATGCCGGAAAATCCAAAGAGATTGTTAGCTCTTCAGGACATTGGTTGCTGGCTATTCATTACAAATAGGTAAAGTATGTTAATTGATTAATTAATTATTAATTAAAAAAAAGTTATTATAGAAAAAAAAAAAAAACATATTACATTCTTAGATTTTGCAATGCCTTTACTTTATCAAGACATTAATGCTTAACAATTTCAAATATATTTATTTATTAATTGATTCATTAATTTAGTAATTATTAATTACTAGCGACTTGCCCATCAAAAATGACGGCAATAAAATTTAAAGCCTGGCAATGCTGTTTGCCACACAATGGGAGCCTCTCCCCTTCTACTTTACTGGCCTCACGATGAGCTCTTTTGGCGATCATCACGGGCTTTGCAATAAGTGCCTTCTACTTGACGGAAGGGGCTCATTGCGAGCCTCTCCCCCCTCTATTTTACTGGCCCCACGATGAGCGCCATTGGCGCTCATCACGGGCCTCGCAATGAGCGCCTTTGGCGCTCATCATGGGAATTGCAATCAGCTCCAAAGGCGCTCATTGCGAATCTCCCCCCCTCCTCTCCCTCCCTTGTGTGTCCTTTCCCTCCCCCTGGGTTTTTACCCCCTCTCCCTCCCCTGTGTCTCTTCCCTCAACCCCTGTGTCTTTTTCCCCCTGTCCCTCCCCCTCATGTCTCTGCCCCCCTCTTCCTCCCCTGTGTCTCCCCCCTCCTCCCCCACCCCTGTGTCTCTTCCCCACCCCAGTGTCTCTCCCCCTCCTCTGTGTCTCCCCCTTCCTCTACCACCCCTGGGTCTCCCCTTTCTCTCCCACCCCTGTGTGTCTCCCCCGTCCCCTGTGTCTCTTCCCCACTACTCTCACTCCCCTTTGTCTCTCCCCCCCCTCTGTGTCTCTTCCCCCCTCCTCTCACTCCCCTGTGTCTCTTCCCCCCTCCGCTCTCTCCCCTGTGTCTCTCCCCCCCCCTCCTCTCACTCCCCTGTCTCTCCCCCCCTCCTGTCTTTCCCCTGTGCCTCTCCTCCCCTCCTCTAACTTCCCTGTGTCTTCCCCCACCCTCACTCCCTTCCTATCCTGTGTCTATTCCCCCCTCGTCTCACTCCTCTGTCTTCTTCCCTTCCGCGCAGGTGCCCCCGCGCAATGCGCATGCTTGCCCGCTGCTGCGCAATGCTCATGTGCGCCTGCTGCGGGCATTGCGCACGCTCGGGAGTTGCGCGTATCGTAGTTGTCAAACTGCAATTTGTCGCAAGCGTGACGACGAATCGCAGTGTGACAACTATTATATGTGACTAGCAACTTGCACGTCAAAAAATGACGGTCAATAAAAGAAAGTGTTGAAATGCTGTGAGTGTACTGTGTGCCTCAACTATATAGACCCCTCTAACAAAGTAATGAACGCATGTAATAACACTATAAGTGCCATGATGATCATCCAGGACCCTCATGACCCAAAGTGTAAGCACTACACCATTTTAACCCGGTCACTTATGGCAGTCTATCCAGACCCTCATAATCCTCTATTTAACTCCATCAGTCCCATAAGGGTATATTATGACCATTATGGGCCTGTTACAACCCAACATTAACCACATAAGTGCCATGACGGTCCTCAAGGACAATCATGACACTAAGTATAAACACTACACTTCACTATACCCCCCACAATAAAACATTAAATATCAACTAAACACCCTCTACACTAACCTGTTAACACCTACACTACCTACCTACTCCCTAATAACCCTCACCACTCTAATTACAGAAATCAAAAAAACTAAAGTCATCAAAAATCTACATTACATAAAATAAAAAAAACAAAAATTACCCAAAAAAAAAAAAATGTACATTACAGAAAAAAAACCTAAGTCACAAAAAAAAAAGAAGAAACATTACAGAAAAAAAAAAAAAAAATTACAACCTCCCCCCCCACTACAGTAAAAAAAAAATTACACACCTGAAAGGAAATACATATAATACATTAATTAAATGCAATATACTACAATACAAATAAATACAATACAATACAATTAAATACAATTAAATACAATACAATACAATACACCCCTATCTAATATACATCCACCTATCTAATATACATCCCCCTATGTAATATACATCCCACTATGTAATATACATCCCACTATCTAATATACAATACTATCTATCTAATATACATCCCCCTATCTATCTATCTAATATACAATAAATACTATCTATATACTATACATCCCCCTATCTATCTAATATACAGTACATGCTATCACATATTATAATTGACTAACTGCGAGTTGTCGTCACACTTGCGGCCTTGCAGGATGACAACTCGCAGTTTGACAACATCCTCCCTCCTTCCCCGCATCATCCTCCTCCTCACCCCTTATCATCATCCTCCTCCCTCCCCCTTATCCTCCTTCTCCCCCCCCCCTCTCCTTTCCCCTCTCTCCTTACTCTGATGCGAGCACCTCCTGCTGCTCTTCTGTAGCAGCATGTCTTCTTCCTGTGAGCAGCCGGCATATGTTAATGACATCACGCAGGGGCCTCTCTCCTCTGCTGTTCAATTAAGGTGGATTCCTATATAGTGAAGCATACATGCACTTTTTCTCTGCTATGTGTAAATTATCTCCTGCAGTGCTACTGTAGTAAGAGATTCAGTATCCCATCAGATCCTGTATCCTCTGGGACCAGCATTCAAAACAAGACCCACCCCTGCCTCTCTCCTCTTCTGTTCACTTAAGGTGGATTACTATATATTAAAGCATACGTGCACTTTTTCCCTGCTATGTGTAAATTATTATATAAGTTGTGAGCATACGAGTTGTTGCTAACGCTTGCGGGCTCGCGCAGTGAGCAGCGGCCCTCGCATAGCGAGGGCCCTAGTTGCTGGCAAGGAGCGCCTTCGGCGCTCCTTGCCAGCAACTGCGACCCCCTCAAACTTTACGTCGGAACGCAAACAACATACGACACACGTTACCACACATTACGACCTTGCAAAAATCGTCTGCAACCCGCGAACATGACAAAATGAAAAACACAATAAATACACACAACACATACATAAAAAGCTTACCTACAGCAAGAGGGGGCATCCAGGACCTCAAAAAATGAAGTTACACCTCAAAAGAGTTTAGACACTCAAAAATTCTCTAAGCGAGAGAAAAAATGGCCGCCGAACAAAACGAAAACGAGGCTAAAGCACTGTAAACACGCAAAACACCACAAGAAACACGCAAAACACCACAAAAGACCTACGGATATTCCGCAAAGACGCATGCAAAAGTACCCAACTACTCTAACGGTTTCGGCTCACGCACACTATTACACTGCACACATTCATCACGCTTACACAGCAGCTCCACACCACTAATGCTCCACCAACATCAAAACAGATTGTCAGCTCTTCAACACAATGCTTCCTGCATATATTACTTCAAAATAGGTAAAGTATATTAATTTATTAATGTATTATTATACACCAAACAGCATTAGCTCATTTACAATTTCATTGCCGTCATTTTTTGACGGGCAATTCCCTAGTCTCTATATAGCAACCCTAATTCTAAGCTACAATAAAATAATTAAGACCACTTACCTTTGAGATGTTTCTTCAGATCACCAACCTAGGGTAAAAAAGATTAAAAAAATTAATACAACACGTTTACATAAAATAACTAAACATTCTAAATATTCTAAATATTATACTCACCTTTCCAGCATGTCCCGTCCCAGCATGTCCCATCCTCCTTCATCTTTGCCTCTGCGGCGCTGCCCCTGTTAAAAAAAAACATTACATTAGTACACATACATAAACATAAAACAAATGTACTTACCTCCCCGCGATGTCTCTGGCCTCCTGGTGTTCTGCCCCGGATGGGCCCTGGAGGCATCAACGCGGTAAAAAAAAAAAAAAAAAAAGAAACAACACACATCCGCCCTGGCCAAAGTCTCCGACGCTAATGAGCTTCCAAAGGAGTGTTGCAGAATAAAATTGGCAATGGCGGCTTCTGATTGTCTGAAAACGCTGTCTATCAAATTCAGCCAATGAGAAGACGCCAATTGTGAACCAGTGAGAAAGGGATACACCCCAAAATCCACGTGGGGGTATATTCCATTGTGATTTGGCTGATTGGATAACACACTTGTCAATCTTTATTTGAACCAATCCGAAGGCTTTATTGCCATCAGCCAATCACAATGGAATATACCCCCACGTACTGATTGGTGAAGACATCTGCGCCTTCCCATTGGCTGTAATATTCATAGACATTATCAATAGCCAATGAGAATGCGCAAATCCTTCACCAATCAGTACGTGGGGGTGTATTCCATTGTGATTGGCTATTGTCAGTGCAACCAATCAGAATGCGCAGATGCTCCAACCAATCACCCTGTGGGGGTGTATTCCATTGTGATTGGCTGAAGGCATCTGCGCCTTGTTATTGGTTTAAATAAAGATTGACAGGTGCATTATCCAATCAGAGTGGGATTTTAGGGTGTATCCCTTTCTGATTGGCTCACACATTGGCACCTCCTGATTGGGTGAATTTGATAGACAGCGTTTTCAACCAATCAGAAGGCACCATTGCCTATTTTCTTCTGGAAAAGTCTCCGGGAGCCTCATTAGCGTCGGGGATGTCCGTAAGTGCGGATGTAAGTATTTTTTTTTTTTACAGGGCGTGGTAGAAGAGGAGGCGGAGGCCGGAGACATCGCGGGGAGGTAAGTATAATGTAGATTATGTTTATTTTATTTTGTTTTTATGTATGTGTATGTGTATTAATGTTATTTTTTTTTTAACAGGTGCCACTCCGGAGAAGGGTAAAAGAAAAAGGACATGCCGGAAAGGTGAGTATAATATTTAGAATGTTTAGAATGTTTGTTTATGTAGTGTAAACGTGTTGCACTAATTGTTTTATTTTTTTTTCCGTAGGTGGCTGATCTGAATGGACATCTGCAAAGGTAAGTGGTCTTAATTATTTTATTTTAGCTTAGAACTAGATTATTTTCTATATAGATAGCATTTATTGTATGTTAGCTAGGGGTATGTGTTCTATATAGATAGCATAGAATGTATTGTATATTAGATTGTGGTATTTCTTTAGATAGATTGTGTCATGTATATTAGATAGATAGAATGAATTGTATATTAGATAGGGGTGTATTGTATTGTATTGTATTTAATTGTATTGTATTATATTAGTAGTATACATATGTATCATTCGTCAGCAATTCATTTTGACCGGTTGGCCAGCCCCTTTCGTCATCACGTCCGCCCCTCCCCCTAACCACGCCTATTGCGGCATATTGTGACTCCACCTACTGCACATTCACTCACCCCCACCCAAAGCACCCCCATAGTCCTGAACCCCCATATTTATAGGGTTGAAATAATTTATAGAAATGTTTCATAAAATATAAAAAATAGGCTACATTATTTGCTGTAGCCTAACTATAGAAATGTTTAATAAAGGTTTCACATTATGCATTGTGCACTCATTAATAGATTAAAAACATGATCTACATTATGTATTGTAGACAGGTTATAGAAAACAGACGATAAACTCATTATGTGCGATTAATATATTTTTTTTATTTAAAAGCATAAAAAAAAAAAAAAAGGTATAATGATGAGATTACACGTTACAAAGTTTTCAACAACACGGGTACAAAAATATATATATATATACACATATACAAAAGATAATAAAAAATATATACAAAACATTTATAAACTCAGCCACTGAGCCGGTTGAAAAAGTGTCTGTGTTTTTTTCCGAGGTAACAGTGATCCGTGAGCCGGGCGTACGGGTTTGTACCAAACTGAACTCTTTCCGTTGTTGTGATAAACCTGGGGATAGGGTGCCAAATCCACTAAGTTGTATTTTTAAGCGCGCATACATTTCACGGTTTATAGAATTTCCAACAACTGTTGATGGTATGTTTAATTCGGCCATAGCTTTTAAAAAATCGTCCCAGCCTTGTGGTGTTTTATGCACTGTAACCTTATGGCTTTGTGTTACGCCACGTACTAAATCTAGTATGTTAGAACCGGGCACCAACTGGTCTTTGTAAATAAACTCGCCTTTCATGTTCCAAGATGTTATGTTCTTGGAGTGTAACATTTTAGTTAAAAGTAGTTCAGCGTTTCTCTTAAAGCGGTCTTTTTTTTTTTGATTGTAGACTTGTAATACAATTGGCCATATGTTGATTTTGTGACATTGTTTGAATCATGCTCATTGTAACAAATAGGGCACCCGTGGTAAAAACATCCCTGAAATTCAAAAGCCGTATGTACACCATTTACCATTGCATAACCGTTGCACCGACTTTCTTTTCACCACCTCTCAAAGCGTGTTGTATGTTTATGTCCTCTTTGTGTGCTACGTTCAACGATCAACCATTGTATGGCGGGTGTAGAGTAGCTTTTTTGTGTTTTGTGATAACTCTCACAAGGTACAATGGCTATAGTGTTTTTTGGTAAGAAGTTGTATCTGAACATAGCCATACACACCGATGCTAATGTGATGAGCTGAAAGGGGTCGATAAACACGTCAGTCGCTACCATATTACCATCTGCATATGCTTAAGTCTCTTTTTTAGTGTCAGTTCTTTAACATTGTTACTAAAGCGCTTACAAGCCTCCCTCAAAATTTCAACATCTTGTTGGCAATAGGATTTAAGGGCGGTTTGAAATAGAAAAGCTATTTTGTGTGGTTCATCTAATGATTTAATTGCCGCTATATGTTATATAGCCCTGAATGTTCTTAAGGGCAGATTACCTTTAACACTGCGGCAGAAAGGAGTGTTTAAAAAGTGGCGCCGTCTTATTAAAACACTAAGTAATAAAAAACACTCCATTGGTAAAAAGAAGGCCCTGGTGAAGCAATCAGGGTTTTATAGGGTCTCTTCTAGGCTTCGCTATACCTTTACTGACAGGTCTATTGACCAGTCGCTAATGGAGTATGCAGTGAAAATGTACCTGGTTCCAAAACAAGATTTAGATCGTTTAAGACCCACACAGACGCCTGATACTGACATACGCAAGGCTGTAACAAATAGACTGGATGTAGAAATTGCTGAGATACTGCAGAATCCAAATTTGCCAGAGGATGTAAAGATAAAGAAATACTCATCTTTGTTGCAAAAATATTTTGTGTATGTTAAACAGAATACTGGTGAAAATATCTCTCTAAAGCTTTTAACACCTCAGGTAGGTTCATTTAATACATAAAGTCCACAGGAGCAGGATTCTTCTGAAAAAGGTGATGGTATAATTTGTGAGGTTCTTGGTAATGTAAATGACCGCTTTAAGAGAAACGCTGAACTACTTTTAACTAAAATGTTACACTCCAAGAACATAACATCTTGGAACATGAAAGGCGAGTTTATTTACAAAGACCAGTTGGTGCCCGGTTCTAACATACTAGATTTAGTAAGTGGCGTAACACAAAGCCATAAGGTTACAGTGCATAAAACACCACAGGGCTGGGACAATTTTTTAAAGGCTATGGCCGAATTAAACATACCATCAACAGTTGTTGGAAATTCGATAAACCGTGAAATGTATGAGCGCTTAAAAATACAATTTAGTGGATTTGGCACCCTATCCCCAGGTTTATCACAACAACGGAAAGAGTTCAGTTTGCGTACAAACCCGTACGCCCGGCAATCATCGCCTTACAGATCACTGTTACTTCAGAAAAAAACACACTTTTTCAACCGGCTCAGTGGCTGAGTTTATAAATGTTTTGTATATATTTTTTATTATCTTTTATATATGTGTGTATATATATATATATTTTTGTACCCGTGTTGTTGAAAACGTTGTAACGTGTAATCTCATCATTATACCTTTTTTTTGCTTTTAAATAAAAAATGTTATTAATTGCACATAATGTGTTTATCGGCTGTTTTCTATAACCGGTCTACAATACATAATGTAGATTGTGTTTTTAATCTATTAATGAGTGCACAATGCATAATGTGAAACCTTTATTAAACATTTCTATAGTTAGGCTACAGCAAATAATGTAGCCTATTTTTTATATTTTATTAAACAGTTCTATAAATGATTTCAACCCTATAAATATGGGGGGTACAGGACTATTGGGGGTGCAAATAATGTAACCTATTATTTTATATTTTATTAAACATTTCTATAAATTATTTCAACCCTATAAATATGTGGGTTCAGGACTATGGGGGTGCTTTGGGTGGCGGTGAGTGAATGTGCAGTAGGCGGAGTCACAATATGCCGCAAGAGGCGTGGTTAGGGAGGAGGAGGCGGGCCATGATGACGAAAGGGGCGGGGCCACCTGTCCAAATTAATTGCTGACGAATGATACATATGTATACTACTGACAAGGCCTTCCTGGATCAAAAAGACCAGACAGAGAAATAACTAATTTCTGAAGAATGAAGACACCCACAAAGCAAGAATCCTTGCCTAAAGTAGAGCTCCCAGTGGCAAGGATAGCACAAAATTCAACTATTCCACTATAAGACACAGATCAGATCCTGAGGATGTTAGCAGTACTGAGACTATCTGCTGATTTCTTTAGTGATGTCTCCTGGAGAATGCTACTTATTGCATACAGAGAAGCAGTGTAATCCATGGTGGGAAGGGATTTATGACTAAAACTTGCTTGGCTGACACAACATCAAAGAGTAGATTATGTGCCATGCTATTCCAAGGTGAATGTATCTTTGGAATGGAGTTGGTTAATCCTGTGGAAAAGAGGATGCAGCTAAATTACCATAAGATAGTTGTCTACTATGGACCTCTAGGGGGTTTTAAACATTCAAAAATGCATTTAATAGGTTCTACTCCAGAGATCCTAGAAGGGTCTCCTTTCACAGAGAGTTCAGGGATTTTAGGTCCTCCTCAAACAACTTTCACTTTCCTTTCTCCTATAGCTCAATAGGCAAGCCCTCACAGGATGAACAAGCAGGAAAAAAAGCTTATTTCTTTCCAAAGAACTTCAGTTGTTGACATTGACATTTTTGAATCCACAAAGATCAACCGGTGGGAACACTCTCAACATTTTCATTCGCCAATGGGACTTTAGGTCAGACAAGAAGGCATCACTGTATTTCCATATTTGTATAACTGGCTGTTGGTGAACATGGATCACAACACCTTATAGCTTCTCCACTTGATAAACTTCAAAAAGTCACATTTACATCCTTCAACTCAAATCAGGTTGCTAGACTTAAACTTGTATTCAGTCGGGTCAAATGGACAAAAAAGCAATACTGCAGGGTGCAGTCAGACATTTCCTTTTTTCTATCGTTAGGCTGCCATTCCAGCAGTACCATGGGCAAAGGCATATATGAGACGTCTCCAGAAACAAATGCTATTTTCTTTGGACCGGCACATAGTGGTTTCCATGACATCAGTCAGGTAATTTCAGTGGTGGTTAAAGAACAGGAATGTTCTGCTTGACAAGATTGGGATCACCCACAATGGCTCATAGTTAGAACAGATACAAGCCATTATGGTTGGGGGTTCATTTTCATCACAAGATATGCAGAATTAATACCAAACTACTCAGGTTATAATATAGCTAAATAGAATGCTTATTTAAGTAATACATTATACCAGGGTTGTCCAAACTCGGTCCTGGAGGGCCACACCCGGGCCTGGATTTGAAGATATCCTTTCTGTGCACAGGTGAGTCAATCAGGATGACTGGAGAAGTGACTGACTCACCTGTGCACAGCAGGGTTATCACCAAATCCAGGCATGTGTGTGCCCCTCCAGGGCCTAGTTTAGACACCCCTGCATTATATCATAAAGAAATTTGTCACAAATTTGATTCGACTTTATTGCAACCCACAGATTTCAGGGCCACATGCACCTTGCTTCTCTGCTTTTTGATCATCTCCTTTGTTATTCAGATCTCACCACCCCAGCCAAAACACCTCTTAGGAGAACTCAGGACATCAGAATTTGCTATATCGCCCCCCAGAAAAAGACACAGGCAGAGACATTCCTTTGCTTTAGAATGTTTCACTCAGCCTCAGACACCACTGTTACTTAGTGAGTGCCTAACTCAGACTGGCTTTATTAAAAAAAAAAAAAAAAAAAAATCACAAAACACCATCCCCAAAACAAAGGACTTCCCTCACAATATGGTCTCCCTGTTACTATCTACCAACCCTCAGTTTTAATTGCTAGTTCTCATCTTCAAGACTGAATTCAGGGATCTACACCTGGCCGATCGCAGGGCCATATATATTCCTGCAGAAAGATAACCTTTTGTCACATAAGTGACTGCAGTAGCTTTTATATAATCCCAGCATCATAGAGCCTACTTCTAACACAGATAGATTATTTAAACCTTATACTATGACAGTACTATATGCACATATTACATCCATGTTAAAACTATATGTACACATTACACCCATGGTATAGCTATTAAGCAAGTGACTAGCACATTCTAAACACACATACAGTGTGTGTGGGGGGGGGGGGGGGGGGGGAGTATTTGATCCCCTGCTGATTTTGAACATTTTTCCACTGACAAAGAAATGATCAGTCTATAATTTTAATGGTAGGTGTATTTTAACAGTGAGAGACAGAATAACAAAAAATAACAAAAAAAGAAAAACGCATGTCAAAAAAGTTATAAATTGATTTGCCGGTCAATGAGGGAAAGAAGTATTTGACCCCTTTGACTTAGTACTTGGTGGCAAAACCCTTGTTGGCAATCACAGAGGTCAGATGTTTCATGTAGTAGGCTACCATGTTTGCACACATGTGAGGAGGAATTTTGTCCCACTCCTCCCTGTAGATCCTCTCCAAGTCATTAAGGTTTTGAGGCTGATGTTTGTCAACTCTAACCTTCAACTCCCTCCACAGATTTTCTATGGGATTAAGGTCTGGAGACTTGCTAGGCTACTCCAGGACCTTAATGTGTTTCTTCTTGAGCCACTCCTTTTTTTACTTTGCTCATCCTTTGGTTCATTGTCATGATGGAATACCCATCCAGGACCCATTTTCAATGCCCTGTCTGAGGGAAGGAGGTTCTCACCCAAGATTTGATGGTACATGGCCCTGTCCATCGTCCCTTTGATGCGGTGCAGTTGTCCTGTCCCCTTAGCAAAAAAACGCCCCCAAAGCACAATGTTTCCACCTCCATGTTTGACGGTGGGGATGATGTTCTTGGGGTTATAGGCAGCATTCCTCCTCCTCCAAAAACTGCGAGTTGAGTTGATGCCAAAGAGCTCGATTTTTGTCTCATCTGACCACAACACTTTCACCCAGTTCTCCTCTGTATCATTCAGATGTTCATTGGCAGACGGGCCTGTACATGTGCTTTCTTGAGCAGGGGGACCTTGCGGGCACTGCAGGATTTCAGTCCTTCACGGCGTAGTGTGTTACCAATTATTTTCTTGGTGACTATGGTCCCATCTGCCTTGAGATTATTTATAAGATTCTCCTGTGCAGTTCTGGGCTGATTCCGCACTGTTCTCATGATCATTGAGACTCCACGAGGTGAGATCTTGCATGGAGCATCAGACCAAAGGGAGACTGACAGTTAATTTGTGTTTCTTCCATTTTATGAATAATTTCACCAACTGTTTTCACCTCCTCACCAAACTGCTTGGCAATGGTCTTGTAGCCCATTCCAGCCTTATGTAGGTCTACAATCTTGTCCCTGACATCCTTGGACAGCTCTTTGGTCTTGGACATGGTGGAGAGTTTGGAATCTGATTGATTGATTGCTTTTGTGGACAGGTGTCTTTTATACAGGTAAAAAGCTGAGATCAGGAGCACTCCCTTAAAGAGCCACTCCCTTAAAGAGTGCTCCTAATCTCAGCTCGTTACCTGTATAAAAGACACCTGGGAGCCAGAAATCTTGCTGATTAACAGGGGATCAAATACTTATTTCCCTCACTGGCCTGCAAATCAATTTCTAACTTTTTTGACATGTATTTTCTCTGGTTCTTTTTGTTATTCTGTCTCTCACTGTTAAAATACACCTACCATTAAAATTATAGACTGATCATTTCTTTGTCAGTGGACAAATGTTAAAAATCAGCAGGGGATCAAATACTTTTTCTCCCCACTCTATCAGTGATACACTACATATCCCAGGTTAGATTCAGCTAACCTGATTGGCCAAAACAAATTATTTTAAATGTAATGCTACTTAAGCCTGGGTTTGGAGGGTGATAACCCTAATTAACTGTCAGAAATTACTTAGTATTTAGGATTCTTTCAGACAAACACTACAAATTCTCCCCCTATCAAATGCATTCATAATCCGGGAAACTTACATGTCCCTTTAAATTGATTAGAGGTAATTCCTTTTGGTCTTCTTATTAAGACACATTTGTAGTAAAGATAAACTTCTGACAAAAGGGCAGAAGTTTATGCCAGAGAGCAACAGACAGAAACCCCCGAGCCTCCTCCTGTCCTAATAGATAAACACTTTCCTTTTCACCCACTCCCCATCACCGGGTTGATTTCCACCAATTGCAATAGTCTCCCTCCGTATTTGTATGTGCATACATAATAATAATAAGTTATATCAATAAAATCGTGTATAGAGGTTATTTATGTATGCTAGAGGGCAAACATGCTCCATGGCCGAACTCTGAAATATCATGAAATGTGCGTTTTGACTTTTAGTTATACTTTGAGCCAAAAAAATATTTTTATGTTTGAATAAAGCATTGTACCACTATTTGAACCTGTTTTGGTGTGTTTAAAACAATGAGGAACAGGTGAAAGTAGAAACATCACTTATATGTTTTAGCTTTATGAAACTGTGAAATGCTTGTGTATGAGACCAAAATGCTTAACTCTTCATATAATGAATGGTCAGACAGCATAGATATATGTACTTAGAGTGGTAAATAAAAACACCAAATAACAAATAAAGAAATATATATATATATATATATATATATATATATATGATCTTTTTATCTACAATTGTCACGACAGTGGATACTCTCAGTAAACAATGGAGCTTGAAACTGACCTATGTGTTTCCACCATTCCCACTTATTTCCAGTTTTTCAGAAGATAATAAAAGAGGGGGCCAAGGACGTCATGATAGCTCCAGTATGGCCAAGGAAGCATGGTTCTAAAAACTAATATGAATTTCAATTACCAAACCAATTCTCTTACCAAAATCTGCCAGGACAAGGCCCAGTTTTCTATCCCAGCCACGGCAAGCACAAGTTCACTATTTGCAACCCGAATGGCACTTGATGAAAAAATATGGTTTATCTGATCCAGTCTTCAACATTTTGTTACATAGCAGAATGATGTTATGCTTCAAGGTCTATGTCAGAGTATGAAAAAAGTTTTGTAGGTGGTGTATACAAACTGATATGGATATTTATAAAGTCTCTATACCACATATTTAAAATGTTCTTCAATCTAGATTTGAAGCAGGTTTAAGACCTAGTACACTCAAAAAGCAGGTCTTAGCACTGAGTGTGCAACATTTCTAGAAAAGAGCATCAAACTTAAAACCTTGTATTTCTACAAAGTTCGACTTTGACATGCTCACCTTTGAACCAATTGCAGATTCCAGTTTAAAGTTTTTAACACTTAAAAGGGTTTCTTAGTGGCTGTGACATAAGGGCAATGAGTAACTAAACTCAAAGCACTAAGAAGAGTTGAATCATTTCTACAAGCTAAAGTGTCATGCTTCTACCACCAAACCCAGTAAGAAATAATCATACCTACTTTTTTCAACAAATCTCCAGATACCAAAGAGCAAGTTTGTTATACCTTGGACCTCAGATGTTGTGTTACCACTTACATTGGCAGGATAGCTGAATTTACAGCAGATTGTTCAGCATCAACACCTTCCATTGCCAGGTGGATTAAACAGGCCATTGGTGTAGCATTCTCAAGATTAAGAACCTCATGAAGGACTAATGGCTCATTCTACAAAGACACAGGCTGCTTCTTGGGCTGAACAGGCAGAGATTTCAAAGCGGCATAATTGGAAAATGTTTATTAAATAATAAAGATTGATTGTGCCTCACAAAAAAACAGCTTTTAGTCACAGAGTTTTGGAACTTTTTTACCAATTACTCACTCAAGTCTATAAATTATGGCTCTATTGTATCTCTTGTGTGTGCTGCCTAGAAGACTTCAAGGAAATGGAGAATTTGTCTTACCATGAATTTAGTTTCATTAAGGTCTTTCACAGCAGGTGGCGATCTTCCCTCCCAGTTATTTGATAATACATTTAGTTTAGAACATTATCAGCTGTAACCTAGCAAATCATTTGGGCAATCACGTCTTTCCGCTAAAGCAGTGGTAGCTGACTCGGCCCTACAATGGCCACCAACATTCTAGGATTTTATCTCTTCTCTGCATGAGCCCTGGTAGAACAATCAGATCATGTGTCCTAAAGCAGAGAGAAACAATACAGAAAGAGATTATAATCCTGCACTGTTGGCGGCCTTCTTAGGTGCGTGTTGCCCATCACTGCTCTAAAGGGAGATTAAATTGGTACTTGGTTCATTGGGCTGCTTTATAGCTGCACTAACTTCGAGGACCAAGCAAGCATAAATCAACATTTGATGACTCATCATCATCAGCCATCTAGTGCATTTAGCTAAAACACCTTAGTTTCAAAACATCTTTATGAATGTCTTTCACATATTCAAGGAAATCTTGAATTCCTTTTACTACCTTTATCTTTACCACTTCCTTTAGAAGGTTGTTTCACATATCTACTACTCTTACTCATTTGTGGGAATGTTATTCTTTATTCTTTATCACCTCCCTCCATGAAAGTTATGTAATGCCCCTAGATAAAGAGACTTAAAGTAAGAGAGGTCCTTTATAGATAATTAATGTTGACGCATAGAAGCCTGCAAGCCCCGCAAAGCGAGGCGAGCAGTTGAGGCATTGAAGCACGCGGGACTTAGCCTGCAAACAGTTAAGAAGGCGTCAGGGTGTGAGGTTGCACGTAAATTTAAGCTGAAAATCGGCTAAACGGAAAAAAAAATGGCTGAAGGAGACCAAAGCTCACAAAACACCCCTAGGCACGTATGAGTTAGCCAGGACCAACCTCAAAATCTCGGGGGCTAAAAAAACGACCTTGCAAAAATACTAATTAAACCCCGAACCGCAGATATCGAAAAACATGAAAAACAAGAACAAAATAAAACTACACTCACACACAGCACGGGGGGAACGCCAGGATGCTTGGGAGTGAGGTTGCACGCAACTTTGCGGCACTCGAAAATCGACTAAGCCAGGAAAAAAAAATGCAGACCGAAAAAATTAAAACAAGGCTAAAGGAGACAGAGGTGTGCAAATCACCGCCAGGCACGTACAAGTTAGCCAGGAACATAGGAGATACAAAGTATACCATTACAACGGACGGAAAATGCTCGGGAGCCAACTAACACATAGAAAAAAGCCACCATTTTACAACACTTGCAAATAATAACATTACAATTCTAAAACATTACAATGTGACACAGGCCATCTGAAAATTAGTGACCAGGAAAAGGCAGATGAGCTAAATAGGTTATTTTCTTTGGTATATACAAGGGAGGTACCAGTGGTTGGGACACTGCAGCATAATGGGGCTACGCTACCTTCCCCGAATGATTGGTTAACACAGGAAGTAATCCAAAAGAGGTTGGAAAAAATAACTGTTAATAAAGCCCCGACTCCTGATGGAATACATCCAAGGGTACTGAGGGAACTGGGTTCTGTAATAGCCAAGCCATTATATTTAATTTTTCAAGATTCACTCAACACAGGGTCTCTACCAGATGACTGGAGAAAAGCAGATGTGATACCTATATTTAAAAAGGAAGCAACTGCAAATCCAGGGAATTAGAGACCAGCGAGCCTCACTTCTGTAGTCAGGAAGCTTTTAGAAGGGTTAATACGGGATAATATACAAGAATATGTGTATTTGAACAGGATCATAAGTAGGAGTCAACATGGATTTATGAGGGATAGGTCATGTCAACAAATCTAATTAGTTTCTATGAGGAGGTAAGTAGGAACCTGGATCAAGGCAACTCAGTGGATGTAGTCTTTTTGGATTTTGCAAAGGCTTTTGATACAGTGCCACATGGGAGACTATTATGAAAACTAAGGAATATAGGAATTGCACTAAATATCTGCTCGTGGATTGAGAGCTGGCTAAAAGACAGGAAGTAAAGGGTTGTTGTAAATTAAACATAGATTGGACTAATGTGGTAAGTGGGGTTCCTCAGGGTTCAGTATTAGGTCCTCTCATTTTTAACATATTTATTAATGACTTAGAGGTGGGACTGGAAAGTAGTGTCTCCATTTTCGCTGATGAGTTGTGCAAGGTAATTCAATCAGATAATGATGTGCTTTCCCTCCAAAGGGATTTACATAAAATAGAGGAATGGGTATCTAAATGGCAGATGAGATTTAATATGAATAAATGTAAAGTTATCCATCTGGGAAGGAAAAATAGCCATGCAATTTATAATCTTAATGGAGCAAATCTAGGGGTATCAGATATCGAAAGGGATTTTGGGGTGCTTGTGGACAACCACCTAGGTAACAGTGCTCATAGCCAAGCAGCAGCTGCAAAGGCAAATAAAATATTAGCATGTATTAAGAAGGGTATAGAAGCAAAATATAATTCTGCCACTTTACAAATCTCTATTACACCCTCATTTGGAATATGGAGTACAATTTGGGGCACCACTTCATAAAAGGGACATTTTAGAGCTGGAAAAGGTGCAGAGGAGGGCAACAAAACTAATAAGGGGAACGAAGGTCTAAATTATGAAGAAAGGCTAAACAAATTAAACTTTTTTTCTCTAGATAAAAGGCATCTAAGAGGAGATATGATTACCTTTTATAAATACATCCAGGGACAGTATAAAGATTTGTCAAGGGAGCTTTTTGTGCCAAGAGGTTTTTAACTAAAAAGAGGACATCCCTTGAGGTTAGAAGTAAAGAAATTCCACCTTAAAGAAAGGAAAGGGTTCTTCACAGTAAGGGTAGTTAACCTGTGGAATTCTCTACCAGAGGAGGTGGTGACAGTGGATTTGATAGATAACTTTAAAAGGGGACTCGATTTATTTCTAATTAAAAAGGGAATTCAGGGTTATCCTGGATAATTAGAGAGAGAGTATTGATCCAGGGAGGAGTCCGATCGCCAGTATCTTGGTCAGGAAGGAATTTTTTTTCCCTTTGAAACACTTTTTTTTTTTTTTCTGTTTGCCTTCCTCTGGATCAATTAATTATTAATAAAAAAAAATGAAAAAAGTTGTTGATTAATAATTAATTAACAATTAACTACCAACTAATTAATTAATAACTAATCCGCATACTGCAGATCAGAGGAGATCTTAAAAGGTTGAACTTGATGGACTGAAAGTCTTTTTTTGACCTTAATTACTATGTAATTATGTAACTATGTAAAATGGCGCCTTCCCGCCTACAAAAACGGTTTGGCCTCGCGCTTGCAGCCTATTTAAACTACACACTTGGCACATTGCTGACATTTTATCCTCAGGTGATCAACAGTCCAACTGTACATTTTCTTATGCAGGAAAATCCAAAGAGATTCTTAGCTCTTCAGGATATTGATTGCTGCATATTAAATATAAATAGGTAAAGTATATTAATTTATTAATTCATATTAATTTATTAATTCACTGTACTAAAAAATTGTATATTTTACACTGTAATTATATATCTGTCTTTACGATGAGCGCCGAAGGTGATCGTTGCAAAGGAGGAGACTTGAAGTACACGAGGGGAGAGGCTCGCAATGAGCGCCGGAGGTCCTCAGAGGAGCAAAAGCCTTAAATTGTGTGGCAAACAGCATTGCCGTGGCATCAAATTTTATTGTCGTCATTATTGACGGTCAAGTCGCTAGTATATATATATCTATATATATATATAGATATATATATATATATATACATATACACAGTGGGGGGGGGGGGGAGTATTTGATGCCCTGCTGATTTTGAACGTTTGTCCACTGACAAAAAAAATATCAGTCTATAATTTTAATGGTAGGTGTATTTTAACAGTGAGAGACAGAATAACCAAAAAACAAGAAAAACACATGTCAAAAAATATATAAATTTGTGTGCAGGTCAAGGAAATAAGTATTTGACCCCTTCCACTTACTACTTGGTGGCAAAATCCTTGTTGGCAATCACAGAGGTTGGCCACCAGGTTTGCACAAATCTCAGGAGGGATTTTTTTGTAGATCCTCACTAAATCATTAAGGTTTCAAGGCTGATGTTTGGCAACTCGAACATTCAGCTCCCTCCACAGATTATCTATGGGATTAAAGTCTGGAGACTGGCTAGGCCACTCCAGGACCTTAATGTTCTTTTTCTTGAGCCACTCTTTTGTTGCCTTGGCTGTGTGTTTTGGGTCATGGTCATGCTGGAATACCCATCCACGACCCATTTTCAATACCCTGGCTGAGGGAAGGAAGGTCTCACCCAAGATTTGATGGTCCATGGCCCTGTCCATTGTCTCTTTGATGTGGTGCAGTTGTCCTGTCCCCTTAGTAGAAAAACACCCCCAGAGCATAATGTTTCCACCTCCATGTTGGATGTTCTTGGGGTTATAGGCAACATTCCTCCTCCTCCAAACACGGCAAATTGATTTGATGCCAAAGAGCTTGATTTTGGTCTCATCTAACCACACCACTTTCACCCAGTTCTCCTCTGAATCCTTCAGATGTTCATTGGCAAACTTCAGACGCGCCTGTATTTGAGCTTTCTTGAGCAGGGGGACCATACAGGTGCTGCTGGATTTCAGTCCTTCATGACGTAGTGTGTTACCAATTGTTTTCTTGGTGACTATGGTCCTAGCTGCCTTGAGATCATTAACAAGATCCTCCTGTGTAGTTCTGGGCTGATTCCTCACCGTTCCCATGATCACTGCAAGATCTTGCATGGAGCATCAGGCAGAGGGAGACTGGTAGTTATTTTGTGTTTCCATTTGCAAATAATTGCACCTACTGTTGTCACCTTCTCACCAAGCTGCTTGGCGATGGTCTTGGAGCTCATTCCAGCCTTGTGTAGGTCTACAATCTTGTTCCTGACATCTTTGGACAGCTCTTTGGTCTTGGCCTTGGAGGAGAGTTTGGTATCTGGTTGATTGATTGCTTTTGTGGACAGGTGTCTTTTATACAGGTAAAAAGCTGAGATCAGGAGCACTCCCTTAAAGAGTGCTCCTAATCTCAGCTCGTTACCTGTATAAAAGACAACTGGGAGCCAGAAATCTTGCTGATTAACAGGGGATCAAATACTTATTTCCCTCACTGGCCTGCAAATCAATTTATAATTTTTTTGACATGCATTTTCTCTGTTTTTTTTTCTTCTTATTCTGTCTCTCACTGTTAAAATACACCTACCATTAAACTTATAGACTGGTCATTTCTTTGCCAGTGGACAAACATTCAAAATCAGCAGGGGATCAACTACTCCCCCCCCACACTGTATGTATATATATATTTATTGTGACAAGGATGGCCATACAAACAGTTCCTCATATGTGTTTCTGACCCTTGTCATCACAATAAGGGGAGGTTTTCATAAGTGTATCCAATTTTAATAGATTCATTGTCAGGTACAAAAACAACAAAACAAAAATAATCAAAATAAAAACTACATTCACGTACTGACTAACTTCAGGAACACCCTCTCTGTGCCTGGACAGCTTGTCTGTCACAGCGAGAAAAACAAAATACTGCATTTACAATTAGCCTCAGTAATTGCAGGATACTTTTGTTGTTTGAAGTAATCACCGTGGGCAGAGCATAGGCCCCTCTCATACTGCTGTTTCTTCTTAACTGCAGAAAGCTCAAAACCCTCAGCCTCTTGCTTGGAGTTTAATATAATCAATCGGATACCTTTTTTTTAATACAGTGTCTCTGCCAGTCTTTGCAGCTTCACTTTGGCAAACAGGCCTGCAAATCCTCTGTAAGCAAATTCTCTCTCTCTCTGTCTTCAGCGCTTCACACAGGCAGCTGAACTCCCTGTGTTTGCTGGAGATTCTCTCCCTCACTTCACAGATCCTCAAGCGTCATTACAACTTCTTTACAAACTGCATCAATCCTCGATTGTAGATTCACACAGGAACAGTGAGCAAGCCTTTCTTTGTAGCTTGATATCACTGCTAACAACAGCACACCAACAGGGCCTCTTTGAGCAGACTTCACACTCTGCTCACACTGCTTAGGCCCAAGCCTAAGTGAGTACTCCACCCATTTCTCTGCTGTTGTCTTTAAGGCAATCCACAGCTGGGCTTCAATTAGCCTCTGATCACTTCCCTGAATTAACTCCTTCTGTCCTACGAGAAAATTTCCAAGATCTTTGATCAAACCAACCTCTAGGGGCACTCCTTGCTTGACTCTGTTACAATATATATACATACACACACACACAGCATGAGAAATACAACACATCCTGATTCACTTGTGCCCAGACAAAACCTGGCAACTCACGTGCTTTACATCCGCCTGCCCTGCAAGTGAAAAACATTTGAGTGTCTCTGCTGAACAATTAAATTGACCATATGTTTTAATGATTTGCTATCTTATTTTGTTCTGAGAATATTTTATACATATTTTTAGCTACCTTAACTTAGCTTACCTCAACTTCAATCATTTCCTCTTGTTATTATATCTGAAAGTATAAGAGAAAGATGCCTGGAGTGTCAAATTATACATAATAGATGTCTGTATGCAGTAGTGTAAACTTATTAAAGAACAACTGCACAATTAATTTTTTTTTTTTTAAACTTTGAATCTAAGAGCATAATTAAGCAATAAAATGCTAGTATGCTCTCTAAGAACCTTGAGATATTCATGATAAATTGGTGGAGGTTTTATATGTGAGAGTGGTGTTTACATTTTTTGAAAACTATGCAACTTTTGCTTCTGGGTCAGTGAGGGGGAAGGGTGTTGTGTTAATTTGAATCTTATCTGGTTATCAAACAAAGGTTCTTGACTTCTAACTCTTCCCTCCCCCACCCCACTTATCACTCCACTACTGACTACAAACACTGTCATCATCCATCTCTCAGGACATGATGTAACAAACACAAAATGGATTCCTGTACTAATACACAGATTCTTCAAAAATCAAGATTTTGAGAGGCGGAGCCTGTGTCCTAAGTTGGCGGACGCAATACAGGCAGTCTCCGATAGACAAGGGGGTTGATATCCTCACTTGTCCTACAAGGCAAGAACACCCCAATTGGACAGAGGGAACCTTGGGGAGAACGTCCCCGTGTCTCCTAATTCCGCCACACAACCTGCCAGCTAGCAGCTCAGCAGTGGCACAGGTCCAGCAACGGATCCCGCCCAAAGCTGTCCCCAGAAGGGAGCGAGAGGGAGGAACAACAAGGCTCCCCAACACCACCAGTCCCTTCGCAAAGGCCCCTGGAGGGTAGCCAACCAAAGGGGTGGATAAAGAAGGGCCATGGGAGAAACCTGCAGGGGGATAAAGCCACAAGCTGCCAACCACAGCTTATAATAAACAACAGGCCCTGCAGACATACTAAATGGGGGGAAAGTGGAAGAATCTCCATACACCCACCCTAAAAATACCCAGCCTCCCCCCCAGGGTATTAAAAATCATTAGTTAAGACCCCCAACACATACCACCTTAAGACACTTTACAATATAAATTATACTTCAGCAGGAAAAACACAGTGCTCCTTTAAGGACCAGTACTCTACATGTGAGGAATTGACTCTGCTGAGATTCAAACCCTGGTCTGCATGCTTGCTAAACCTTTTCCCTACCTGTACACCAGCCTGCCTCTTGCAGATTTGCCTGAGACCTGATACCTTGACTCTAAAAGCAATGAAATCAGTGCCAACTCTCTTTAGCTGTGTCTGGTCAGCTGTCCGGTTCTTGGCCTATATAAGGCACTTCCTGTCTCTGTATCCTTGCCAGATTATTGTGTTCCTGAAGTCTCTAATCAAGCTTGTTCCTGTATCTCCTACCTGTTGCTGAACTTGGATCATTTTTGACTTTGCTGCTTCTCCTTCCTACTGACCTCGGCTTGCCTCATTAAGATTATTATCCTTCTGTTCCCATCTCTGCTTCAGAGCAGACAGCCACTCAAGGCTCAGGGGCTCATCCACCTGGGTAGCGAGTGACTATCTCGGGCAGGGAGTTTTTGCTGATCTGGCTACTGGACTCCAAACTTTGTACCACCAATATCATAACACTACATATGACTAAGCAGTTCCCAAGCTACTTAAGATTGTGTTGTATATAAGGAACTGAAACATATTTGCACAATAACTACTCCACTGGATTTCAACTAGAGACATGCCTTTCCATGAAATTGGAATAAAAGACTAAGCAAAGGAGGCTCTAGATGAGTACTGATAAACCATTTACAAGTAGTCCAGTTACCTACTCTTCACAGCTATTTGCTTCAATGATAACAAGATAAAAGGAACATCTCTGATCAGTTAACACCTACTTCTCAACAAAGTCTCATCACCAAACATCTACCTCAACGACACAAGATGAGCAAGTCTAAGAAATATCTAGCAACCAAAAGCGTCCCAGAACACTTTAAAGCATCCGAAGCTAGCCAAGCTCCAGTACAAGGTTTAACCCTTGGCCATTCAGATACCTTGGATGCAGAAAGAGGTGAGACAAGTTTGAAACCAGACATGAACATCTCAGAACAATCGATGGCCAGAATAGAACAGATGCTGCAAACGCACCTGTAAAGAACAATGAAAGACCTCAGAAAAGACTTATATGATCTGGGACAAAGAACAACTTGCAAGAAACAACTGACTAGATTCTAGAAGCCCAGGAACACAACAGAGCTGAGATCTCCCAAACCTCCATACTAATCACAACCTTGGAGGAGAAAATAGATGACCTGGAAAACAGATCTTGAAGATTAGAATCAGAGGAATCCCAAAATCTGTCTCAGATCTTACAAACTACCTCAATGGGACGATCATCAAAATATTACCAGATCTACCTCAACAGACTTAGGAGATAGAATGGGCTCATAGAACCCTAGGAACTTCCAGAGATCCAGATCTCCCTACATATGTCATTGTGTGGTTCCTTAGACAAAGAAGAGAGACCTAGTTCTCAACGCAACGAGAATTATGGCATCGATAGAGTGGCCAGACAAATCTCCTCTGCAAATCTTCATGGACTTATCCCCACTTACCTTGGAAAAACACAGAGCAATGAAACCAGGCTCTCAAAATACTAATTAAACACAAAATTCCTTACAGAGGGGGTTTCTACTTTGCCCTCAACTTTCAATGCAACAAAACTTCTCATTCGTTAAACTCTCTAGAGGAATGTGCCATCCTTTTTCACCATCTGAACCTGGCTTCACAAGACGAGATATGCAAATCCCAAGAACAAGCTTCTTCTAATTTTAAGCACTAAAATCTTCTACTAACAATTTAGAATGTATAATCTACCTTTTTAAAGTCACTGGTAGTGTTTTTAGAATTTATTGTTGTATTCACACCTAAAATAAGTAATATTTTAGTACTCATTTGAGCTCTCTACTAAATGTTTTAGAAATTTTATTTTTTTACATTCTTATGTTCGTTGTACCTTTTATTACCTTGTGTGTTCTATGTTCTCCTCCTATTGAAGGCATGGGGAGGAACCCTACCTTAATTATCTCCCTCAGGCACTTCAATGTCCAATCCACCCTCAGCAGGAACCTATATACTCAGTTATTTATCACTAGATGGCTATTTGTGTGCACATCCCTTTTTTCCCGTTCCCTTTCCTGAAGGCAATCTACAGTTCCACATTCAGACCTCTCCGGTATTTCAAGAGACAGCGTCAAAGTACCTGGCCAGATTTGCTCCAATATAAGTCCCTAAACATCTCCCAGGTAACTACACAATTAAGGAATACAATACACTTTCCAATCACCCATGGCTAATTCAGAATACACAATTATAACATATAATGTCACAGGGTTTAACACTCCCTTTAAAAGGCGTAAAGCTTTTATATTCTACAAAAAGTATAAACCACCAATCCCTTTCTTACAAGAAACCTACTTTACTTATAACAAGATATCCACCTTTCTACATAAAGTCTATCCAACCTTTTTTTCCACAAGCCAAAATTCTAAAAAAGCAGGATCAGCTATCCTAAGCGATAAAGAAAAATAGAAAATAAAAAAATAGATAAAGAAGGAAATTATATTGTGCTGACAGGGACTCTCCTAAACGTTAAACTCACCCTTGTCTCTTCTGCACCAACCACCATCCCCCATAACACCATAATTAATCTTTTGATTCCTAGAATCTCAAGACTTGGGCAAAATAATTGTGGGAGGCAATTTTAACCTTGTCCTCAAACCTGTACTAGACAGTTGTAAAGGAAAGATAGACAACCTTTTCACAAAGTAAACAGTATTAAAGCCAATATGCACAAGATGCGCCATGGTTGATGCTTTGAGGGGGCTCCATCCAGAAGAGAAAGAACATCTACCCATAAATGTCACTCTAGCATTGACACGATACTAATTGACTCCTCCTTGCTGGACCAATCAAAAAGCTTGGATATCCTTCCCTGTCCTTGGTCAGACCACAATTCAGGGTCACTGGTCCTGAATTTAGGCCCTAATTTTAATTATCTTTATGAGAGGAGAATAAATGACATGCTACTGGCCAATCCAACCATTGTAGAACAAATAACCAAAGAACTTGAATTTTATTTTACAACAAACACTAATCACAATACAAGCATAGAATGGCTATGGGTAGCTCACAAAGCTTTTATCAGAGGTATCTGTATGCGTCTTGCTAACTCCTATAAAAAAAAAATCTAAGACAAAGAGAGATGGGCCTCTCTACAGAACTATATAATCTCAGGAAACAGAATCAAAACTTACATACAGATATCATCCGTTAGCAGATTTATTAGGTTGTAACTGGACAGTATCCTGTCAGAGCAAACAGAGAAAGCAATGGGAAAAATATAACACAAATTATTTACCCTAGCCAATAAACCTAGCTCTCTACTAGTAAATAGGTTAAAATCCAAATATCAGCGATCTAAAATCACTCAGGTAAAAACTAAGGGCATTATTCAATTGTGAATCGGCTAATTAAATAGGGCTTTTTATTAGCACAGAGCATATTATTTTACAGAAGTTTTTAGTTAGTGAACTTCTATCCAAAAGGTCTTCACTAACTACAAACTTCTGTAAAAAAAATATGCTCTGTGCTTATATAGAGCCCTTTTTAATTGGCAGAATCGCAATTTCATAGGGCTGTTTTCAGAGCGATTCAATTGAACAAGCCCGCAATTTACGGGCTGAAAGCATAAACTGTAAACCATGCAATTGTATCTAGCTTTTCAGAGCATGATCATGATCAAATAAGCAAGGCCATAACTACCGATTTAGATTAAACGTCAATCATTCAGAGTATAGAGGTCCGATATGCAATCAGAATTGCAACCCGGTACAATTATGTACAAAATAATAAAAATGAATGGCGATACTGTTTTAGTCCATGTGGGTGGCTTGATATGTATTAACTCATTGATTCCCAAGATTGATGTAACACGGAAATGAAACCTTCAAAAAAACATTTTTCTATTGTAGATTTGCGAGCATGAGACTGTTGTGCAATTAAGTCTAATGTCTTTCATCGCTTTCCCCGTCTGTAAAAGTGCAGTAATGATTTTTTATTTGCATTTACAGTGCTACGAACAGGTGCTTAACCCTCTTGCGAGTCATATCTGGTAGGATATGACTCCCTTGAATTATCTTCTACATTTGCCTTTAACATTTGCGGGCTTAAGGAATTTAAGCAATTGAATAGAGATTTGCGATTTTAGCGATTGTAACTTTTGCGCGCTTGAAAGGTCAAATGCTTAGATGGGCTGTAATTTATGATTTTGGCAACTGCAGGGATTTGCAGCTCGCTAAAACATGCCAATTGAATAGCAAATTAGTTTACAAGCTACATTACAGGCTCCAATGAACAACAATTGCTCAATTGAACAGGGACCTTACTCTGGCCAGATAACAATGAGCCAAGCATTAATCCAGGAAACATTCCTCAAATTTTACCAAGATATATACTCCTCCGACATTCAAATGAGTGACTTCAAGTTAAACAACTTCTTAGACAAATTAGACCTCCTAACCGTAGATAATCCAGAACAGGAACAATTTAATGCAGATATAACGTATAATGAAGTCAGAGATACTATTAAGACAATGAGTATTGGGAAATCTCCAGGACCAGATGGCTTTTCCAATTCATATTTTAAAAAATGTACCGATGTCCTATTCCCCCACTTGATAACATTATTTAACGCAATTTTAAAAGGGGAAAGTATGGCCCCCGAATTAAATCAAGCAAATCTAATATTCTTCCCTAAAGCGGGAGAGACTCCTTGGAAGTGAAAAACTACCACTCGATCTCCATTTTAAACGGGGACATAAAAATTCTAGCCAAAAATTTTGGCTAACAAGATTTCTCACTTCCTCCCCAGACTTATTTACAAAGACCAGGTAGGCTTTATCCCACATAGACAAGCGGGCAACAACATAAGAAGGGTTCTAAATGTTTTTTTTACCTTGCATTTAAGTTCAAATATCCCACCTTGCACAATAGCACTGGATATAGAGAAAGCCTTTGACCCCATATAATGGCCATATCTTTATGCCATGCTATCTAAATTTGGCTTCATAGGAAATTTCCTAAACCTACTAAAAACCTATTACCGGTCCCCAAAAGCTTATCTGAAAATCCCAGGACCCAGCAGACAAATTTTAAATATTCAAAGAGGTACAAGGTAAGGATGCCCACTCTACCTGCTTCTATTTGCTCTAGCTATCGAGCCTTTAGCACAAGCTATCAGATCTACCCCAGATATTCAAGAAATAAAGATAGGTCAGCACTATTATAAATGTTGCTTATTTGCAACATTCTGTGCACCTTAACAAAACCCTCCAATTCAATCCCTTTTCTCATGAATCTGTTGGATAGCTTTGGGCAAATTTCCGGCCTTAAAATTAACCTAGAAAAAACTGAGGCCTTAATGTCTCTTATACCAAAAATGGAAATGGACAATCTAAAGAAATCCTATAACTTCTCATGGCCCAAGACTCATATAAAATACTTAGGAATAAACATAACTCCCAAAATACAAGATTTATATAAAACTAACAAAGAATTGACAGCAGACCTAAACAAATGAACAAAATACCAAATATCTTGGACAGGCCGAATTAATACAATAAAAATGAACATTCTTCCCCAAATTTTATACTTCTTCCAATCCTTAACTATTAAAATTATACTTACAGATCTAGATAAATTTCAGACTCAAATATCCAGGTTCATTTGGTGTAATAAACTACAGAGAATTGCAAAATCCATAGGGCATCATTCTATTAGGGCTCGCAAAATGGTTGCAAAATCCCGATTCCCTACGTTTGGACTATGTGCTCTAGTAGCACTACGTTTGGCTGCTATTCAATTGGCCACGGTCGCAACTAAGTCCCCCTTCCCGCTGATCGCAAACCCTGCCATCAGCAATAAGCATTTGCGGGTTAGTACATGATCGCTGGCGCAAGCCCATGAATTGTGCTTCAAGCCTGCAAACACGGAACACTGTAAATGAAAATATAAAATCAAGATAGCGCTGTAAACAACTGTAAATGATAGGGAACAGAATTTGTGACATTACAATTAAAAACACTACATTCTCAAGCTTGCACATCGCAAATAGCTAATACAATTTCTGGCCAAAGTCCGACTAGTGTGAATCACAAGTTACGGGCTTGAATGAGGTCATTCAAGCTCCTAGGACTCGGGCTTGAATGACCTCCAAGCCCGTAACTCGTTATTCAAGCCCGTTGGACTTTGGCCAGAAATTACAGTATTGTAAATAAGCAATGTGCGACCTGAGAATGTTGTGCTATTAATCCTAATATCACCCATAATATTCCCCATCAGTTACAGCGCTTTACAGTGCTGCATTGAATTTATATTTGCTTTTTAGAGACCTCTAAGCCCGAAACTCGTACTGGCTTGAAGGTTTAAATTCCCCGCCGCGGGTCCTTAAAGGGCCAGCTGCACACTAATGGTTACCCCCATTCAGCAGGGGTACTATAAGTACCGCCGCAGCAACTAAAATTAACCCACCCATGCTGCAGGGGTCACCATCGGGACCCCCGGAGGGTCCCCACATTAACCCTTGCTGTGGGGGTCTCGATCAGGTCTCCTACATCATTAAACATTCAAAATTGTCGCTGTGGATTTTGAGCCATTCTGGTTGGCTCACACCTTGGCGCCTTCTGATTGGCTGAAATATGATTGACAGCGTCTTCAGCCAATCAGAATACGCAATTTCCCCATTTTTACGGGAGCATGTGATAGAACCCTCATTTGAGGCGGAGAGCTCCTCCAGGGAGGAGCTCCATTACATTCTTTTATTTTTTTTAGCGCATCAGGTTTTTTTCCAGGGGCCCTGCCGGAGAAGACTGGAAGGAGGATGAGGGCATCACGGAAAGGTAAATGTTCTATTTATACTGTATTGTTTTATTTGTTGTGTTTATTTGTTTTATTAATTGTAATGTTTTTTTTTTCGTGTAGGGTTGCCGGACCTGTGAAGATCTACGGATGGGCCCTTATGCTAGGGACGGAGGCCAGAAAACCATTGTTCCTGGAGGGGCATTTTTGCAAGGGAAGTGGGTTTATTTACCCTATTCTACAGTAGGTTTAGTGAGGGGGGTTGTTTTAGGGGAGATCTAGGGATTATTACTGTATGTAGCTAAGGGTTTTATTGAATGTAGTTAGGGTATTAATGAATGTAGTTAGGGTATTAATGTATGTAGTTGGGGTATAATTTGAACTGTATTTTATTGCTGTGTGTGGGTTTTTGATTTATTGCAATGGGATGTGTTTATTTTGTCTTGTATTATTTTTATTTTATGTGAATAGTTATTTTTTATTTTACTGTAAGAGGGGGGAGAGACACAGAGGGGGAAAACACAAAGGAGTGGGGAGAGACACAGGGGAGGGGGGAAGAGACACAGGGGAGGAGGAAAGAGACTCAGTGGAATGAGATGGGGAAAGACACTGAGGAGGGGGGAGAGACACAGGGGAGTGAGAGAAGTGGGGAGAGACACAAGGGAGTGAGAGGAGGGGGGAAGAGACACAGGGGAGTGAGCGGAGATGGGAAGCAACACGGGAGGGAGAGGAGGTGGGAGAGACACAGGGGAATGAGAGGGAGGGGAGACACAGGGGGGGAGAAACACAGAGGAGGGGGGAAGAGACACAGGGAAGGAGGGGGAAGACACAGAGGAGAGGGGGAGATAAATGGGGCAGGTAGAGGAGTGGGGAAAAAAACAGGGCAGGGAGAGTGTGACGAAGTGCCCTTCGCCACTTTGTCTTGGAGAGGACTGTTTGCCAGCCTCCTGCCCTGTGACTATGGCCCTGGGACATATTGCCCTTTAAACACAGTATTCGGCCATACCAGAGTGTATGTCACTCATTCTGGCCCTTTACATACAGGGGGGTCATTCGGTACTGGCCCTGTGTAAACCATGATACCACAGATAGCTATGCCATGGAGCCCATTCATATAATGAAAGACTATGGGAAAGACTTTAGCTACATGGCAATTGAACTGTGTGAAGAGGATCTGAGCGCTATTCGTTAGTTTTGTGCGCTCAGATCCCAGCTATCTGGGTATATGTGAAATGTGAGTAAATGTGAATTGCAGTAATGCTGATGGGTTGTCAAACTAGAGAATTGACCAACAAATACTTTTGCCCGGACATCCCCAGGCCGATCCGTTGGGATCAGACCGTGTATGCCGGCTTATGGTAACGGGGGAGGTGTGTAACGGAACCCATCACTGTTTTACCCTGTTTTATGATTATTATGGTTAAAATATGATCCTACTATTATACTGCATGTATGTTGGTTTATGCTCTGCAGAATATTGGCCCAGACTAGTGCAGACCTTGGCATGGGAGATAATCCTGTTACAGAGACTCCGCATAAAATAAGGAAGTCTATTGTATAAAGTGTTTTCATTTTCAGATAAGAACAAAGAAGGCTGATCTAATCCATGTCTGATTGTATCAAAGTTGCCAGGTAGCCTCAGGGAGGTGTGACTCACCTATTGTCCCTATATGTGTATTGTGTGGCCAACTTTGGGGGATATGTGAAATGTCTGTGTGTTATGTTTAAAAGAGACTTTTACTAACTTTTGAACCCCTGGTCTGATTCATGCCATTTTTTAATATGTTGTTCCCCTGGGTGAGAGCTATTGAACGGTGCTGGACTTAAAGGTGTACCCCCTGTTTTTGGGGTACATCCAGAATGTGGTTAAAATTGTGTCTGTTTTAATTGTGTTACCTGTTATCTGAGGGGAGGAGACGTGGGGGTTGAACCATGTATATAATTGGCTGTTGTGATAATTATGTGGGTGTAGCCCTTCAGAGGGCACCATTGCATAAAAGGAGATCCCCTGTCATTAAAGTTGACTACTTGACCCTTCAAAACGTAGCCTCGTCTCGTTCTTGGAGGGGATTGCTATATCCTACTTTGGATTGTTATGCTTTTGCATACTCCCTTGAGCTGTAACTACTGAACGCTTGTTCCTGATGTGCTCTCCTTGGAGGAGAGGTCTTCTCCACACGATCCTGGATGCTGGAGATTCATACAGGGTGGAAGGAAGACGGCGCGGCTCCAGTTAAGCTACAGCGGTTGTGGAGTCTGTGGTGGTGGTGGTGTCCGGTGCGGTGCTTGTAGGCCTCGAAGCAAACTAGGACGCGTCCATCAACGGAGGTACCCGGTCGGGGTGCCAGGAGATCCGTTACAACAGTATTCTGCGTTATTTCATTTTTTTTTCTATTTTTCGTTCTGGTCCCTTGAAACACTCTTATTAAATTGATTTATGGTCTTGTTACTTTGCTGACAGTGATTCTTAAAAACTAATAATTTTTCTGAACATTTTTCTGAAAACTTTTGAAATGGATTCACTATTTATGTCTCTTCATTTTGTAATGGGAAATTGTTATGTTGCATACACTAGATGAGTGGTGGTGAAGCCATCGGCGCTCATTGCAAGCCTCTCCCACTCGCAGTGCTCATCGTGAGCCCCACAATGAGCACCTTCGGCACTAATTGTGAGCCACTCCCCCCGTGTACTTCAAGTTTTCTGCTTTGCATTGATCACCTTTGGCGCTCATTGCGAGACTTTCCTCTCGCCTACTGTACAGGCCGCTCATTGCAGGGTTTGTTAACCTGCAAGTTTAGTGCTTGGGAATGCCATGTGTCTCTTTCCAGCACCTCCCCCTTGTCCCTTATCTGTGTATTTCTCCACTGTGTGTGTGCTGAATGTTTGCATGGTGCGCATTGACTGCCGTTGGTTTTATTTTCAAAGGCCAGCGTGCCTGGCGTTGTTGGTGTAAGTGTTAGTGTGTTCGTTGTGGTGTATTTTCTAAGTCCAGCGTACATGGAGTTGTTCGTATAATTGTTACTGTCTTAAGCATTGTGTATTTGTAAGTTTTGCGAGCCTGGCATTGCTGAGCCTTGTTTTCATGCTGTTTGTGAAATTTTGCGGTTTTTGTCCACCATTTTTTTTTTTTTGCTTAGGCAATTTTCGAGTGACGAAAAGCACCAAATATGGGTGTAATTTGCTTGTTGACATTGTGAGTTAGTTGGATGTTCTTTAATATTTATTATTGTAGAGGGCTGGGTTGACTATTTCAGTTGTTTATTTTGTTATTTAGGAAGTGTAGGCCTCGCTTTTATTTTTATTAGGGCCCTATAAAATGTTTCTTTAAGGTATTTTATGTCTTGGGTTTTCATAGACTCTTGTAGATTCTTATGTGCATATTGGGTGATCTAATAAGGGGTTTAGCTATTCTAATGTTATATGTAAGGTTAAGACTCACTATGAGTGCCCAAGAGCTTTACAAGAACTTGTAGCAATAGCCCATATTGCTTAAAGGCACCATGTAAAAGAAGATCAAGTAACTCCACACACAAAAAAAGGAACAATTCACACTTGAAATCACTCATAAGGGTTTAAACGTGACAGTTCCTACATGGAATATTTACTCATAAGATTTCCTACGGGAATCATGTAATTGAGGCCTAAAACACATATGTGTATGTGGTGGGGGCACCAAATCTGAGGTGTCTCGATGTTAAATGGCCATTTAATTTAAATAAATAAACTGCCTCTGCTTTTAGAAAAAAAATTGTTATCCAGAGAGTTTCTTCAGCCAGTTTTACACATAATCCATATTTGGTTCCAGCCCTTTATATGCAGTTATGTAGCAGAATTACCTTATACAAATTAACAATACTTGGGATAGACTATCCTGACAACTAAAGGAACATTTTAATTTGTTTAAATTTTTTATTAAATATGCTTATTATCACATAAAAATCGATGTCTTTAAAATACAAAGATACAAGCAACTCTGACTTTAAATTACAAAACCATTGTATGATTTTAAACATAATGATTGATTTAGGTGATTACAAGGCTTTAAATCAGCATGAAAAAATTACATTAAATAAATACAAAATAAAAAGGCTTCAGACCAACATTAAAATGCAGTGTTAATTAATATATGTTAAAAGGATATTATTGGCAAATTAAACCCTATATGAATACAAATATTAAGCACACAGTCCCAAATCAGTTAAAATTAGTCAATTATATCATAGTCTCTTATTTA